>CANTUR010001382.1:0-165369 GCA_947683625.1 Mallotus nudiflorus | reverse complement strand
GATGGGCACTAGGTTAGATTTCAGTACTGCTTTTCATCCTCAGACAGATGGTCAGTTTGAGAGGACGATCTAGACATTGGAAGATATGTTGAGGATGTGTGTCCTGGATTTGGGAGGTAGCTGGGATGATCATTTGCCACTCGTTGAGTTTGCATATAATAACAGCTACCATAGCAGTATTGGCATGGCACCGTATGAGGTGTTATATGGAAGGAAGTGTAGATCCCCTTTGAGTTGGGATGAGATTGGTGAGAGAGCTTTGACTGGACCTGAGATGATTCAGGATGCTGCAGAGAAAGTCACTGTGATTAAGCACAGATTAGAGACCGCAGTTAGCAGACAGAGGAGTTATGCGTATCCTAGGCGTAGAGATGTGGAGTTTCAGGTTGGAGATTTCATTTTTCTGAAGATATCTCCGATGAAGGGTGTGATGAGATTTGGCAGGAAGGGTAAGTTAGCACCGAGATATATCGGACCGCTTGAGATTCTGGAGAGAGTTGGCACTGTTGCATATCGGTTGGAGTTGCCTCCGAATATGTCACAAGTGCATCCAGTATTTCATATCTCGATGTTGAGGAAATATATCTCAGACCCTTCACACGTGTTGCAGCCCTACAGTGTAGAAGTGAGTGAAGATTTGACATTTGTGGAAGAACCTGTGGCGATCGTAGATTATCAAATTCGACAGTTGCGTTCGAAGTAAATTTCCGATGGTCAAGGTTCTATGGCGTAGCGACAAAGTCGAGGAGCATACGTGGGAGACTGAAGCTGAGATGCGAGCTTCTTACCCGTATCTCTTTCCTTCTTAATCTTGTTTTTCTGGAATTCAGGGACGAATTCTTGTAAGGGGGGAAGACTGTAATATCCCGTATTTTTAAACATTTTTACACTGTACCGGGATATGCAGTGTTAACAATTTTTGTATATATATTATGATATTTTTACGAGTTGATATGTATTTAAAACCTATTTTAATTATTGAGTATTATTTACAGTGCTTTATGTAAAATTTTCCCGGGGACTTGCATTTTCGGGGAAATTTTCACGTAAATATTTATTATTAATTATATTAAATATATTTTCGGACTTGCATGAACTCATACGTATTTTAAATTACTAAACACCGTGTATACATGTAATTATTTATTTAATTAGGGTTTAATATTACCCTAATATTTTATTAATTATTTATTAGTTTTATTGTTATTTAATTATTTTTATTTAGTATAAATTATTAAAATATTAAATTATATGTGTGTGGTGTATATTTAATGTGTGTAATTTAATATTATTTTAATATATAGTATAAAGTATATATATATACATATAATATGTCAAAAATCAAGTTTTTTGGAAAATTACCAAATTGCCCCCGATTTCTCTCTTCTCCCTCCCGACCGTTTCCCTCGCCGTCCGATGCCTGTAATTGCCGATTTCTCATCGTTGGTGTGCCGTCCAGTGTGCCACCACCTTCTCCAGCCTTCCTCGCCGCCTGTCGCAGCGGATTCCGGCGCCTGGAAGCCATTTTTGGCCGGAGAAGCCGAATTTCCTTCCACCGTCGATCACGATGATTCCGGCCACCATTTTTGACACCGCTGGTCTCTTTCTTCTCCTTGAGCTCCGGTGAGTGTGATTCTAGCTTTGGTTTGAGCTTAAATGGTCTTGATTTGCTTAGGTTTCGATTTTTCGAATTCGGCCATATTAAGGTTTTCAATTTTTTTGAGCTTTGAATTGATTGATTCATGAAAACTCCCTTCACAAATGTTGATCCTAGTAGCTTTATATACATTTATGAATTTTTTTGGAATTTTTGGAGATTTTTTGGATTTTTGGGTATTTTTGAATATTTTAATATTATTTTCTAATTTTCTGAAATTAATTATTTAAATTATGAAATTATGTTTTATGGTTAAATTAGGTGTTGAAATGAATTATAGGAATTTATTTGGAATTTTTATGAATTTCTAAGTATTTATTTTGAATTATTGAAGTTTATGTAAATTTGGGAAATTAGGGTTAATTATGTTTTTAATTGAAGTTAATCGGTTAATTGAGTTTAATTATTAATATTATTGATAAATATGTTGAGAAAATTAATTTTGGATAATTGTATAATTTTTGGTGAATTTTTGAAGTAATTATAGTATCTTTATATATATAAGGGCATTTTGGTAATTTTACCCTAAATTGGCTAAAAATGTAATTTAAGTGGTTTTAATAGTTATTTAAAGTATAAAAATGATTTCTACAAATTATTTAGTATTTTTAACTAATTAAAACTATTTTTCGTGAATTATTTTCAATTATATATATAATATACGGTTTTACTAATAAAATGAGTTTTTATTGGTTTTTACTGTGTTTTAAGGTTAATTATGTAATTTATACTTATAAAATGAATTTATATGTTATAAGGATATTTTTGGTATTTCTGAAATTATTCTGTGATTGTGGACCCCGGTCGGTGGATTGTAGTTTGGAGTCCGACCGTGGGATTTTGATTATGTTCTGTGTAGTTTTTCGAAGTGTATTTCCTTGCAGGGTCGGCTCTACTCTTTTGAGTAGAGATATGTCCGTTTTACAGGGGAGGTTCTGCCGAATTTTCGGTAGAATTCTCGTAAAATGTGATATCCGGTCGAACCCTGATATCGATTCTATGTTTAATACTCTAGATCGAATTCTAGGATTTCTGTTAGGTTTATTCTGATGTCGGTTATTTATTGCTTGTTTAGTTGCGCCGAGACCGAGGGCTAGTGGACCAGACCCATCGGACCCGTCTCGTGGAGCGCACTACGGTGAGTTACTATTTTATATATATATGCTTAGGATGCATGATTTAGAAATATACGTTTTATCTTAATTTAAAAAAATGCATAAATAATGTGATTTGTATTTAAGTATATTTTTGGTTTATTTTTTTTAGTTTATTTTTGGTATATATTAAATTATATGCATGTTTTGTAAATACATTATATTTAAAATGTTTTTAAATATATTTCTAGCTTAATTTATAAGTTGATTGGATTTATTTGACATATATATACTCGAAATATACCTGGTTTATTTTTGGTATATTTTTAGTATATATATGGTCTATGTTGTTATTTTATTTAAATTCATGCATCATTTATTTGTGAATGAATGTTTTATATTATTAATGATGAAGGATATCAATAGAACGTGCTACCTAGTGGGCAGCACTAGGACCGAGTACATACCGGTACGCCTATAGTATTTAGGCTATATTACTAACCTATTTATGGATATTGATTGGTTATGATTATCTGATGAGTGAGATGTGATTTGGGTGTGATTGCTAGAGCTCGGTTGACCAAGTATCTCGGGACCAATCACACTGGCAGTCAGACTGCTGGAGCTCGGTTGACTTAGTGTCTCGGAGCCAGTCTACTGTCTAAATGGATTAAGTGGATATATTTGGATTCAGTGAGCCTGTATGGCTAGAGTGTTGTCTAACACTGTTTTCGAGGTTACAATATCATAGGATTCTATGTGATCCTTCATAAAAGATGATTTTCAATAAAATATATATAAAATGATTTTATTGCATCTGTGTGTATTTGCCTGTATATATACAAATTAGATATATACTGTTGACTGTATGCATTGTCATTTAGTGTGTATGTATATATATTATAGTAATTCACTCAGTGAGGTCTGACTCCCCTCCGTTGACTATTTTTCAGGAGAGTCAACATCTTCAGACCTCAGTAGCAGGCCTGTATGCCGGATTTCTTCCGCCCCGGCTTCCTTGTGTAAACTGCTTACTTGAGTCTTATTTTTATAATCTAGACACTGCAGTAGTTGTAAATTAATTTATGGGATTTTATGTATTTTATTTATGTGAGATATTGTTTTATATTTGAAACTGGATTTGTATTCAAAGATTTATATATATGAGATGAGATTTGACTTAAATCCAGTTGGTGAAAATAATATTATGATATTTATGATTTTTATTTCCGCTGCATTTAATATTGTTATTATTATTATTACATGTTTTATTTTTATTTTTAGGCTTGCTACGGGTTCCGGATTCGAAAGAATTCCCGTTCCCTAGCACCGGTCATGGCCCCTATTTTGGGTCGTGACATGGTTAACCGAGCTCCAGCAATCACACTCTCAAATCACATCTCACATCAAATAAATCAATCCGATCAATATCCACAATAGGTTAGTAATTTAACCTAAATTCTATCGTCGTATCGGTACGTACTCGATCCTAATGCTGCCCACTAGGTAGCACGTTCTATTGATATCTGTCATTTATATATAAAACATACATTAATAAAATAAATGATGCATGACATTAATTAAAATATCAATATAAACCATATATATACTAGAAATATTTCAAAAATAAATCAAGTATATTTCGAGTATATATACGTCAAATAAATTTAATTTAAATATAAAATAAACTATAAATATACTTAAAAACATTTTAAGAATAATTCATTAATAAAACATGCATTTAATTTATAATATACTAAAAATATATCAAAAATAAACCTAAGCAATTATTAAACCATTTATGCATATTTTATAAAATTAGAACATACATTTCTAAAAACATGCATCATAAAACACGTATATATAAAATAACAACTCATAGTTATTGCGCTCCACGAGACGGGTCCAACGGGCCTGGTCCACAAGGCCTTGGTCTCGGCACAACTAAACAAACAAACGACAATACAAAATTAGAATAAGTCTATCGAAATTCTAGAGACTCGATCTAAGAATACCGGACACAGAATCAGAATAGGAATTCGACCATATGTCATGTTTTACGAGAATTCTATCAAAAATTCGGCAGAACCTTCACTGTAAAACGAACATCTCTCTACTTAAAGAGTAGAGCCGGTCCTACAAAGAAACACACTTCAAATAAACACAGTCTCACAACCCCTCGGTCGGACTCCCAAACTACAATTCCACCAACCGAGGTTCACAATTCACGAGATAACACAGAACACATTTAAAATGCCAAAAATACCCTTATTATACCAAAATATAGCAATTTAGATATTTAAAACACTGAAAATAATTATTTTATCAATAATTAAAATAAAACCATAATTTTAATAAAATAGTATTAAAAATCCATAATTCTCGATAAATTCATAAATATTAACCAAAATTCATTTTATAATTCCAAATTACATAATTAACCCTAAAACATATTAAAAATCGATAAAAACTCATTTATTTACAAAAATAGTATATTATATATAATTTGAAAATAATTTATGAAAAATAGTTTTAATTAGTTAAATGTAATACCCTATATTTTATTTTAATAAAAGTAATTTCTGAATTTGTATTATTTTATTATTTAAAATAACATTGTTTATTTTTATTTTTATTATTATTATTATTATTATTATTATTATTATTATTAAACTACATTATTTGCATGGATATTTTATGTGTGTATTAAATTATTAGTGTGTGTGTGTATATATATATATATATATATGTACTATGTGCATGTGTGTGTGTGTGTGTGTATATATATATATATATATATGTACTATGTGCATGTGTGTGTGATGGAGAATTAATGTATAATATTATAATATAATTTTTATATATATATAAAGTAAGATATAAGTTATATTATATTATATTATATTATATTATATTATATATATATATTTGTAAAAAGAAGGAAGAAAAACGACAACTTACCTCTCAAGTGAAGAAAACAACCCGACCACCCCCAAAACACACACCCATTTGCTGCCTTCCCTGTCCACCATCACTGTCACCATCTTCTTCCAGCCATTACCACAACTAGCCTCCCTTCTTTCTTCTTTCCGGCGTCTCCCTTGCTCTCTCTCTCTCTTTGTTTAAAGCTTCTATCACCTTTGCCGAAGCTAGATCAGAGATGCCATTGCTCCCTCAACCTTCCTCACCTCCTCAGACGTCGGTCGATGTCCAGCCTTGTCTCTGCCACCCATTTCTGGCACCGAAAAGTGAGGTTGAAGGTGAGTTGCGCAGAGTTGTTTTCTTGTTGTTTTTTTGGTTGTCTGAGATAGTTTATGTGTTAATCTTCAATTCTTCTAAGTTAGATGATGAATTCTGCAAAGTTAGAGGCTTAATTCTAATTTTGTATATTATTTTGATTTTTCCCAATTTTTACAGAATTTTATTTTATTTTTGTTTGATTTTAATTGATATTTAATTTGGGTTTAATTAGTAATTAGAGTAGTTATTGTTAATTATTTTAGGTATATTAATTTTATGTGAGATTATAGAAATTTTTATATATTTATTTAGGTATTTTAAGTTTTAGGTATATTTTGTTAATGTGATTAATTAATTATTTTTGGTTGAATATTTGACTTAATTAGTGTTAGTATATTATGTTAGTAATTTTTAGTAGTGATAAAATAATTTTTGATAATTTATCTAATTTTTTCTTAGAAATTATTATTATTATGTAAATTTTGAAATAATAGGTAAATGGTGTGTTTTGTTGATATTATAATTAAATACTATGTTTTAGTTAATTTTGAGATAAAATGTGGTATTAAAATAATTTTTATAAATTATTTATTATTTTTAGTTAATTAATACTAACTATTTTTGAAAATTTATTCAAAATTAAATTATTTATTGTTTTGTGGTTTGAATGAGTTTTTAATTGATATTATAGTATATTTAATCTAGACGGGCTATTATAATTGAATTTGACTATATTATGTTGAATATTTGGAAAGTTAGATTGTTATTAATATTACATTATTATTTGAAATTTTATTAAATTATGGTGGAAAATAATTTTATTTAGTGTTTTAAAAATTAAATAAATTATATTATGATTTATTATTAATTTTTATTATTTTTGGTGATTTACTAAATTAATATTTAGTATTTGCTTATTTGTATTTTTGGTGAACCTCGGTTGGGAATTATGTAGTTTGGGGTCCCAAACCGAGGTGTTGTGCCACTGTGAATTTTGAAGTGTGTTTATTTGCAGGGTTGACTCTACTTCGGTAAAGGGATATCCATTTTACAGAGAAAACTCTGCTGAATTTTTGGTAGATTTCTCATAAAACATGACACTGGGTCAATCCTAAAATTTTTATTCTAAGTTCAAATCAAGTCTTCCTTAGAAACTCTAGAAGTTAGGTTTCTATTTTTTGATTGTCATTTCCTTTTTCTGTCTTTTAGCTGCCCCTCTAGTTGCGTCTACTAGTCGAGGTCGAACACGACTATCACGACCCAAACAGGGACCATGACCGGCGCTAGGGAACGGGAATTCTTTCGAATCTGGAACCCGTAGCAAGCCTAAAATAAAATAAAACATGCAATAGTAATAATAACAACACAATTAAGTAAAATGTTATGTAGCAGAATAAAATCATAAATATCAAAATAATATTTCCATCAAACAAAATTAAATCAAATCCTCATCTCATATATAAATAAACTTTTAATACAAATCCAATTCAAATATTTAAAGTACACATCTCATACAATTATAACACAACAATCTCACAATCGACCATAACTATTGCAGTGTCTATATTATAAAATAAAACTCAGATAAGCAGTTTACATAAAGAAGCCGGAGCGGAAGAAATCCAGCGTACAGGTCTACTACTGAGGTCTGATGAAGATGACTTTCCTGAAAAATAGTCAACGGATGGGAGTCAGACTTCACTGAGTGAATTACTATAATACATATACATGCATACTAAATGAAAATGCATACAGTCAATATTATATATATAAATATATATACAAGCAAATACACACAGATGCAATAAAATCATTTTATATATTTTTATTGAAAATCACAGTTTATGAAGGATCAAATAGAACCCTAGAATATCACAACCTCAAAACAGTGTTAGACAACACTTTAGCCATACAGGCTCACTTATTCCAAATATAATCACTTGATCCATTTGGACAGTAGATTGGCCCCAAGACACTAAGTCAACCAAGCTCCAGCAGTCTGACTGTCAGTGTGATTGGCCCCGAGACACTTGGTCAATCGAGCTCCAGCAATCACACTCCCAAATCCTTTCTCACATATCAAATAATCAAATCCAATCAATATCCTCAAACAGGTTAGTAATATAGCCTAAATACTATCAGCGTACCGATACATACTTGGTTCTAGTGTTGCCCACTAGGTAGCACGTTCTATCGATATCCTTCACTGAAATATAAAACATACATTCATAAAAATAAATGATGCATGAATTTAAATATAATAGCAACAATAACCATATATAGACTAGAAATATACCAAAAGTAAACCAAGTATATTTCGAGTATGTATACGTCAAATAAATCCAATTAAATTACAAAATAAACTAGAAATGTGTTTGAAAACATTTTAAACATAATTCGTTAATAAAACATGCATGTAGTTTAAAAAATACTAAAAATAAACCTAAAATAAACCAAAAGTAAACTAAAATAAACTTAAGTACTAATTAAACCATTATGCATATTTAATTAAAATAAAACATATATTTCTAAAATCATGCACCCTAGAGCATATTTATATAAAATAGTAACTCATAAATTATTGCGCTCCACGAGATGGATCCGATGGTCTTGATCCACTAGGCCTCGGTCTCGGCGCAACTAAACAAACAAAAATGACAGGAATCAGAACAAATCTAATGGAAACTCCTAGAAACTCAATCTAGAGTGCTAGACATTGAATTAGAATTAGAGTTCGATCGGACATCACGTTTTACGAGAATTCTACCAAAAATTCAGCAGAACCTCCCCTGTAAAATGGACATCTCTCTACTCAAAAAGTAGAGCCAGCCCTGCAAAGAAACACACTTCGAAAATAAACACAAAACACAACCAAAATCCCCCGGTCAGACTCCAAACTACCAATCACCAACCGAGGTCCACAATTCACAGAAAATTTATAAAATACTGAAAATACCCTTATATAATAAAAATACATTTTATAAGTAGAAATTACGTAATTAACCCTAAAACACAATAAAAACCGATGAAAACTCATTTTATTAGAAAAATCGTCTAATATATATATAATTTGAAAATAATTTATGAAAAATAGTTTTAATTAGTTAAAAATACTAAATAATTTGTAGAAATCATTTTTATACCCAAAATAACTATTAAAACCAATTTAATTACATTTTTAGCCAATTTAGGGTAAAATTACCAAAATACCCCTATATATATAAATATACTAAAATTAATTCAAAAATTCACCAAAAATAATATAATTGCAAAAAATTAATTTTCTCAACATATATATCAATAATATCAATAAATAAACTCAATTAACTAATTAATTTCAATTAAACACATAATTAACCCTATTTTATCAAAATTACATAAACTATATAAATTCGAAATAAATACATAAAAATTCATAAAAATTCCAAATAAATTTCTATAATTCATTTCAACACCTATATTTATCATAAAACACAATTTCATAATTTAATTAATTAATTTTTGAAAATTAGAAAATAATAATAAAATATTCAAAAATACCCAAAAATCAAAATAAATTCCAAAAATTCTACAAAAATTCACACATGAATATTAAGCTAAGGGGAGCAAAATTTTTGAAGTAATTTTTCATGAATCAATCTAATTGAAGCTCAAAAAAATCAAGAACCCTAATAGGCCGATATTGCAAAATCGAAACCTAGGCAAATCTATACCATTTTAAGTGAAAAAAAACTTAGAATCACACTCACCGGAGATCAAGGAGAAGATAGAGACTGACGGTGTCAAAAATGGTGGCCGAAAATGCTGTGAACGACGGTGAGAAGAGTTTCAGGTTTTCGGTGAATTTTGAGCTCTTCCGACGCCGAAAACGGCTACTACAGGCGGCGGGAATGGCTGAGGAAGAAGGTGGCACGCCGGGAGGCACACCGACGACAATAGAATGGTGTGACAGTGACCGGAGGGTGGATGGGAACGATCGGGAAGAAGAAGAGGGAGGAGTGGTAGTTTGGTAATTTTTGCAAACTTTATATTTTTTTGACAAATATTTAGGTATATATGTATATATATATATGATCACACTATATATTATAATAATATAAACTCCCACACACATTAATTTAATATATTAATAATTTATAAACTTAAAAATAATTAAATAATATTAAAACTAAATAATAAATAATAAAAATTAGGGTAATTAATTAAACCCTAGTTTAATTTAAATATATACACATATTTACACTTTACTTTAGCACTTTAAAAATATATATGAGTTCATGCAAATTCGTGAAATTATTTAAAATAATTAATACTAAATTATTTACGTGTTAATTTCCCCGAAAATAAAATTCTCGGAAAAATTTTACGTAAAGCATTTAAAATAATATAAAACAATTAAAATAAGCTTTAAATAAATATCAACTCGTAAAAATATCATAATTATATACAAAATTATTAACACTGCATATCCCGATGCAGTTTAAAATATTTTAAAAACTCGGAATATTACAACGACGTGCCAGAGGAGCACCTTTGTCTTGTAAGTTAATATTTGATTTAAATGTCAGATTTTTAATTTAAATCATATTAAATTCTTATGAATTTAATTTTTTAAGATTCTAGTAAACATTATTCATATGATCTTGCATGATTTAATTTATAGTTGATTTATTTTATTTTATTTATTTATCTATTTTATTTATTGTAATTTTTATTTTTTTTATTTGTTTTCTTTTAGTTTAAATAAACCACAGTAGAACGGGCTACTTGATGGGTTTCATCAGGACCGTGTGCGCACCGGTAAAATATGTGATTATTTAACTATATTACTGGGGTCAAATATCTGGTGATGTTTTGCTCTTGGACACCGCTAGTAAAATTTTAATTTATATTTATTAAATCACTGGGGCCGATAGTCTTGTGATGCTTTGCTCTTGGATACTGCTAATGATATTGGATTAAGAGATATGACTGCGGCTGTGTATCCTAATGATGTCTTGCTCTCGGGATCTGACAGTTTTGGACATAAGTGACTCATATGACTGTTAAAAATTTATAAATCGGGTTACACAAAATTTTTATACTGAAATGATTTTAAAAGATATTTAAATATTTATTTATTCTCTTTTAAAAAAAATGGATTTATTATATGTATACCAAATGGTTGAAATAAAATTATATTATATTATATTTCCATAAAAATTATTTTAATGAGGTTTTCAAATCGCATTTATTTCTTTATTAACTTACTCAGTGAAGTCTGACTTCCCTCAAATTTTTTTTAGGAGTTTGGGAGTTTACTGTTAGGCCTACTTCTCTTCGCCGTGTAGCTTCATCACCGGCTATTCTATGTAGGTCTATTTAGTTGTGTTATATTTATTTTCGTGTACCGTAGTAGAGAAAATTGTATAACTGCATACTTTATTTGGAAATTCATGTACTTATAATTTTATGTATTAAGATACTATTTGTATAACTGATGTTTATTTATTTTATTCTATACACTGATATTATGGTTTAAATTATATCGAGAAAAATCAGTTTGATAATGTGCATTGTTATTTTATTATTTATTGTAAAGTTTCAAAGTTAAATATTCCGCGATTTTTCTTTTAAGGCTTACTACGGGTTTTGGTAGCTTTATACTTTCTCATTCCCTAGTGCCAGTCACGTACCCCTGAGTTCAGGTCTTGACATTAAAAATACTAAATAATTTATAGAAATTATTTTTATACCTCAAATAAATATTAAAACCAATTTAATTATATTTTTAGCCAATTTAGTGTCAAATTACTAAAATACCCCTACTATATATAAATTCACTATAATTGTTAAAAAATTCACTAAAAACAGTATAATTACTCAAAAATTAATTTCTCAACATATAATTCAATAATATCAATAATTATACCCAATTAACCAATTAATTTCAACAAAATACATAATTAACCTAATTTTCTAAAAATCACATAAACTAAATAAATTCACAATAATTATATAAAAATCATAAAAATTATAAATAAATTTCTAAAATTCATTTTAACACCTATAAACACCATAAATCACAATTTCATAATTTATTTAATTAATTTACAAAAATTAGAAAATATTAATAAAATAATCAAAAATTCACAAAAATCAAAATAATTCCCAAAAATTTCCAAAAAAATTACAGCATGTAGATTGAGCTGCTAGGATCAATCTTTGAAAAGGAAGTTAGCTTGAATCATTAAAATTGAAGCTCAAAAAAATCAAGAACTCAAGTTGACTGAAATTGAAAATTGGAAACCTAGAGAAATCTAGACCAAATCAAGTGAAACTAAGCTTAGAAATGCACTCACCGGAGCTCAAGAAAGAGATAGAAACCAGTGGCACTTCAAATAGTGGTCAGAAATGTGTTGATCGGAGTTAAGGGTGGTTTTCGGTTTCTTGGGAGAAAACTGATCAAACAACGTCGGAAAAGGAAGGACAAGGTGGCGGAATGGGCTGGAGATGGAGGAGGACGGCTATGAGGCACACCGATGACAAGAAATGGACATGACAGTGGCTGGAAATGAGTGGGGGACATCGGGAACGAAGGAGGTGAAGTCGATGGCAAAATCATAATTAAGGGGAACTTTATGATTTTGTATATATATATATATATATAGCTTTAATTTATATTATAATAATATATGAATATTAAATTCCAAGTAATATACACCACACACATAATTAATAATATCTATATACATATACATATATATACACATATTAATTATTAAAACTATATAATATAATATAAATTTAATTAAAAATAAACCCTAATTATTTAAATGTGCATATATGCATGTATATGTATATATTTTAATACGACACTTAAAATGCATGGACTCATGCAAATTCACAAAACCGTCCAAAATAATTAATAATTATTTATTTAAGTTTTAATTTTCCCGAAAATAAAACTCTCGGGAAAATTTTACGTAAGAAACTTAAAATAATTAAAAAAATGACTTTAATAAATAACAAACTAATTAAATAATCAAAAAAAAAAAATATATATATATATATATATATATATATAAATTATTAACACTGCATATCTCGATGCAGTTTAAAATTATTTAAAAACTTAGGATATTACAATTTGTTACTATCATATCAAATATGTAAAAGGTACAAATCTCTTGCAAGAAATTTATGTTTAAGCATTTTTTGTTTGTATATTTGATATCTGATTTATTTTTATGTTTTGATAACTAAGTTGTGTTTTCTCTTTGATGCAAGGATTTGATTAATTTTATGAATACAATTCTTCCTCAAGCCGAGCATAAGTGGTGTGCTCGACATGTTTACACTAATTAATCAAAAAATGAGGAGGAGCAGAGTTTAAGAATTATTTATGGATATATGCATGGAGCATAATCCCTAAAGAGTTCAAAGACAGTCTTGAAAAGCTTAGTAATGTTAGCAAGAGGGCAGTAGAGGATCTCTTAAAATACCCTCCACACAATTGGTGTAGGGCATATTTTAGCAACAGGTGCAAATCCTATATGGTAGACAACAACATTTCAAAGTGCTTTAATGTATGGATTTTGGCTACAAGGTTCAAGCCTATAATAAGTATGCTTGATGAAATTATAATCCAAACAATACACAGGATTACATAGAATAAAAATTTATGCTTTAGATGGGTAAATGAATGGAGCCCTAGCTCTATGAAAATGTTTAAAGGCAATAGAGAGCATGCTTTAGGCTATCAAGTGGTTTTTAATGGGGATTTAGGGTTTAAAATTGAAGAGGGTGAAGACAAGCACACAGTGTACATTGATAAAAAAATTATGCACATACAAAGCATAGGAGTTGACTGGCATCCCATGCTCACATGCAATATGCTTTATAGGTTACCTTAAAGAAGACCCTATGGCTTATATATCTTAATGGTATCACAAAAATAAGTACATGGCAGCATATTAGAATCTTTTACAACCAATTGAAGGCAAGAAATTTATGAAATGTGATGAGTGTAAGCCTATAAAACCACCACTTGTCATAAAGAAACCTGGTAGACCACGTAAGAAGAGATTAAGAACAGTAAATGAACCATCTCAAATAACTACACAACTGTCAAGGAAAGGCCAGGTCCAAAAATGTGGACTATATAATCAGTAAAGTCACAACAGAGTTAGGTGCCCAAATAAGGGCAATCAGGTTTGATAGTTAGTAAATTTATCTATGAAATTTTTTCCATTTCTAATTAGTTACTGTTTATATCCATTTGATGATTAAATTTATTTGACACAGGTTCAAGGAAATCATATAGCAAATCTAACTCAAGGCCCTTCATCTCAATAAAATCATTTGAGAAATCAAGGTGGCATTGGAAATCAAAGGCATGTGTAACAATGAAATAATAGAGTTACATTGAATTAGGTGAGAGTTAGCAAATTTTGTTTGACATGGCTGCTATGTATGTATTTTGTTGATTTCATTTTTTTCTCCAAACAGAATTAAGGAAATCTAGCAACACATCCTAGTGAGGGATCATCTTCTCATCAAAATACTACCACCCACATTATTGGGGGAAGTAACAATGAACCTCGAGGACATGGTTTGCTTGTGGATCTGAATTGTGGAACTTTAATTCTTAATGTAAGTGATAAATAAGATGATTATTGTTTTATAATTAATTAGTCATATTTTGATAAATTGGAAGGATTTTTTATTATGTTTTCTCAACCTAGTTTAGCAACTGCAAGGCTCATTGCATCTAGATCGCAAGAAGCAAGTGGTGTTAATGAAGTGCATACTAACATAAGGTTTGCAATCCTTAATGAGAGACAAATAAGGAGAAGTAAAAGTCAGTCATATTTACCAACTTGTTCAAGGAAAATAAACTTCATTAGAGATGGATCGAATGTTAGTTATGCCACAGATTTACCTTTCACAACTCCAGGTTTACAGTGGAATGAAGGCCCTTCCATTAATTCTAGAGAACTTTAAGCCCAAAGGGATTAATTGATAGGGAAAAGGAATCAAAGGGAAATGACCTAAAGGATGACCAATGTTATTGGGAAAATACCCACATTTTTTCTTGTAGGGTTTTTGTGGGAGTTTTTTGAATTTTAGTTCATTTGAACTAATACTTTAAAACTTTTTTTATTTGTTTTAGATGGTCAATCAAACTTGTTTTATTATTATGTTGTTACATTGTAAGTTGCACAATGCTAACCTAATATTTTTCTATATAATATTTGTGTCTATAGTTATCTTTTAAAAATATATTTTGGAATGCTTGTTAACAAATAATACACAGAATGAATTGTTGTATAATAATTACCACATATATTTCACACATGTACATCTACATAAAAGATGACATTCAACATAATTACCACTGCTCATTACGTAGCTCTTAAAATACTAGAGTGCATAATAACACTAGGTTGCATCAGTTAGCATAAACTACCTACTACATCTCTAAGCAAAATCAACTGATATAGTCCACCAAATTTTAGTTGTTATTGCCTAACAAAAAAAAAAAAAAGAAAATATACAACATATGAAATTCTTATCTTCTTTTTGGCAATTTGAACTTCAGTCTGCTCATCCATATAAGCTTTCTTCAATTTTCTTAACTCACACCAAATCTTAGTAACTTCATCATCAACATTTAGAATGTCCATCTTCATCCTTTGATAATTCATGTTTTCAACTAGTAGCTTGTCCCTATATTTTTTCAAGTTAGTCAACACCTTCTTCGCTCTGTCATTCATAGGCATATCATGTCATTCAAAATAATTGCATCTTGCATTCTCCACACTATCCTTCTATATAATTTTTGCCTAACCAATGGTCACCTAAACAATTGACATTCAAAATCAAATACAAATTTGAAAGATTACTTACTTCGTAACAACAACTGTAAAATGTTCTTCCAGGATTTTTTTATGTCCAAAAGGTCCATTGAGGGGCGTTCAACCTCTGACCTCTACTTCTATAATGGTAGTATTTTGCTAGTTCAAAATAATCAAACTCCATTAAGCTGCACCTAAAAGATCTTGTTGTTGAAGATGATGAAAACACCATATGGGTTTTTCGATTAGGGTTCTTCTTAATTTGGAAAAAATTCAGAGCATTTGAGTTGTTTGAACTTTGAAGGCTTATGGGTGAAAATTTTTCAATTCCTCGATTTAGTGTTCTTTAGTAAAGATATAAGCTTGATAGGACCCATCTTGCCACATAGACAATGTGTTAAGAGCCAATTTGCAGATCTGTAAATAGTGTTAAATAAAGGGGGGATTTTGTATCCTTTTGTTAACATTAAGGGGTTATTTGTACCTAAAAAAATTTATGGGGTAAATTGAATTTATGGCACAACGTTAAGGATGTTTTTATAACTTTTCCCAAAATTTTAAAATAAAAGAAAAAAAAAGCATGAACAAAGAAAAAATGGGCAAAATTGAAAAAGAAAAAAAAAGGTATAATTGAAAATAGATTGGGTAGGTATGTAAATAATGCAAAAGATAGGATATTTTGATGTAAACCAACTACAAAACTGTCCTTTTTTTGTAATAAAAGGAAATTCATTAACTTAAATCAGAAGCTAATACATCAGTAAGAAAAAAAAGGACATTCATCTAATTATAAAATGCCACAAGACAGAACCAGCAGTCTGTGTAAGGACATGGACAACCTAGTTCACTGATCGCAGAATAAAACCAATCTTGCACTTAGCAAATTCTTGAATTAAAACCTTAGAATCACTAATAATCAGACCAAACTCCGTAATATCATCAGTCACTATTGAAAGCCCAAACCAATTGAAGACAATCAAGCTTGACCACTACATTACAGAAACCTTTTCCTTTTAACCAGCTCAATGCCTCCCTACAACTAAACATTTCAGCAATAGAGGGAGAATAACTACCGTATCGAGAACACTATAAAGCTGCAACAAAACTACCATAGTTATCACGTACAACACTACCACCACACATGGTTCAAGTGAGGAAACAACGCAGAACCAATGTCGCATTTGTAAGTACCTGCCCTAGGCTTGTCCCAGTGTTTACTGTTGCTACCAGTTGAAGAAAGATGTCCTTGGAACATAATCAAGCATTACGCCATTGTAATAAACAAGAACTAGCAGCTACAACAGACTGAGCACATGAATGTTGCCTTTGATTCCAAACTAAATCATTGCTGGTGAACCATATTTGCCACAAGAGCATTGCAGCATTACAACGTACTTCTAAAGGAAAACGATCAAGCACAAAACTCCAACAATCCATAAAATCTGCACTCTGAACACCCACTTGGCCTACCTCTGAATATTGACAAACACTGAACCCGGACACCCCACCATCGCATGAAAGATAGATTCATCAGCTCCTTGACACCATGGGCATAAGGAAGAGACATCCATAAAGCGAGATTGTAACATAGAGAGGGTAGGTAAATAGTCACTACAAGCTCTCTAAATCACATTTTTCACCTTGGGAGGGACACTTAAGCTCCAAAAACGTTTCCAATTTAAATCATAAGCGAATTAAGGGACATCATTATTTTCATTCACAAGAATATGATAAGCACTTTTGACAGAGTACTTACCTTTTAATTCCAAATGTCAAGTAAGCATACTAGATTAGATTTACATCCCTTTCCAAAAAAAATATCTTTCAGAAGATCAGTGTCCCAAGCAACTTGATCATGACATAGCAAAGAACTAACCATGATAGATTCTATAACCTCAATAACAGGTGAATGAATAAAAGGATCATCATCCGGGAGCCACGAATCAGAATACACCTGCACCTTACTACCATCACCAATCCTCCATTTCACTCCTCTCTTAATTAAAAATTGAGAAGCCACAATACTTCTTCAAGAAAAGCTAGGATTATAGCCAATAGAAGCATCAAGAAAAGAACCCCTAGGGTAATACCTTGCTTTTAAAACCCAAGCTACTAAGGAAAGAGGAGATGTTAACAGACGCCACCCTTGTTTACCAAGCATAGCAATATTGAACTCATGAAGTTTTCTGAGTACAAAGTCTATCCTAAGACACCCACCGAATGCTTCTTCTCTCTTTTGAAAACTAACTAGACCACCAAAATCCATTCATATCCTTCTCGATATCATCACAAAGAGATTTAGGAATAAGAAAAATGTTCATTGCAAATGAAGGAACAACTTGAACCACTGTTTTGAGCCAAATTTCCTTCCCTGACTAAGAAAGACTCTTCTTAGACCAACTAGACAAACGTTGTCCCACCTTATCACGGATGTAAGCAAAAACAGCTTTCTTACTTCTGCCGATCATCGAGGAGATGTTAACATATACTTGTTTGGCTAAAATGTTGTTGAAAGATGGTAGTTAATAAACTACCAGTTGATACCTGATAGCTAATTAATATTAAATATTTTGATAAAATTATTTACAGCTCTTAGTGTTTATATAAATTTTTTAGAATTCTCAAATTTTGTATTCATTATTTTTAAATAAAATAATATAATGAAATACAGTAAAATTATATAATAATATATTTTTGGTAAGTTTTTGAAAAACATATAATATATATATGTATAAAAATTAAAATATATATGTATAAACATTGATACATAAAAATGAACATAATAAATTCGTATATCTTTAAAAAAAGTTGTTCAAAAAAATTAATTAATAAATTATGGAAAAAATAAAATAATTAATTAAAAATTATGGAGGAAAGAAATTAATATATAAAAATATAGTTATTAGTTTGGTTTAATTAGATAAAAATAATTAAATAATTATATTTTAATAAATAAAAATAATTAAATAATTATATCAAAATCTATGGGAGCTATTTATGAAAACGTTCAAATTTTAGCTAATATGAATGTAGTTGATAAATGTTTGAATCGTAATCTTTCTTTACCATTTAAAAGTATTATTTTTTAGTTGTTGAAAACTTAATAACTATATTCTAATAATTATGCCCAAACTCTCATAATAAATATAAGTTGATATTGATTTGTATATGATGTGTATTAGATTAGTGGTTAAATTCCATTTAAAAAAATAAATATATTCTGCTAATTAATATTTTTATTTATAAAAAAATTTCAATTTGAGTCCCACAAATATGCACCACTTTTTATCAAATTTATGGTGTTGTTACGGTGGGTAAAAACATGAGAAGTCCATCCACTCACCGTGTTGGACAACTTCTTTAGTTGGGTGCATTGATTTGCGGGTGATGATACACATGGCAGTTCATGAAGTGAATAGTTAATCTTTTTTCAATTTACATTTTTTAATATACTTCAGAAATAGCCAAACACATACTTAAATCACTAAATTTATAGTGAAAAGCATATTGCTATCTATACTTAATGTTTGATTTTATAGACACTTTAATTTATAAAAATTAACCTTTTGATTCAATTTTTTTAATTGATAAATTTCTTTTTAATTCTTAAATTGATATTTAAATTAAATACAATTAAATTAATTATTGTACACAAAAAAAATTATTTAAACATATACTTTCTAATTCAATTACCTTCATAATCTATTAAAATAATAAAAATATTATTTACAACTTTTTTACAAATAAATAAGTTATTTTAAAATAACTTAAATAAAAATTTTAAAATATCTTAATATTTATAAAGTCATAAAAATTTTCATAATATAACAATAATAAATTTATAAAGTATTATGAATTTTCATTGTAAATTGTAAAAAATTTTAAAATTAATAATAAAATAACTGATAATGATTGATTATGTAACTATAAATTTTGTTTTAATATTAAATCAACATTATTCAAAATTATATGGACAAATAATATTTTAAAATTTTTTATATAAAATAAGTGAATATTATAAAGTTATAATGACAATTTATAACTCAAATTTAATTAATCACTATGAATAAAAATACTTTTAAATTGTTAATTTCTCTTAATTAAGTTAATAACCTAAAAAATGATAATTAAGAATATTTTATTCTAAGTAACAATTGATAACTCCAAAACTTTAAAATATTTTGATATTCAGATCGTCTATTTATCTATCATTTACCAAATAATTATTTACTTTGTTATTTACTTGTGTAGAACTAGTATATCTCATATTAAACTATTTATAATCTAATAATTTTAAAATTATAACTACAAATAAAAAATAAAATTAACAATATTTGTAGACTTCATTAAATTTATAAATTTTTTACTTTAAATTAATTTTTTTAAAATGAACTAAATAATCAATAAAATTATTTATAAGGATATAAGTTTTTATTTTACTTTTTAATATAATTATTCAAATTTGTGCATGTAAATAAAATATATTTAATTTTAAAATTAAATATCTGAATATTGAAAAGTAAAACTATATTTGTCATTTTAATTTTAATATAATCACAATATATAAGTGTAAATAAATTAATAATATCAGTAATAATTATGCCTTAAAATAATCAAAGAATGTTAAAAAAATGAGAGGATCAAAATGATAATTTATAAAAGTTATGAGGATCAAAAGAAATTTTTTTAGTTAAAAAGAGTGGAGCAAAAGGAAAAAATGTTTAAAGAATACAAAATTTACAAGTTGAAATATCTATAAGGTCAAATTTCACAAATGAAGGTGTCTATAAGATTAAATTTTAAGTACGGAGAGCAATTATTTTCAAAACAATATATATATATATATATATATATATATATATATATATATATATATATATATATATATATATATATATATATAAAGCAATTTGGTAATTTTACATTACCAATGACTAACTATTCATATTGCATCGTAACATATGTAATAGCCAGGTTAAATATTTAGGTGGGTATCCAACTTTACATTTATTTTATTTGGATACTAAAGTTTAATCACTTTTATTTCAAGTACCCAACTTTGATTTAAGTCTCATCTACAGTGACTTGGTGGCGCGATGATAACATGACAGCAGCCAAAAGAATATTCGTCACGTCATCCATGTTTAGTCATCAATTTTTAACATCCAATTCACATGAGGGTACCGAACTTTATCTTTGTTTCAATTTAGTTACCAAACTTTAATTTGTATCTTTTTAGATAATAAACTTATATTTAATTTCATAGCAATCACTTAAAAATTTTTCTAGTACCTAAATAACCCATAATTATTATTTTAATTTAGAATTAAAGTTTGTTTTTTTTGTAAATAAGTCCATATTTTCTTTACATTTATAGGAAATAAGGAAAAAATTGAAACTTATTTTGATTCTATCTAGTAAGAGTAGACTCATTCAGAGTGGTGTCATGGCCTAGGAGAAGTAAACTTTTAAATTTTTTATAATTTTTTAGATTAAATTGAAAAAATAAGGATATTGAGGGATTAAAATGGTTTTTAAGAAAAATTTAGAAAACTACAAATTTGTAATAGTATCATTTTTGAAACAAAATCAAAATTAGGTAACAAAAAATAAATAAAATCAAAGTTGGATGACCACCATTGTAATTAACCCTTAAAATTGATGACTGAGTATGAGTGATTATGAGTGACGTGATGAATATTTTTTTGAATATTCTATTGTCGGCTATCACATCATTATCACACCACCAGGTCACCGGTGGATGAAATTTAAATAAAAATGGAATACTTAAAATGAAACCGATTAAACTTTAATACCAAAAATAAAATAAGTACAAAATTAAGTATTCACGTAGATTTTTAACCCTGTAATTGTCATTGTAAAAGTTATCCAAATTAAAAAAAAAATTATTATTTAAGATACGTACATATTATTAATATAGAATAAGAAAATCTAATATAATTTTATATTTTAATAAATTAAATTACTTATATCATTCATATGTTAAATAAGAATAACAAAATATTTTCATCCTAAATTAAATATATCTAATTTGCCGATTTTTTTTTTTTTTTCAATAGCAGCCTAATAACAATAAATTTCATGTTCAATTAACTATTAGCCATACAATATAGTTAAAAAATAATAAAATTCAATTATCTTACAATGTAAAATAATGAATGAAATGTAACTTTTTTTTCAATAGGTATCCGTGGTAGGAGGAGCGACTGGACTCCAATCCAAGTTCCACATATGCCTGTAAAAGTTTTGACCATTGGGTCAAGTTGTTCTGGCCTAATGAATGCAATAAGTCCCATAAAATAATGAATAAAATGTTAATTAATTTTTATTATTTCAAAATTTATAATATTGATAGAATTCGTTAAATAAAATCTTAAACTTCTATTACACCCTTCAAAAATTTTAACATCATTTTACACTCTTCCACGGCAGCATCCGTGGCGCCAGCCCTGATCAACGGTGGAAAAAATAACCACATGGCAGTAACCACCACAAATACAACCGTCAATGGCCCTGACACCACCCAATGCAGCTGCCACTGACCATTCAGCCACATCTTCAGACCAATCTCAACCGCCAAACACAACCCATGTAGAACAAAGAAGCAGGTGACTTCCCACGTGGGACTCGCACGTGTGATATGATAAAACAACAGCTCGTGCATCAAACCTGATACCAGGAAAGTAGCCAATATAGCAAGCAGTGGAGACGATCGCGAACGGAGGGGTGTATATACAGTGTATCGCAGCAAATTTGTTACCATGAGGTTCCATCTTCTCCCCCAGAAATCTTGCAATGACGTGGAGAAGTAAGGATCATCAGACGGTGGTTCCAGCTCCAAATGTAAAATTGCATGCACCAAAACATTGCAAGCACCAAAAATTGCATCCACAAGCAAATACACCGTCAAACAGTACGCCAAGAGCACCAATGTGTGATGCAGATGATGCTTATACCAATCATGGGTAGCAGCCAAAATGCTAAAGATCAAAACTTTAGCAGGCAAGATTAGAGAAAATCTTGTTATGGGTTTTTGAGGAGATGGGTTGTTTTTATTTTGGTTGATTTTGATTTTGGTAGGAAGAATTGCAACGGAGATGAAGTGGAGAAGAGAGGTGGCATGAGGTGGTGAAAGTGGGGGCTGACCAAAGGCAAAAATAATGAGCTTGAAATTGGCAAGCCAAGAAATGAACAAAGAAGTTATGGCTTTTGGGAATAAATAAGAGAAGTGCAGAGGGAGGAGGGTGAAGAGGATGATGACTGGGAGAAGAGTGATAAGTCTAAAATTGCCACTAGGGATCTTTGATGATATGAAATAGCAATAGCAAAGAGATGTAATTATTGAGATGTTCACGTTGATTAACTTCTTGATTTCACTCTCCATTTTTAGTTCCTTTTTTTTTTTTTTCTCTCCACACTGAATTTATCCTCCGCTTCTCTTGATTGAGTGTTGGGTTTCAATGCAATGGAATTAAATAGAAACATCTAGTGATTCTGAAGAAGACAATATCAGTACAAATTCCTATAGGAGGCATGGTATCCCATGAAATTGTCAAGAAAATAGAAAGCCATTCTGCTTAAATTGTACGCGGGTGTTGATGCGACTGTTTACACAAAATATAAACAAAGAAATTTTCTTTTTTTTTTTTTATAGATAAGAATTTTATGTCATTGTCACTCCACCACTCGGTTATATATATATATTAATTTATACATAAGTACTTTAATTTTTCAATTTCAAAAAAATAAATTAAAAAATTGAATTAAAAAAAAACAGCTTTTATCACATGTGACTTGATATATCACGGATTGCCCTTTGGTGCACCAGAAAAAGCCAAAATTTAGCACATTTAATGCCAACTAGGAAGAAAGAAAGTGGAAGGTAAATGCTACTAAACAAATCAACTCAAGACTCAAGAGACCATCCATTAGAATCAGAAAAAGGTTGCAATAAAATCTTGGAAGATAAATGGGAAACATTTTAATTTTATTTCTAATGTGAGTAATATATATATATATATATATATATATATATATATATATATATATTATTAAAATGTATAATATTATAAGTAGATGACAACTTAGACCGCTTGACAATGTCAATATTGGATTAATTTCTATCATAGCAGGGGCTAACTCACGCTAAAATCCCATTTATAGTGTATAATAA
Organism: Mallotus nudiflorus; assembly: GCA_947683625.1. Lineage (NCBI taxonomy): Eukaryota > Viridiplantae > Streptophyta > Magnoliopsida > Malpighiales > Euphorbiaceae > Mallotus > Mallotus nudiflorus. The sequence continues at coordinate 141,345 of CANTUR010001382.1, read as the reverse complement.
AATATACTCTAAGGTTAATTTAAGTAATTTATTTTTTTTGAAGCAAGGTTAATTTAAGTAATGTTAAAAAAAGTCATTTAAGTAATTGATACAAATTTTCTTTTTTGATATTTTAATTCAATATTTAAAATAAATTTAATTTTTTTAATAATTATATCAGTAAAGAATACATGTTAAAATTATTCAAAAAATATATATATACAATATCTCAAAAATAATAAAATTTTAAATATTTAAAAAAAAGATACATAATATGATATAAAGTAATTATAAAGAAATTCCAACTTTGAAGAAATGATTTTAATTGCATGCCTAATCAATTTTTAATTGTAAGAGAATTCCATTAATTGTAATCTCGTGGAAAATAATAAATAATTAATTAATTAATTAATTTCTGTTTCACAAAATCAACAAAAATTAAATACTCTCCAATTACTTTATCATCCATTCTATTTCTAACTAGTTGAGGGAAAAACAACCAAACGGCAGTCACAGCCACAAAAACGACAGTCAAAAGACCCGAAATACACCGGGGCAGTCGCCACGTGTCATTCATCCATTTTTTCACTGCCACCTCAGTAGCCACACAAATTCCATGAAGGACAAAAAACCACGTCACCTCCCACGTGGGGATCACGCGCGTTAAATAATAATAAATGATTTCATGCATCAGACCTGACACCACAAAAGCAGCAACAAGAGCTGGAGCGGAGGCCCACCTCCGACCAACAAAACGCATAGAAAATTGTCGTATCGGGTAATATACGGTTGGGCGTAGAATAGCACTGACCATCAGGTTCCACCTACGTCCCCAGAAGTCTTGCAGAGAAGTGGCAAGGTATGGCTCGTTGAACTGAGGTTCCAGCTCGAACCCGAAAAGGGCTCGAGCTGGGGCTGCAGAAATGGCTAGTATGATTTCAAGTTCGAGGTACATGTGCAAGCAGTACAAAGCTAAGAGGACATAAGGGTGCATGAGTTGCTTGTAGCTATAGCAATGAAATAGAGCAGCAACAAACAGTATCTTTAGCGACAATGTGAGGACTGGTGTGGGCGTGAGAGGGGTTTGATGAGGAGATTGCTGTTCATGTTGTTTGAGTTTTATGGGAAGATAAGTTAAGGAGATGAAGTGGAAGAGTTTTGGTAATGGTGGAGATAAAGGGCCTTGATCAAATGAGAATAGGAAGAGCTTGAAGTTAGCTAGCCAGATCAAGAAGAAGGCAGTAGGGCCACCAAGATGGAAGGAGGTGAGGTTTAATGGGAGAATGATGAAGATGTAGAAGACAGGGAGAAGAGAAATGAGCCTCAAAATACCTTTGGGTATTTTTGATGCAATATAGTAACAATAACATAAGCATGCTGTTGATAAGATCCATACCTTGATGAAGTTCCCGATCTCTTCCTCCATTTCCTTTCTTCTTCTTTTTTTCTTTTTTTTTTTTAAAAAAAAAAAACAATTTCTTGGCCCTCCTCTATCAGAACTCCTCCCTTTTATGTTGAACACAAATGCAGAAACATACTGTGGAATGGTGAGAGCATTTGTAAAGTATCCATGATGGGATTCGGTTAGTTAGATTCTAATGACATTTTTTAAAATCTTACATGGAAAACAACAAAGCAGAGGTCAAAAGTGCTAAAGATAATAATTTAAGAGGTATTCTGAATCATTTGAATATTTTAATTCAATTTTTAATAAGACTTTTTCTTTTCTAATTTAATATTTTATTTGTATGAAAGAGAAATGGATGTCTTACTTGCAGCTTACAGTGTTTTCTTTTATGTATATTTAGCCTTGATCATAATGAAGAAAATCTTGTAAGGAATAATTACTATTTATGTTTTGTGTTTTAATTTATTATATTACTTATTTTTTATATTTAAAAAATATTTATCTATTTTTTATATTTGTAACTGTCACTATTCATTTGTCTTTTTTAAAGATTAAATAATACACAATTTTATAAATATAAAAAATAAATAAATATCTTTTTAAATATAAAAAATGAAATAATAAAATAAGTCAAAACACCTGTACAAATAGCAATCTCCCATCTCGTAAAACCTTATAATTTATTAACTACACTACAATCTTGATTTTCAGTTAGAGCATAAGTAAAAATTGCCATTGATTTTTTTTCAATCGGAAAGGGAGAGGCGAGGTCCAAACTTGAAGGAAGTTGCCTTGAATTTACTTCAAGATACTTTCATCTGATTTTAGAATATATCAAAAATAGAATTCTTCACTTTGACTGAACTAATCTTATTATTCTTTGCACACCAATTTTTACTTTAAACACATCATAAAAACGATTTTTTTTTTTTTTTAAAAAAAGTCATTGACATTTGATGCCATAGAGTAAAATTTTAATCCTTGTGATATACATAGTCCTCATCTAATATTTGACATAACAGTAAATTATTCCAAGTTAATCATACCTAATTAAAATAGTTGAAAGAAATTATAAAACTTACAGAGCTATAGGAAATGATCGTTTTCTAGATGATTAAATTTAAACTATGATATTCAACATGATGACATCTAAGTTATTTGTTTTATTTTCTTAATTCAGACAGCCTGGACAGACCCACGGAAACAGTAGAGCTCGGTACATTTCATATCAGCTAATTGAAATTTTAAAAAAATGTGCATCATCCAAGAACTCCTTATCTTATTGGTAGTACACACAGCCTTAATTACGTTGTTGCCTAACCTCTTCCATGTACCATCTTAATTGTGACAATTCAGAAAGCAAAATCATATAATTAGTGTCCGAAAATAGAACATTGGCCTTTGATAGAAACATATAACTACTCATTAAGCCAACCTGCTGCATGGTGATGAGTGGTAAGGGTAGTTAGCACCTGGAGTGAAGTTCATCGAGTCACATTGGTACGGTTGAGGCCATTCCGACACCAACTTACAACTACTCATTAAGCCAACCTGCTGAGTTGTGATGTGAGTAAGGGTGGTGAGGACCTGGAGCAAAGTTCATCGAGTCAACATGGTATGGTTGAGGAGGCAGAGGTGGTCTAGGATTGTATACTTCATTCCTATATGGATCTGGGCCAAAATTACCCATCATTCTCGAGTTTAATTCATCTAGTCGAGGTGCATACCGTTGCATTGCAGACATGTTCATCCTATAGGAAGAATCTGCAGCTCCGCCTAAGTGCCCATAAGGCATAGATGGCAGCGATCCCATCTGGCCATATCCTGTGTCATGGCTACCTAAATAACTTCTTTGGCCAGAATAATCAGGCTCTTGTCCATAATGTCGAATTTGTGACCTCATTTCTGAATCCCTTAAATCCATGATATAAGATCTAGAACCAATGCTTTCTGCATTCTCTCTCATGTGCCCTGTATACTGTTCATCCAAGTTGGGGTTAGCACATTGACGAATGCCATGTGAATAAACATTGCTCATGCTGTATTTCCTACTCACATCATCATGGTTGATGGTTGCATGGCTACCACAAGCTGCTTCATATGACAGATGTAAACTAGACATGCCTGACTCAAAATTTGGGAAAGAATTTTTGCCAACTTCTGCATGTGGAGGCATTTCGACATATCTAGAAGCCGGACCTTCCTGTGAGGCTCTCCTATTGACCATGTTGGGTGGAGAACGATGAGGCAGGCCCTTGTGTGTATCACTTCTAGGTGGCCTTCCACTAGTCTGCCTGTTATCTGGCAATTTTTCAGTTGTTCCTCTGCGAAGCCTATCTTCACTGTGCTTTCTCTTCTTGGAAGCCTCCTTAGGCTGGCTTCTCTCAGGACCAAGACTATGTTGGCTTTCTCTGTCACTATTGTTGCAAGGAGAGCTTTCTTTACCACCTTCAGCCATACTTATGTTATGATTTTGAACTTTAGTTTCTTCATTTTGCAAGTTAATATCATCTGTCTGCCCTGAGGCATCAGCTTTGTAAGAGTGAACCTCCTCCAGAGAATGATCATAGGTTTCGGTTTCATGGTGAATTTCCTCTAAAGATGATCTTTCCTGTTGCTTGGATAACTGACCATGCTTTTGAGCTATGCCTAAGTGTTTTACATACCAATCAGGACGACTCCAAAGATAAAGTGGCGGTGCTGTCATGTTCCACTGATCCATTTGTTTGTCATTCTCATCAATAGAACCAGGCAGATAAAATGACTGAAACAGAATGAAGACCAAAGATTTGGTATTAAAGAAACCCAACATCAAAGCACAATATGTTAAAAGCATGCAACATCTCATTCATGTATTACCTTTCCAGACAGAAATTGATCGTCCTCCCAAACAAGATTATAAGGTGTATCCTTTTTGTCCAACCTGGAAAAAGGCCCATGTAAAAAGGACGTAAACTCCAAAAAGAAATATTCATATTCAAGCAAGTTTCTACTATTGAGAGAGAGAAAGATGAACATATGCCAGCCCGTACCTTTCTGTTTCTGGCGGAACAATCAGAATGAGAAGTTTCGGTTTAAATTGAAGAGCCTTATTTATAAACTTGTTAGCCAAAGCTGCTTTAACCCCAAAAGGAGGATTTAATCCCATGATCTGCTCAAGGATCAAACACATTTCATAGAGTCAAGATGATTGTTCACATCAACCCATATATGTTCCTTGTATCAGTAGAATCCTCTTACCAGCTGGGAACCCTTTTTTGGCAGCTCATCTGGTTTAACAGTCATCCAATCCCTCTTCTCAAAATTAAAATCATTCTGCAAGAGAAGTAATGATTTTAACAATCAAAATGCAAATATATATATACAAAAAGTACCATATATGTAAAGTTTGCCTCACAATAGGTAAATGATTTTATGACAACCAAAGATCCAAATCTAGTTCCTTCCCTTGCGTTTCAATAATTACATCATAATTTGGAAAACATCAAAAACCATTCTTTTTGACAAAAACAACTTTGAGGCTTTCTCTATGGAGCTTTAAAAGCTATCTAGGATTTTGGAAGATTAGACTGTCAGCAGAGCTGCTCGGTCAGGTTTATTTGGTGCTCCACCTATTGCTTCACAAATGAAAGGGATGACCAACAGACATTTTTGTGAACTCAACATACCCTTGCTATTGCTTGCATTTTAGTTAATCCAACTTAACACTCTTTTAATTTATAGTTTCAAGTTTAATGCATGTCATATTTTCAATTTAAGCTTGAACTTGTGATTAGCTAGTTTTTAGATTGTAATCCAAATTCAATGATGTAAAAGTATTAATGTAATTCTTCCAAATGATTGAAGTTAAAGTAGGCCAAATGCGTAGTTTCACCACTAAACTTCGCATGATTAATTTTTGACACCCCTCAGCTTCTATTATTTTTTTGTTTATAAAACTTTCAACTATTATTTTGAACTAATTTCACCCTTAAATTTATAATTTCAGTTCTATTTAACTTGTGCAACACTGGAGCAAATAAGTGTTTGATTTCAATGTGAAATTGCTAAAATTGAGCTTTAAACTAGTAAAAATAAAGTCAGGAATTAAGATTAAAAAAATTATAAAAAAAAAAAAACCTTTTACCTCAATTATATTATTTTCTTCAATTAAACATGACTCTATTCACGTAAGTATCTTGAGTTCTTATCAAAATGTATTAAAAAATACATTGTTTTATGTACAGTAGGGGTCAAATAGGTTCAAAAAAATTTAAAGGTTGAATATAAAATAATAAAAATTGAAGAGTATCAAAAGTTAAAAATGTAAAGTTTAGGGGTAAAACTATGCATTTGGACATTTAATATTAGCTTTCTTATGAGAGATTCAGCTAGTACATAAGAAAAGTATTCAATCATTAGTTCAACCAGAAACAAGGTTTCTGAGTTTCTCATCTGCACCATAAAACCAAACCAAATTCTTAACACACTGCAAACCTCCTATTCTGTATAAAATTCTTCCCTAGCAAAACAATATGAGTGATAATGTAGTCTCACTGCTGCCAGAAGCATTTGGCAGGCCACCTGCACCCAGTGATCTCCAATAAATTACCAAATATCAAATGGATCCAAGGGAAGATTAATCCAGATTTATCCCACGCTTGGACCCACCTATGGCCTTTTAATATTCAAGCAGAATTCTTAGACAGACACAGTAACGTTCTGAGTGCCAGCAACTGCAGAGTGAAATCATTTGTCTAAAAATGGAATATTTTTCCATGGACTAGTCAACCCAACCTAAGTTAGAATGTTCTGTGCACAGTAAAATGAAGAGCCGAGAGTCAGGAAAGTCAGTCTTCCAGGGAAGGTAGAAAGGAAAAGGGAGAGCCTTTCTTTTGAAATGAAGCAATTTAAAGCAGTTTCTTTAACCCAAATTTTCTATACAATTTCCCTAGGAAAATGATGGGAAGCATGTTTCCTTGCTCTTTCAGCTGTTGCTAAATTCACCACTAAGTGGCCTTAGACCATTGATCATCAGAGTGATTTGTCCCTCAACTTGCAATTATTTTTTTTTCTCACTTAAGGCATTCTGCCAGGACCCAAAGACAATGTAAAGTAAAGAATAAAAGGATCAAAGGTAGCTTTTTCACCTGGGTCTTCAGGATTTCAAGTAATTAGGACATGCAAATTTACTAAAATGTTTTCACTTATTATTGCATAAGAATTTGATAATTTGGTAATTTAATAATAAAAAATTAATGAATTAATTAAAATATAATTCCAATTTAATAGAGTGTATGTTTCCAATTCAAATTAGGTGAACTTCTATTGTATCTCTTACAAAAATTGAATTAATTAAAATATAATTCTAACTTAATTGAAAGTATTTTTCCAATTCTAATTTGGTTAACTCCTATTGTAGTTAGTAATGATTATATTAGCTATTTTATTTCTAATAAAAGTTAAATTTATTAAAATGTAATTCTAATTTAATAAATAAAAATTTAATTTAACTTAAGATTTTTAAAATTTTTATTAAGAAAAAAGCTATTAAATTTTTATTAATTTAAGATTAATTACAACAATAATATTTTCACATAAAATTATTTTTAGAATAGAGAAAAATATTCACTATAAACGAAATATTGAAGGAATGCTATATAATTATTTAAATAAATAATAATACATAATTATAACTCTATTAAATTTATAATATTGAATTGTTATACAAATAAATAATATTTTTATTGTTTTTAACAACAACAATAATAATAATAGGAAAATTCTATGGTTACTTACTTTATTGTAATTATCATTGGATGAGAGTGTATTTTATCATCCAATGGTAATTATTAATAAAGTATATTTTACATTGTAAAAATCAAAGTAACTATAGAATACACCGTAATAAATTATATATTTCATATTTCATATACTATTACGAGTCTGAAATTTTTCTATTCACAAGCGAAATATGCCAAAAATTACTATATTTTGCATAAATAAATGTAATAATGAAATAATAAATTATGTGATCTTAAATTCATATAAATATTTTGTACAAGTATTTAGGCTTTTTTTTTTGTTATAATATGCTTTTACAATAGAGAACATGAGGTTTTAAGAATAATTATGGTCATAATATTTTTTATATGAAATTATTTTAAGAATAAAGAAAAATATTAATTATAAAAAATTGAAGGAATGCTATATAATTATTTAATTAAAAAATTTATTGAAATTGCAATAAATTAAGTTTGCAATATTAAATTGTCATATAAACAAATAAAGTTTTATCAGTTTTAAAAATTAAATAACAATAACAACGATAATAATAATATTGAAGTATATATTTAATGTTTTATATAACATCACAAGTCTAAACAATTTTTTTTTAATTACAAAAAAAATATTGAAGAAATGCTGTATAATTGTTCGAATAAAAATTTATTGAAATTGGAATAAAAACTCTACTAAGTTTGTAACATTGAATTGTTACATAAACAAATATTACTTTTATCATTTTTAAAAATTAAATAATAATAACAAAAATAATAATATCAAAGTACATATTTAATATTTTATACATTATCACAAGTCTAAACAATTTTCTGTTCACATACGAAGCACATTGTTATTTAATAATATATATATATATAAATAAGCTTGATACGAAGTAATTTCTTTACTAAGTGGAAAAAAACCTTTACCTTTGGTTGAATAACATCATAATTTTTGTATGAGCACTTCTTCCCTGTCTGTTCAAGCTTCTTTTTCATTAGGCAACTAAAATCATTAGCACCACAACAGAAGTCGACAATCTGTTAACAAGCATGATTAGTAATGGTGCATATAACAGAAAAGATTACTGATCGAAAGGCAAACATATATTTTTCTTTCATCCTATCGGAAATATAATAACATATATGAGCAGAAATTTAAAATAATAACAAACAATTAGGTTGTTGAATCTGAACACAAATGAAATTAAATATGAAAAATCTACACATGCAATCAAAAAAAGCATATGGTTCCCTTCATTTCTTTGGTGTCAACAAGAAGAATGTAACAGAAATTGGAGTCTAAATATCTATGGTTCAAGAGTTAAAAGACAAACTATCTTCCATGGATTCAAGCTGTAATTAGGACAGAAAAATGTGAAAGCTAACTGTCAAAAAATTGAAGCCTGAACCTGTAACATCCATGCCCATGCATACACTATATTTGTAATATCTAGGTATTTCGGAATAAAATGTAGTACACTTAGCAATGTTAGACAGCGTAGTGGGAATTTGCAAATTTTAATGTCACACAAAATGATGTTAAATGAATTCAACATAATTAATTTAGAGAAATATTAGAGTATTAGTGGGGTAGGGCGTGTCAGAAAATATCACTTTTTAGACCTGAGAAAAATGGAAAATAGAATAAAATGCAAATGCCTATAGGTGGTAATATCTAACAAATACTAATGAAAAAGATATATGCCTATATGGTTCTTAAGACATCATAAAAAGCAGCAAATGTTTATAGGAGAAACATTTTCCATGAAACAAGAGTGTGCCAGTGTTTATATTCTTACCATATCACCATCTTCTACATACCAATGGAGCATACTGACAATCTGCACATTTGATATCTTGCTTCAGATTTCTCCACAAGCAATTAAAATATAAAAAGAAGTTTCGTAAAAAATCACAATACAAAACATTGTTCTGCTTTATTCAGTCCAAATTCTTTTATCACTGTAAAAGTAATTTCCCTTTTCAATTCACAGAATATGATCATGCCCTTCAGGATATAACAAAAAATGCAATATGGAAAAAATTTATGTTGCCAAATCATTTCAATAAGGTCAACATGAGCTAGGCATAGCTATAATGACTCAGAGCAATGTTTTAAACTGCAGTTGCAGTCTGAAGATTATGGCCATCTTGCAATGCCCACAGTCACAACTTTGGTGAAGAAAAATGTAGGAAAATGGAGTAAATTTGCAGGTTATTTGTTTATCTGAGAAGCAAAGGTGGAAGAAAGTTGCCAAAAAATTGTGAAAATTTTTATAAGATTTTCCCTAATAACCCATATAAAAGAAAAGAAATAATTCTGAATCTAGTTCTGGAAAGCATATATGCAAGTAAACTTTAATGGGAAATCAAACCGTAAAAAACCCATTTTCTGTGAGAGGGGACAAATAACAGAGAGCAGAATTTCATCCCAGCTTATTTTTATTTTCACTTTTCTCATTTCAGAACGAACTTTCCTAGGCTTGATATAAGGAGTAGAAACAAGGAATGGTCTGTCACAAGCAAAGCAGAGAGCTTAGGTGGGAGAAAGCAGACACCCAGCCAATAAAATGCTTAAAGCAGGTATACGTAGTATGGAAGTCATTGAACTTTGTATAAGAACATGCATGTGGTTGCATATCTAAGAACCAAATACTGACACAGGGTACAGGAGGCAAAATTCCTGTCATAGAACAGCCAAAAACTTAATTATTGGCCATAACATAAGGCCAAAGATGGGAGGTGTAGTTAAAGAAAAACCCTAGATTTGAGCCTGACGTCCATTTTTCATGCCACAAATGAAGAATTCCCTTAAAGCCCTTGGGGTTCCCTTGAAATGATGCTTAGTTTTTGTCAGTGTTCCTTTAAAGACACAATACTCTAGCCCACAATTTGTTCACCTTTTTCATTTGGTTTAAAAGCTTCATTATATGACATTGTTTTAAGAGGCTCAAAGGATAAAATAAGATTGAGGCAAAAAAAATTTCAGACTGAGCATGGAAACAAGGAATTACAACAGTCTCCTTGAAGAAAAATAGATTAGGAAAGGGAGGTGGAGTTGATATGTGGCAAAAGAAATTCAAGGCAAAAAAAAAATTCATTTAATAATTAGGCATCAGATTAGAAAAGGTAAAGCAACGTAAAATTGAAAACCTTAACAATTATATCAAACAAAATTAAATAAATAAAAGTACAAGGAAATTACCTCTTCAAGTTTTTCTACTTTGGTAAAATGGCGGCCAAAGGATGTATAGCGCATTCCATATAGGAACGGTGCAAGGTACACTCTAAGCTTGTTCTAGAGACATCAACCAATCAACAAGGTTAATAAAGACAAGAAATGATCAATTTTATCACTATTAAAGCAAACTCAATTTTGATATCTAACTATGGTCTTATACTTTACTATGCACACACTAATTCTAAAATCAATCATTCTCTAAATGTAATCATTACTAAGATGACAAATTCCTTCACAATTCACAACTTTAAAATCATATAACTTTCAAGTGAATGCAAAATAAAATATGAACGTCCTGATTCTGACATTCACCCACCTGAACAATCCAATAAAGTTGTGTGTTCCAAGTGGAGAATAAAACAAAAAATCCTCTATATTGAAATATCCTAGCAGAAGGGAATGCCAAATAAAAATAAATGAGAATGGACAACAACCTTCCACTTAAAAACCTGATTAAGAACACCTGGTTCACAAACAGCCTTGGCATCTTCCGTGCTGCCTCCGTCCTCTATCTTTTTCGCTGCTGTTCTAACAGCCTGCATATATATCGAAACGTAATTTCTTGAGAAAACATACGGACCCTTTAAGTATTAAAAGATCATTAACATTTATCAATTAAAACTCAAAATGAACACTGAGAATTAATTTACCTCAACTGCACCCTCCACCTTTCCTGCTGTAATTGTCTTTTCAAAGACGTTCTTTAAAGAGTATGCATGTGTAGATGGAACCTCATGCTTTTTCCTAACATCTTCCATACTTAGTGAAGAAGCAGACTCTTTCATTAAAGCCAACAATCTGCACACAAAGAATTAATGCATCATTTAGAAACAGTTAATACACAGAGAAACATAAAATCATTAAGTAATGCAGCTATCATGATCCCCTTGATGGTGGAAAATGAGTTGAGTAGAGATGCACAAACTTGAGTCACAAAGTATTCTGATACAGGTCAGTTAAAACGAAGTACACTTCAAAGTCTCAAACTTGAGTGTTTCTGGATGTGTGTAAAGAAAAACTCGAGTATAACCATGTTAGACTTGATTAGAACAACACTGATCTCTGTTCATATGTGAACAGTAGTAATTTATGGTTTTTTTTCATTTTCTTTTTTCCTGTTTACCTAATTATAAAGAAAGAAAATCCTAAATGTGAACTCGAGCTTACTCAAGTTGATAAAAGTTCTAATTTTAGGATATTAATAGATGGCGCTAACTAATTTTTAGCAGTAATCAAGTCAAGTAGAGCTTAAATATTTTGACTACCCCATCTGTCAAGTTTGAAGTTTCAATATGATAAAATAAAATAAAGATTCAATTAGAGTTGAGCTTCAAGCCTGAGTTTTGAAGATTACTCAACTTTACTCGAGCTCTAATTCAAGATTCATCTAAAATTTTAATAGCAATCTAGCTGAGTCAGGATGAGCTCAAGTGTTATCAAGCATGAAAAAATGAAGTTGATTGAGTTATAGACCCAGACTTTTCCACTAGAATTTGAATACTAAAACGTTTTTCTATTTAATTGGCTTAATTATACCCCTATCTCTGGTAACTTTAGTATTGAAAATATAAACATGAAGAAACTGCAACTATTCAGAAAGTTAAAAAGGTCACCTCCTTTGTGTGTCAGCATCTATTGGAGGTAATTCTCCGCTTAACTTATTGGTCTTTTTGAGTTCACTAGTTTGCATGTCCCACTTCCCGATATTTACTTGTTTGGACATTTTATTCATCATGGCAAATAATTGGTCACCCAGAGAGGTCTTCTTTACATCAGCCATCGCAGACCTATTCACCACTACTGAGGAAGACTTCGTATTTTCTTTTAAGGACTTTTTGGAAGCAACTTTAACTTTCACTTTCTTGGATAAATTTGATCCATATGATATTTTTTCACTTCTTTGTATGTTTGTAACCTTTTTTGCACCAGATGTTGCCTCTTTAACTTTTTTAACAACTACATCTCCTGAAGAGAACTCTTCTGAAGTAAGCCTTCTTTTCTTTAGCATAACTTCCCCTGAGCTTCCAGGCAACTCTGATTTATGTTTTTTCCTCTTTTCTTCAACATCAGGGAATCTTATGTCTCTAATTGGAGTTCCAAGGTAGTCGATGATCTCATGTTTTCTTCCCACAAAGAAACAAAGAACCCATTAGCAAAACTAAAAAATGAATGAAACAACATGGGGAAAAGAAAAATAACAGCTCAAGAATGACACTTACAAGCAGTATATCAGCAGACGGTTGGGCAATAGACCCTCCCATGCCCTTACTTCAGGTTCTTCCTCTCCTTCTCCTTCCTCTCCTCCTTCCTCTCCTTCTTCTTCCTTCCTTTCTTGTTCGTCTTCTTCCTTTTTCTTCTCAATCATAATCTCACTAGTAAAATTATTAAAACATTAATCATCCATGCTATTAACAAAGCAGAAATCTTGATACCAGTATATGACAATAGCAGGTTATTGCATAACTGAAGACTACCTTGGCAAGCATTTTCGGTGATATGATGTCGGGCAGCGCCGGCACACAGCAAACTGCAGCTCCTCTATATTCTTATTCTCTCCTTGTTTGCAAACGCAGCACTTATGAATGGGGCAAGTAAATGACTCCCCTGCAGCAATCTTTTTCTCAAGCTCCTCAGCAGCAACTCCATCCTCCTTGTGAAGTAGTTTTGCAATACAGCGTGGGTGATAAAAATACCCACAGGTTGCATTGGCACAAAGAAACACCTGAAAGCTAATTGCTTAAAAAGAGTAGCAAACTGAAGAATATGCTGCAGGCTGACTTAAACTGTTGCTATATGATAAAAAAATTGACAGTTTGTCATCCAACCATCAAACTTTCAGGTAACCAAAAACCTATTTTAGACAATTGAATAGACCAACAAGATTGAGTTTTACATTAAGGTCAGAGAATATTTCTGAACATCTCAGTAGGTATCATGATAAAGAATAGGGAAGTACAATAATGTACACTGTGGTTGGACATTTTTTGCCATATTTAAGGGTCTGTTGTTTTATTGTACTTATATTTTAGTACCTTACTCAGTGATATTATTAAAAATACATGATGCGATGTTAACATAATATGGATGTTTAATAGTAAAACTAATTACCAAGTAGCATAGCATTCAACTAATTAAAATAAACTCATAATAAATAAAAGTACGATGTATTTTAAATTTATTAAATAAAAAGAAATAATTTTTAAAATAAATTTATAATATTTTTAAAAGTATCAAAATAGTTATATTAATGATAAATCACATGTAAAACATTTTTATTATGGAAAAGCAATCTTATATTAAAAAATTTATCATAAAATAATGATGATATTAGTTGATAGAGTATTAAATCACATGTAAAATATTTTTATTATGGAAAAATGTTATGTTAAAAATTTATCATAAAATAATGATGGTAGTAGTTGATAGGGTATTTGAGTGTTAGAATATGAAACCACATACCTCTAAATGATAAGAAAAAAATCACAACTACCTTTTTGTACTTACCCCTACAGAATATCTTGCCAAAAAGAAAAGTTATTTCCATGGAGAAAAGGGAAACTTACAGAAAGAATGTGGACAAGGACAGATGCAAATGCAATTAGAACTATAAGTTAAAAGAAGAGATAAAGAAAAGATCACATGATCATCCAAAGCATATTAATATATGGAGGGTAGCCATCATCCAGATGAGTTTTTTACTTATTGGTGAAGTGCATTTTGTATGCAAACAAAATGGAAAAAGAAAAAATGAAGGTAAACTACCATGAGTGACAAAGTTCAGACAAATATATGCAGCAGAAACAACAGGAGAGTGAGGCCCCTAAAAGTTGGTCTAAGGCAGCCAAATGAGCATTAGTAGAAATGCAATAAGAAGTTGATTTTTAGGGGGTTGCATAGATTAATTTGGTTTAAATTTTATTAAAACCAAATTGATAGAAATTCATTTAATTATAATCAAACTGAAAAAATTAAGTAAAGTTCTTTAAATTTGTCCGTTAGTGATGATGCCAAATCACGTTTGCATTTCTTCAGACCTTAGGTTTGAGTTTAAGATCTAATACTGATTTCCATAAGAGATTAAATTAAAGGGAAGAAGATTGGAAAGAACTCAAACAAAATATATAAGTTGGTGACGCTGCCATATAATTCAATTAGAAAACTATTGTCAATGTAAGAGGGCAAAAGAAGAAGAAGAAAAAGAAACACCTAAAATTCAAACAGCATAAAAGGCATCATTTTGTACCATGCCCTTGTTAAAATCCCCATAAGAACACTCTGAAAGGCAAACTCCCTCACGCATGCAAGAAGGTATTCACCTGAAATTATAACTGCAGCACCAAATTTAACAATTGGTCCATGAAGTACCAAGTGGTGGTAATCTCTCCTTTTAAATTAGCAGTCAATGATATCTTTACACATGAAGGAACAATCAACTAAAAGAAAAAGCAATAAGTGAGAGGACTGGTGGTGTTAAAATGGGTAAAACCTGAACTGTACAGATCAAGATTTGGACTGTACAAATCAAAGTCTGGACTGTACAGATCAAGTTCTGGACTGTACAGATTAAGTCTGCCTCAATTTTACTAGGTAGCAGCTGGGACTTGGCAAAAAGTGAAGTAGAACATTACTTCTCTATAACAAGTGGTCAATTAACTTCATGTGAAAAAGAGGAGATATGATAAATGCTACAAATTTTACACCAATCAAGCAGAAGGATTGAAAAGTGAATATGAGTTTCTGAGCTAGCAAAACATTATCTCCGCATGAATCAGACAGCATTTGCTATGGCTACTATGCAAGGAAGAACAATAAGCACCTAAAAAGGGCATATCCATTTCGTTAAAGCAAGCTTTTACCTCGGCACCAGATAATTTATCAGAGGAGCCCAACTCCCCGCAAGCAAAGCATTGATGCTGCTTATATTCACAATTCTTGCAAAAAAACCTGTCTATCACCTGTTAAAAAGGGCAAACCAACCGTGCTATAATGATAGGAAATAGAAACTAGAAAACTGATAACAAACAAAGAAGAGTGGCATACTTTAACTTCCCTCTCTGTATAGCCAAGAGACACACACATGGAGTCTGCACCATCCTCTTTTGTTGAATGAAAAGACCTCATGCAAATTCCATCACAACTGGGTAAAGGAAGAAATCAAATGAACAGTTAACAAAACAAAAGGACATGAATCACAATCTCAGTTTCAGAAGGAAGACCTAAATGAAATCATGAAAGGTACATACATTATACAATGTGAAACTACAACTCAACCAGAAGTGTTCTACCATTAATATCCGCACCATGTGAATTATATGATACAATAATGCATTTCACACAAAACTTAAGATGTGAAATTTAGAAAATAATTTGCACGCTCTTTCTTCTTTTCGTGTGTAGCTGAGTCTGTGAATATGTATGGGATAAGTAGAAATTTTTCAAAGCAAGACCCACTGCAAGTTCAGAAAGGGTTCTGTAGGGAAAATATTGGAGTTGACTTGGATGGAGTTGAATTGCATACCCACTTCAGAAATCTTAAGTCAAGCATTCAATGAGATGGTGAATGGGAGGAGAATGCTAACCATAGGATTAAGTTGGATGGAGGATGTAGAGAAATGCCATGGGAGTCCTATCTGATTGCAAGATACCAAATAAATTGAAAGGAAAGTTTTGTAGCATTGTGTAGCCCATGGTTTCAAGAAGAATGTTGCTGAAATCATAACATGCTAAGATGGATGTGTGGACATACAAGAATGGATAGAGCCCCTACCTAGTGTAACAGGAAAAGGCAAGGGAGGTCTCAATTGAAAACAATATGTGAGAAGGATTGAGATGGTTTGGTCATGTGAGTCATAGAACTTTGGATGCCCCTTTAGAAAAGGTTGATCACATTATCACAGATGAAGAGAAGAAGGAGGGGATAACCTAAACTATCATGGAGAAAAGTTATCTAAAATGATCTAGCAGTATTACTACTTTCCAAAGAGTTATTCCAAAATATGCAGAGTGAAGAAGAAGAACACAGATCTCTTAAGTGATGGGAAAATACGTTTCTCATAACAAAACATGACAACCAGAAGCAATCTACAATTAAGTTATGTGAGAGAGAAGTCATTGCAATGTTCACAGCAAGAACAGCATGTTCATCAATAAAGTTGTTTTTGTTTTAAAAGTAACAAATTTACTACAAGAAATGCCAACAAAAAAAGGAAAGGTATAAAAATGATATTCAAAATATAACCACAATTTAGGCTCTCAACAGCAACCAGCAAAAGCTACATACCATAATAAGAGGTCTCCACCATTATCACAAAATGCACAAACAGAATCAAACAACTCATCACCATTCGACTCATCGTCTTCAACATCGTCAAGGATGTCATCATCGAGATCATCAACTATAAATCCAGTCATAGTTGTAGTTTGAACATCCTGAAAAATGAAGAAGCTAAGTATATTAGATTATTAATATGGAAACAGAGAGCAATAAATGGAAAACCCAAATACAAATGTAAATGAAGCATAACCTCATCAGAGAGCTTTATCTTTCTTGGCTTTTCCTCAAGAAATGTGTGCAGGAACTGCTCATGAAAATGGTATTTAAGTCAAAAAAAATTATTGATTACATTACAGCAAGGACAACCTAGTCAAAATACTAAAAAGTTTCCAACACCGATCACCTAATAAGGAAAAACTCCACTGCACCCCTTTTTCAATCAAGAGCTATTTGGGTTCAAAATACCTATTGGCAACTGAAATTTTTAGTTTGAGGCTCAACTGTTTGAAGCCAAACAACTATCAACTAGATTTGAAAAGTTTTACCAAACACCCCCAAATTTTTCCATTTGCTAAGATTTTCAAGCTCAAGATTTAAAAATATCAAGATAGGATTAAAAATTGAATAAATTATTTATTTATTAAACCACAGTGCCAACATAAAGAAAAAGAAAAGACAAAATATTTGATAAGATGAACGACTACAATTCATAGCTAAAAGAAAAATAATGTAAAATTCTAGCAAGATACTTTGAAACTCAACAAGTTCTGCAACAGATCAAACAGTACAACAAGAGTGCCATTATAAATGCATCATTATGCTTTGTTTATGACACATTTCACCAACCTCAGCAATAAGTTAACAGATTTAATCAATATAAAATGCAAAATTTGAGACTATATGCAGGCATGGGAATGGAATCTAGAAGCAAAATCAACAAATGAGCAGAAATATGCAAATAAAAATAAGCAGCTATCATACATATATAACAACTGAAAATCAAAAAGGACCAGACCCTCTAATACATTGTGAATATAATGTGCAAACTCATATCTTTACAAATAACATATTCCTCCAAATCATGAGAAACATTTCTTCTTAAATGGTAATGAAATCATTGAGCCAGCCACCATCTATTTTGTTGCTGTAGTCAAATAATTCAAACTGAACTAGTATTAAAGAAAATGTATGTCCAGAGTCCAAAGAAATTGGCAAAGAATGAATAATCATCCTGTCACAGCAAGTTACCTAATTTAATGCAGTGCAGGATTCAAATGGAGCCAAAAATATGAGTGGTTCCTCACAGTACCACTACCAGAGAGACTCAAAAACAACTAATTTTGTGTCTCATTAGAAACTAAAAGTTGCAATTTGAAATAACATTCTCATGCCATATGACTGTATGTACTCAATTTACAGCAAAACTTGTCAATTTCAAAACTCATCCTTGGCAATCTTTACAATGTCCTAGAATCATAATATAATGTGAGTTAACATTCTCACGGAGAGAAAGAAAGACCGAAAAAAAACCTTTCCTAGAGGCCAATTAAGAGTTTAAATTGTAAAAGAATGTATACAATGAGAAGGATGGAAAACCTTGGACTTTGCTAAGGAATCATCCCGTTCAACAGCTTCAGATATTAAAGCTATGTGGTCCACCAAGTCATTTTGTGAAGGTCTAACATCATACGTGCTGCAAATTGAAGAACAACTGTCATCATTTGCATGAAAAATGGCAAAATAAAGGCTAAATATAGCCAGGGTTCCTCTAACAGAGCACCTGAAAACCTTAGACAAGTGGTCCCACACAGACTTCCTAGAAGCCTCTGCATTCCTCCTTGCATAATGAAGACACTGCACGAAAACCAATTCTGTTCTAATCGTATCCTCAAAACTCTTCCTTGGCTTTTGCAGGTCAACCCAAGTCTTCTCCTTGGTGAGTACTGATATTTCCGGAGCTGCATTCATCAGATTAAACTTCCATGCTATGACTTCCTTGTGTATCGTCCTAAGTCCATTATCTACAAAACCATGCAAAAAAATCGTATTTTTTTTCTTTTCATTGACACTTTCGGTTTCACTTTCACTCCATCGAAACGGCAACAGCGAAAAAGAAACCGGTGCATCCTCATCATCAACAAAATGATAGTTTGCGGCAGACAGTGGCCCAACTTCATCCTCATCATCTGAAGACGCCATGTCCCCTATACAAAAAAAATTCACATTCTTTAATTCAAAACTGAATACACATTATCCAAAAAAAAAAAAAAAAACTTGCAGCAGTAGGAATATTGCAATAGCATAATTCAAACAACAGAAACACTCATCCAAAAACAAATCAAGATTACAAAAAGCAATACAGGCATTACGTCAGTGCAAGAAATCATACAATTAGAACCTAAAACAATTGAATTAAGGTGTTTGGATACAGAGAAACAAAATTCAAGAAAGAATTTTCTCGGAAAACAAACAATCATTATAAAAAGAAAAAAAAGCAATTTATAATTGAAAATCACAATCACCGTACCTGATTAATCACACAGTTTCAACGTTAAAACCCTAAAGGAATTGCTCTTGGTTTATTAATCGGTTTGATTTTATTTTTTTTGTTTGCTAGAAAAGCTCGAAGCTTACATACTTGTACGTGTAACGTGTATTGGAGTGACGTAACAGAATAAAATATTACAACATTTGAATTTTTTTCCTTATATTTATCAAATCCTGGTTATTTTTTTCCCGCTGTAGTTAACGTCTGTTTGGTTCTCCTTTAACTACAAAATACAGGAAAGGATAATTTCGAGTGTTTTACATTTTAATATTTTTTTAACTAATATTATTATAAAAATATTAATATAATATTAAATTTCAATAATAATTTATTTTATTTTCTATAGTAGTTAATGTCCGTTTGGTTCTCCGTTAACTATAAAAATACAGATAAGTATAATTTGATGTGTTTTACACTTTATTGTTTTTTTAACTAATATTATTATAAAAAATATTAATATAATATTAAATTTCTATAATAATTTATTTTATATATAATTTATCATTTTTTTTTTGACACTACAAAGGGGGAGAGGGGATTTAAACTCATCCTCTATCGTATCTTTCTTGTTAGTGGGTGAACATCTTGCCAACTCATCCCTAAACATGAAGGTTATATAGTTTATCAATTTAACCAATTGATAATTTTTATAAATATTGTAAATTTATTTTAAAATTTATTTTTTATTCATAATAAAATTTAAAATATATCTAAATTTAATTTTTTTTATAATTTTATTATAGTTAGTTGAATGATATATTACTTATTATATGATTATAACATTGAAAATACATATTATTTTTACATCAAAACATATATTTTAAAAAATTATTTGTTAAAAGAATAATAATGTATAAAAAATAAAATACAAGTATTTAAATGCTAAACAAATCATAAGACTGATTTATCAAAATGCAAAATCATATGAATCAAAATTGTACTTATCCTAAAAAAACTATAGTTAACGAAGAACCAAATAGATGTTAACTACTCTTTGAGGCATTTCGATTAATGGAGGAGAACCAAAAGAGAGCTCTACTGTTTGGCAATGATAATGATCATTTTAAAACTTCAATTTATCAAAACTAATATTCTAAACCCAAACTTTGATTTTTTTTTCTTTTTTCTTTTTTCAAAATGAAAAATATTACTAGGAAATTGTTGGTGGCACAAGACTTACCTTAGTTTCTCACTATTTCTTTAGTTTTTGAATTGTGTTTTGAGCTCTGGAGAAAGAAAGAGATGAAGTAGATTGCTATGTATGTAACTAGCAATGGAGGATAAGGAAGAAGATGTTGGATTGTGAGCTAACAAATACAAGTAAACACAAAACTAATTGTTCATAAACCGATTAGCACGGTGTTACGGGTTCTTCTTTTAGTCCTGACATTCGATCCATGTGGCGCCCAAACTTCCCCATATTTAGGCCAGCCAAGACTAATGAACATGCTCCTAATATTAATATCGATCATCCTTCGTCTATAATAGAGTGTTGGCGAACCTAACCAACCTCACATGTTCAATACTATCATCATTCCTCTCTTTCCCGCATATGTTTAAGGTTCATGCTCGTCTTGTATCCCGCATATATATTCGAGCCGCATTCTTATCTTATGTCTCACATTTGCTTCATTATTCCCACACATTATTGAATCCCACATATGCCTTACGACTCTAATATGCTTAGAGGTCTTGTACTTATTTCATAATTCGCGTATATATTCAAATCCCGTTATGCCTTGGAATTTCCCTATATGTTAGCGCATAGCGCAAGCCATATTTTAACCTCTGAACTAAGAGACATACGCACTATGAGCACCTCAACCTCGTAGTGTCCATAAAGCTCTTTCCTTATAGAGAAACTAAATTCTCTTTCCTAAACTCAATGCCTGTCATCTAGTTTTATATTAGGGCACTCACTTAAGGCTGTGTCGTTGAACATGCACATAAGCCTCAGGTATGGTGGAGAGCTTACACTAAAGGTACCCCTTAAAAAGCATAAAGAGCACCTTGAAGATTCATAGGAGGAAACATTATAATGTTCCACTCATCACACATTCATAAATATAAATATATAATATTTATTCATATTTACCAAGTGCCCTTCAATATATCTTTCCCTTCATGTATGTCTTTCTTCAGCCATATTATACTTTTCTTGTTCATCTATGCCCTTAGGATTAGTTAAGGACTCTAAGGGTGCATTGCCCCTAGGGCTTCTTTTGTCGCCCTGTTACATTCTCCCCCACTTGAGCAATTGATGCCCTTATCAATTGGCCATACGAGTTCATAGTTCTCATCTTTATGGTGTTCTATGTATTCTTCTATTTTATCTCCATCAGCTTATACTGTATGTTTATGCTCTCAAAACTGTGTCAACTCTTAACCCCTTCTCGCTTTGTCCATAGTGAATTTTGGCTCTCCACTTCAGTATTTGCACGTTTTCTCTTAAGTTCTTACTTCTACTTCTCAATAAGGTTTCCCATACTTTTGTTGCTTTATTCTTGTCTCGAGTGTAAATTGTACCTCACAAGACAAAATAAAGAAGCAATAATAGTACATATTAAAAATAATTATCATGGCTCATTAACTCTTTTTAATAAAAATTCAAGAGATAAAATCCATCATTTGTAACTATTCATACATCAAATAATTAAACATCACAGATTACCATTTTTGTCAAGGGATTATAAAGGAGCATAATATAACTTACACATTATCCTTGTGTTAATGTAACACTGTTGTTGTTCACCGGTCTCGGCACTTATATTTTATTATTTTGCACCTTCCTGAAGCCTTGCATCTTTTATTTCAAGGATAGGGTCTCTACTAGCCAACATCTTGCTTTGCTTTTTCATGTTCTTCCTCTATTACTTGTTATTTCATAAAAGCTTTCATGTACTTTTTTGTTTATATGCCAAAAAGGTGTATATATTGTCCCATTTATGTCTAGGGTCTTCCTTGTGTACATTCCATTTGTAAAAGTAACTCGGAAGAGAATACATCTCTAGAAGATCTTATAAAGTGTATCTTGGTACATTTGGGTCCGATGGATCATTTGAAAGTAGTATTTCCGCTTGTCTTAATAGTAGTAACAGTTTATGATTTTGGGATCAACCTGTTTGTGCCTTTGCCTTGAGCAAAGGTGTCATCTTCATTTCTAAAAAACCATAAACCTCCATCCGAAAGTAAGTTGATTTGATGAATCCCCTTTCTTGCTTCTTAAAAGTTATTGCATGTCATCCGACTCATTTGCCACTATAGTTTTGTAAGTGTTTCAAGCCTCGGTAGCATTGTGCTTTATTTATTACTCTCATATTCCATCCGCTTAGTGATTCCTTTATTTAGCTGTATCAACACTTATTGTCACTTGCACATAGCACATATATATACTTCTTGAAGGTTGCCTCAAGCTCTATTGGTAAACCCTTTTGTAACACACAAGGCTACCACAGCCTTAGAAAACACGTATCTTTTCTATCACTACTCACACATATTTTTTTCTTTTCTTTCTCTCTCTTTTGTTCTTTTCCTCTCGCTCTCATTTTTTCACCTTTCATATTCTCTTTTTTTTCTTTTATTATTTTTTTCACACAATCATAAAAGTGGTTACTGTAACCACACTCAAATTGCGATATTTTACTTTTCATATCATTCATTGCCTCAAGGTGTTCACACACCCACCTTGAAATCATAATACTCATGAAAATTTCATTGTATTGGCTTCTCAAGCCTAATTCATGCTCAACGCCTCATTGCCCTTGAGCCATAATAATATGCCTCATTGGCTTCTCAAGCCTAATTCATGCTTAATGCTTCACTGGCCCTCAAGCCACATCATGCATCACTATAAGTTTGTGCCACTATATGATAACTCTTATAATTCATCAATAAAAAAATTGCTCTTTATTCTTTGTGCATTGTCACATTTCTAATTGTAGGGTATCATCCCTTTTAATAGTCTTATAAAACTAACAATATTTCTGATTTTGCCTCATTTAATTTTATACCAATAGGTCTACCACAACAATTGTTCACATATGAATTTTAGCCCCACTTAATTGCCTTGCACCGTATCACATTCATCGCATCTCAATTTAGGGACTCCGCATCGTAACATCTATATTTTTGTCTATTGATTAGCACTATCAGCCTCTCATTTTAGCATAATTCACATCCCTCTATAATGGGTCTCTTTGGGCAAATACTTGATCCTAATATATTTTTATCAACTATTCCCTCATTTTAATTGAAGATTCTTTTGAGTTTTTTTCAATCACATAGGTGATCCCCCAAGGTTGTGCATCAATATAATGATGCTATTATAGTGTCAATGACTGGCCAAAGTTTCAAACACTTTTTCACTTCACATGATTGCATTTTATTTCTCATGTATGAGCTCACTAATAAACTTAAGTGTCTCTCTACTTGCTCGCTCTCCATAAGTAAATTATGCCTCAATAATTTCTTGTAAGAGTTATAAGTGTGAAGAATCCACCAAGTTCATTAATTTG
The DNA here is from genome assembly GCA_947683625.1 of Mallotus nudiflorus. NCBI lineage: Eukaryota > Viridiplantae > Streptophyta > Magnoliopsida > Malpighiales > Euphorbiaceae > Mallotus > Mallotus nudiflorus. Next base: position 117,619 of record CANTUR010001382.1, on the reverse strand, counting down.
GCACATACATTTTTGCCCACCTCGATGTTTTGTGATATTCTTTTAGTGAATAACCTCTAATTTCCATAAGTTTTCATTTATTGATCTTGACACATTGATGTGCCACTAACAACTACATCCCTCATGCATATTTCGCTTCAAGGAAACATATTTGATTAAATAGTTGCACCCACAACCATTCATCTTCACATTAATAGTATTGCACTTATATATTAATATTTCTTGCATTGCGCGTTTTGTTTGCTCTAATACCAAATGTCACGGGGTCCTCATTTTAGCCTTAACATTTGATTTGTGTGGCGCTCAAACTTCCCCATATTTAGGCTAGCCAAGACTTATGAACACGCTCCTAATATTAATATCGAGCATTCTTTGCCTATAATAGAGTGTTGGTGAACCTAACCAATCTCGCATATTCAATACTATCGTCATTCCTCTCTTTCCCCCATATGTTTAAGGCTTATGCTCGTCTTGTATCCCGTGTATGTATTCGAGCCTCATTCTTATCTTAATTCCCGCAAATGTCTCACTATTCCCATACATTACCGAATTCGACATTTGCCTCATGACTTTCGCATATCTAAGGGTCTTGTACTTATTTCATAATTCCTGCATATATTCCTTTTTCCCTTTAATTTTTTATAAATTAATTATTATATAGATTTTGTATTAATGCATCAATTCCATTATAAAAAAATATTGTAAAAAATACACATTAGGTCCGTTATAAATAGATAATTTGGTGAATAAAAAGTGGTGATGTCATAAAAGATAATATTTTCCAATTGTTTTATAGTGTTATAACTAAACATCAGAAAATATTATATTTTTCTAAAAAATATTTTCAAAGACAAAATATTTTTGGTAGATAAACTGTGATGACCCAATATTTTAAATTATTAAAAATTATTTTAGGATATGCAGTGTTAATAATATTTTAAATTTTTATATATTATAAATTATTTGTGTGTAATTTAATTTTAGTATATATATATGATTATTTATTCATTTATTAATATTATTATTTTTATTTGAGATTATTATTATTATTATTATTATTATTATTATTATTATTGTCATTATTTTTTTTTTAAGATTCCTTTCTTTTTCTTCCCTTTTCTTTTTCTTTTTTCTCTTCTTCTTCTTCCTCCATTTTCATCACTGCGTAGGACCACCCAGCCCCATCGCCAACCTCCACCTACCACCACCATACATCACCATCACCTCCCCTCCTTCCCTTCTTCCTTCTGCCACTGTTAGAACACCTCCCGTTGCTAGAAACGAGAGGAAACAACAACAATAGTAGCAGCTCTTCAACTCGTCGCTGGTGATGTTTTCGACGGCGAGAGCTCGTGATCTTAGGCTCGTTCGAACCCTCTTGGTCTAAGCAAGCTAGTTCTTAGCTCGGTTCAAGGTTAGATCATCTATTTTATGAGTTTTCTTCAAGTTTTAATTTAGGTTAATTTTAGTTTTTAACTTTTTTAAGCTTAGTTTCCTGTGATTTAAACTTATTGTCTTTAAAAAAGTTGTTGTGTGTAGCTTAAGCTTTCCAAATATATTTTTTGTTGATTTTTTGAATTATTTGGATTTTTGGGTTTTGGGTTTTCCAGTGAGTATTAAAATATTGAAAATAAATAGTATTAAATAATTTTTACGAATTATTTACTATTTTTAACTAATTAATAATAATTTTCAAAACTATATTCAAATAATAAATTTATTTACTATTTTTTGATTAAATGAATTTCTAACTATTTTTATTATATATTTGAACTATTTAAATAATTAATTGTGAATTTACTATTTAATTTTGAATATTTGAAAAATTGGATTTTTATTAATATTATATAATTTATTTGAGAATTATTAACTAATTTGGAAAAATAAGTAGCTTTAATGTTTTTGTTATCTAAATAAATTATATTGTATTTTATTATTGATGTTTATGGATTTTAATGATTTTTATTATATTATTATTATTAAATATTGATTTTTGAGTATTGTGTTCCTCAGTTGGGAAATTATGTAGTTCGAAGTCCCAACCTGAGGTGTTGTGCTTATGTGTATTATTGAAGTGTGTTTACTTGCAGGATCGACTCTACTTTTAGTAGAGAGATATCCGTTTTACAGAAATTCTATTAAATTTTTGATAGAATTCTTATAAAATGTGACATCCGGTCGATCATGAGTTTTGGTTTTATGATCCTGAATTAAATGTGACGTTTGGTTTCTCAGATTGAGTCATCCTTTAGAATTCCTAGAAGTATGAAATTAGGAATTCAATTATGATATTGTTATTATTATTTATTTTCTATAGTTGTGTCGAGATCGAGGCTTATCGAACTAGACTCGTTAAGTCTGTCTAGAGGAGCTCATAATTGTGAGTTATTATTTTATATATGCATTGCATGTAGAATGCATAAGTATGAGCATCCATATTTTCATAATGTATTTAAACATGAATTATTTTATTAAATGATTTAGTATATATTGGTATACTTTTGGTATATTTTGGTATATATGTGACATATATATTTGGTATATTAGTTAATATAGATTTGGTATATTTTTTGTATACTTATGGTATATTTTGGTATATATGTGGCATATATATTTAGAATATTTTTAGTATATATTCGGTATATTTTTAGTATACAATTGGTATATTTCCAGTATATGATTGATATATAAATGGTATATTCTTTTAAAATGGATGCCATTTATGTTTAAATTATGCATTTTACTATTTTAATAATTACACGATTTATTTGATGGATATCAATAGAACGTGCTACCTAGTGGGCTGCACTAGGACTTTGTATGCACCAGTGCATTAAATTTTAAGGTTGAGATTACGAAATCATTTGATATGAAACTTGATTATTCGATTATTGAGAATTATGGTGAGAGGGTAGTGTGATTGTGAGAGCTCAGTTGACCTAGAGTCTCGAGGTCAATCACACTGATAGTGAGACTACGAGTGCTCGGTTGACTTAGTGTCTCGGGACCAGTCTACTATCCAAAAAAATAAAAAAAGAGACTTAATTTGGATTTAAGAAAGCTTGTTAGCTAGTGAGATTTATTGATTAAGGTTGCGTAATATTTTTAGGGTTCTATTTGATCATTCACTTAAATAAATTTTTTCTGCATTTATTATTATATAAAAGTGGATTTTAACATTTGTGTGAAATGCATGTATATGTATATTATCATACTGATGTTTGACTGTCTATGACTTTAGGTTGCATGTATATATATTATAATAATTCACTTAGTGAGGTCTGACTCCCCTTAATATTTTTTTACATGATCTTATTCTTCTTCAGACCTCCCTAGTAGTACTATACGCCGGTCTTCTTCAGTCCTAGCTAAATTATGTAAACTTTATATTTAAACTCTTGTTTGTATTCTAAAAACTACAGTAGTAGTGTTATTGTGATAGAAGTGTGTTTTATTTGGGTGGAGATTTTTTTTTTGAATCTTGTATGAAGTATTTTATTATATATGATATAAAGATTTATTTTTATTACTCTACCAGACATTGAGGCCGAGGATGATGAGTCCTTTCAAGACAAGGTTTTACCTCCTAAGCTGTCAATCAGGCATAGAGGTAGAGGTAGACCTCGAGGATTGGTAGGTCGCCATAGACAGAGAGAGCTATAGGATGAGGAACCTGTAGAGCCAGAGTTTGAAAAAGTTATTATACCTCTAGTTGCACCACAGATGTAGCTTGTCTATTAGCAAGGTATGTCTGACCCTGAGGCAGCATTGTTTTATGCCAGAGTTGGCAGGATATCATTTGACAAGACATCAAACCTCTAGATTTTCTACATGCCATTGAGATAAATACTCAAACTACTCACATTGAGTACCAAAGGATCATGATAGTTGAGTTGTCTATTGAGGGACTAGCCTAGGTTGGTTCATTCAAGTCATTCAGCCACTGATGACGACTTGGGCTCATTTTCAACAGAGATTCATGAGGCATTTCTGTCCTGAGCCACTATAGATTAGTTACAGACTTCAGTTGACTAGCATTTCTAGAGGTGACAGATCTGTAGAGGACTACACCAGAGAGTTCCTCAAACTGGGTCGTTATATAAAGGACCTGATGCGACATCAGTATTTTACCGTTACAACATATGTTACTAGATTGGGTTCTACTTTTGCTGGGATGCCTACTGTAGGCCTTACTCTTGAGTCAGTGATAGAGTTAGCAAGGAGATAGAGCTCATACTAGTCATGTAGGGAGTTATGTCTTATTATTATCAGTTGGGAGGTGTTCAGTTAGGAGGATTTCAGAGCACACTGTTCCAGATGTTTTAGATTAGCTCTAGCAGTCATCAGAGAGGATCTTATTAGCAAAGCTAGAGACTCAGCAGAGAGTCCATAGGAGTAGCAGACATGGTTGTGGTGGACCGCATAGACCTATCAGATTTGGTTCTAGTGCTTTCAGTAGTAACAATGGTCAAAGTTCAGGTTACGGCAACACGGGATTAGTAGCCAGTGCTTGTCAGATGTGTGGGAGAGTCCATCAGGGACCATGTTACATGACTCATAGAGCTTGTTTCATATACGGATAACCGAGACATTTTGCCAAAGCGTGTCTATATTCTGCTATCAGCATCAGCAGCTAGTTTTGCTATCAGCATTAGCAGCTAGTTCCGTAGTAGTTGATCGCCATTTTAGCTCTAGCTCCTTATTAGTTGCCTCTAGCTCAATATCCGAGTACGATGCAGATTGTTGCCCAGCAGGGACATGACAGAGGTAGTAGAGAGGGTGCCAGGGGTGTTAGTCAGGCTTCTACTAGCCAGCAGGGAGGTCGAGGTTAGGCTAAAGTTTTCACCCTCACCCAATAGGATGCTCAGGCATCCAATGTTGTTGTTGTAGGTATTCTTCTAGTTTGTTACTTAGATGCTAGAGTTTTGATTGATTCGGGTGCCACACATTATTTTGTGTCCCTTATTTTTACTTCAAAGTTGTATTGGCAAGCTTTGAGGATGGCTTTTTCTTTATCTATCGCCACTCCTCAAAGCGATTCATTAGACATTAACGTTATTCTTTCTAATTATCTGGTGTTACTGGGAGACAGAGAATTGCCAGTAGAATTGGTGTTGTTGGATGTGATGAAGTTCGATGTGATCCTTAGTATGGTTTGGTTATCTTAGCACTATGCTATTGTTAATTGTCCGAGTAAGGAGGTGATTTTTAGAATTTTGAATGAAGAAGAGTTAAGTTTGTGGGTGATAAGAGTTTTTCACCTCAAAATCTCATTTCCACTATTATGGCTAAGAAGATGCTGAGGAAAGGCTGTCAAGGATACTTCAGTGGAGAAGTTATCTCTCACAGATGTTCTAATTTCCTATGAGTTTTCTGATATTTTTCCTGAGGAGTTACCAGGTTTACCACCTCACAAAGAGATCAAATTTTGTATAGATATAGTCCAAGGTACAACTCTTATTTCTATATTGCCTTATAAAATGGCTCCTGTAGAGTTGAAGAAGCTGAAAGATTAGTTACAAGATTTGATAGATAAGGGTTTCATTAGACATCGTATTTCTCCTTAGGGTGCACCAGTCCTATTTATAAAGAAGAAGGATGGTACATTGAGACTATGCATTGATTACAGAGAGCTAAATAAGGTGATAATGAAGAACAAGTATCCTCTTTCAAGGATAAATGATCTGTTTGATTAACTTCAGGGTGCACATTTTTTTCTAAGGTTAACTTAAGGTCAGGTTATCATCATTTGTGGATCAATGAAGCCAATGTTCCTAAAATGGCATTCCACACTTGATATGGTCATTATGAGTTTCTGGTGATGTCTTTCGGGTTAACTAATGCACTAATTTCTTTTATGGATATGATGAATAAGGTATTCAGACCATTTGTGGATCAATTTTTGGTAGTCTTCACTGATGATATATTGGTGTATTCAAAGAGTATGGAGGAGCACATATATCACTTGAGGACAGTACTGTAAACACTGAGAGAACATCAACTTTATGATAAATTCTCAAAGTGTGATTTCTGGTTGGAGAGTGTTGCATTCCTTAGACACATAGTGTCTAAAAATGGTGTTCAGGTTGATCTAAAGAAGGTAGAGGCAGTGTCTGAGTGGCCCAGACCTACAATAGTCATAGAGATTCGGAGTTTTTTTTATGTTTGGCTAGGTATTATAGGAAATTTATGTAGGATTTCTCAAGAATTATAGCTCCTATAACTCGCCTAACTCAGAAGAACATGAAGTTTGTGTGGTCAGATGTTTATGAGAACAGTTTTCAGTTACTAAAGGAGAAGTTGACCACAACTCCAGTGCTGACTTTGCCTAATGGAGAAGATAAGTTCACTGTGTATTATGATGCCTCTAGAGTCGGCCTAGGTTGTGTGTTGATGCGGAATAGTAGGATGAGAACTTATACTTCGAGGCAATTAAAGAAGCATGAATAGAATTATCCAACTCATGACCTAAAAATGGCTACAGTGATCTTTGCTCTTAAGATTTGGAGACATTATTTGTATGAGGTGACTTGTGAGATTTTCACATATCATAAGAGCCTAAAGTACATTTTTCAACAAAGAGATATGAACTTGAGGCAGAGGAGATGGTTGGAACTCCTAAAGGATTATGACTGTGATATTTTTTATCATCCAGGCAAGGCTAATGTGGTAGCAGATACCTTGAGTAGGAAGTCCTTAGATAGTCTTACTCATATTCGTGTGGAGAGGAGACCGTTGATCCAAGAGTTGGTGGATCAAAGTATAATGATAAAGATTAGCATATTAGGTGGATTGCTAGCTCATTTCAGAGTCAGATCAATGTGAGGGATAAGATTAAGGCAGCTCAGGGCCAAGATCTTATTTTAGCTAAGCTTGAGGAGAATGTTCGTGCAAGAAAGTTTGCTAATTTTACGTTAGATGACGAAGGTGTTTTATGGATCAGTGGCAAATTATGCATGCTTGATGTGGATAATTTGAGAGAGGAGATCCTAAAAGAAGCACATTTTACAGCTTATAGTGTACATCTAGATGTTACTAAGATGTACCACAGCATCCGAGATTTATTTTGATGGGATGGATTGAAGACGAATGTAGCTGATTATATTTCTAAGTGCTTGACTTGTCAATAGGTGAAAGTTAAGTATCAAAAGCCTTTTGGGAAGCTTCAGCCTCTTCTTATTCCTGAGTGGAAGTGGGAGAGAGTTACTATGGATTTTATGGTAAGGTTACCTCATTCTAAGGATGGATACGATTCCGTCTGGGTGATTATGGACAAGTTAAATAAACCAGCTCACTTCTTGCCAGTTAAAGCCACTTATTTTGTAGCTAAGTTGGCTAAGCTATATGTTAAGCATATTATGTGCGTTCATGGAGTACCTGTGTCCATCGTATATGATAGAGGTTCAGTGTTTACCTTCCAATTTTAGCAGAAGTTATAGGAAGCAATGGGCACTAAGCTTAATTTTAGTACTATTTTTCATCCTTAAATAAATGGTCAATCTGAGAGGACGATCTAGACCTTGAGGATATGTTGAGGATGTATGTATTGAATTATAGAGGTAGCTGGGATGATCATTTTTCGCTTGTAGAGTTTGCATATAATAACAGCTACCATAGCAGTATTGAGATGGCACCGTATGAGGCTTTGTATGAAAGGAAGTGTATATCTCTTTTATGTTGGGATGAGATTGGAGAGAGTGTTGACTGGACCTGAGATGGTTCATGATGTAGCTAAGAAGGTTGTTGTGATCAGAAGGAGATTAAAGACTACAGTTAGCAGACAGAAGAGCTATGTAGATCTAAGGAGAAGAGATATGGAGTTTCAGGTTAAGGACTATGTGTTTCTAAAGGTGTCTTCGATAAAGGGTGTGATGAGATTTGGTAAGAAGGGAAAATTAGCACCGACATATATTGGACCGTTTGAGATTCTGGAAAGAGTGGGCATGGTTGCATATCAAGTAGCTTTGCCTCTGAATATGTTTCAAGTGCATCCAGTATTCCATATCTCAATGATGAGGAAGTATATTTCAGACCCTTTGCACGTGTTGCAACCTGAGAGTGTGGAAGTGAACAAAGACCTGACGTACAAGGAGGAGCCAGTCGTGATAGTGGACTATCAAGTTCATCAGTTGCATTCGAAGCAGATCCTGATGGTCAAGGTGTTGTGGTGGAGCAATAACATGGAGGAGCACATTTGGCGCACTGAAGCTGAGATACAAATGGCCTACCTTTATCTATTTCCTCGATGAATTCTTATTGTCTGTTCTTTGATTTGAAATTCGAGGATGAATTTTTATAAGGGGAGAAGATTGTAATGACTTGATATTTTAAATTATTAAAAATTATTTTGGGATATACAGTGTTAATAATATTTTAAATTTTTATATATTATAAATTATTTGTGTGTAATTTAATTTTAGTATGTATATGATTATTTATTATTTATTAATATTATTATCGTTATTATTGTGATTATTTATTATTATTATTATTATTATTACTTATTATTATTATTATTATATTTGTTATTGTTATTGTCATTATTATTATTGTCATTATTATTATTTTACATATGTGTTAGTGTGATGTTATATATATATATATATATATATATATATATATATATATATATATATAAAGGGGTCAAGACATATTTTTTTTTGGGATTCCTTTCTTTTTCTTTTTTCTCTTCTTCTTCTTCCTCCATTTCCGCTACATGCGCAGAACCACCAAGCCCCACCGTCGGCCTCCACTTGCCATGACCACACATCACCATCACCTCCCCTCCTTCCCTTTCTCCTTCTGCCACCATTAGAGCACCTCTTGTCATCGAAAACAAGAGGAAACAACAGCAACAATAGCTCTTTAACTAGTCGCTGGTGACGTTTTCATCAATGAGAGTTCACGATCCCGGGCTTGTTCGAACCCTCTTGGTCTAGGCAAGTTAATTCTTAGCTCGGTTCAAGGTTGGATCATCTATATTATGAGTTTTCTTCAAGTTTTAATTTAGGTTAATTTTAGTTTTTAATTTGTTTTACTTAGTTTCCTGTTATTTGAGCTTATTGTCTTTAGAAAAGTTATTGTGTGTAACTTAATCTTTCCAAATATATTTTTTGTTGTTTTTTGCATTATTTGGATTTTTGGGTTTTGAGTTTTCTGGCGAGTCACTATTTTGGTGACCCTTGCCAGAAAACCTTTGTATTTTTAATAAATTGTTTTCGATATTTGGAGTACAGTTTGTGAAGGAAGTATATGAAATTATGTTCTGATTATTTATTATGAATTTTTTAAAGTTTATGTGAAAAATTAATTTTTGAAAAAATAATATAAATTAGTGAATTTGGTGTTTTAATTGAAATATGGTTAATTAGTATGTTCTGAACAATTTTGAAATAATAAATAGTATTAAAATAATTTTTATGAATTATTTACTATTTTTAACTAATTAATAATCATTTTTGAAAATATATTCAAATAATAAATTTATTTACTATTTTTGTGATTAAATGAATTGCTAACTATTTTTATTATATATTTGAACTATTTAAATAATTAATTGTGAATTTTACTATTTAATTTTGAATAATTGAAAAATTGGATTTTTATTAATATTATATAATTTATGTGAGAATTACTAACTAATTTGGAAAAATAATTAGCTTTAATGTTTTGTTATTTAAATAAATTTATATTGTGTTTTATTATTGATGTTTATGGATTTTAATGATTTTTATTATATTATTATTATTAAATATTAATTTTTGAGTATTGTGTTCTTTAATTGGGAAATTGTATAGTTTGGGGTTCTAACCCGGGGTGTTGTGTTTTTATGTATTATTGAAGTGTGTTTGCTTGCAGGATCGACTATACTTTTAGTAGAGAGATGTCCGTTTTACAGAGGAGACTCTGTCGAATTTTTGATAAAATTCTTGTAAAACGTGACGTTGGGTTGATCTTGAGTTTTGGTTTTGTGGTCGAGTCGTGTCTTAGATCGAGTCGTCCTTTAGAATTCCTAGAAGTATGAAATTAGGAATTCAATTCTGATACTATTATTATTATATTTTCTATAATTGCACCAAGACTGAAGTCTATCAAACCAGGCCCATTAAGTCTGTTTAGAAGAGCATACAAATGTAAGTTATTTTATATATGCATTGCATATAGAATTCATAAGTATGAGCATCCATATTTTCATAGTCTATTTAAATATGAAATTATTTTGTTAAATGATTTAGTATATGTTAGTATACTTTTGGTATATTTTGGTATATTCTTAATATAGATTTGGTATATTTTTTGTATACTTATGGTATATTTTAGTATATATGTAACATACATATATGGAATATTTTTAATATATATTCGATATATTTCTGATATACAATTGCTATATTTCCAGTATATGCTTGGTATATAAGTGGTATATTCTTTTAAAATGGATGTCATTTATGTTTAAATTATGCATTTTACTATTTAATAATTACATGATTTATTTGAAGGATATCAGTAGAATATGTTGCCTAGTGGGCTGCACTAGCGTTGTGTATGTATCAGTACGTTAGATTTTAGGGTTGAGATTATGAAATCATTTAATGTGAAACTTGATTATTCGATTATTGAGAATTATGGTAAGAGAGTAGTGTGATTATGGGAGCTCGATTAACCTAGTGTCTCAGGGCCAATCACACTGATAGTGAGACTATGAGAGCTCAATTGACTTAGTGTCTCGGGGCCAGTCTACTGTCCAAAAATAAGGAGAAGAGACTTAATTTGGAATTAAGAAAGCCTATTGGCTAGTGAGATTTATTGATTGAGGTTGCGTAATATTTTTAGGGTTCTATTTGATCCTTCACTTAAATAAACTTTTTCTGCATTTATTATTGTATAAAAGTGGATTTTAACATCAGTGTGAAATGCATGTATATGTATATTATTATATTGATACTTAAGTGTATATGACTTTAAGCATGTTACAATAATTTACTCAATGAGGTCTGACTCCCCTCAATATTTTTATTTATAGGATCTTCTTTTTCTTCAGACCTATCCAGTAGTACTATACGTTGGTCTTCTTTAGTCCCGGCTAGATTATGTAAATTTTATATCTGAACTCTTATTTATATTCTAGAAACAGTAGTAGTAGTGTTATTGTGATAGAAGTGTGTTGTATTTGGGTAGAGTTTTTATATCCGAATTTTGTATGAAGTATTTTTATTATGTATGATATAAATATTTATTTTTATATTAAATAAAGTTTTAATTATGGCATATTTTTATATTATTATTAAATGTGTTTTTATTTTTAAGGCTTGCTACAGATTTTGAATTTGAAAAAATTCTCGTTTTCTAGTGTCAGTCATAACTGTCACGACCCAAATTAGGAGTCATGACCGATGCTAGGGAACGAGAACTCTTTCGAGTCCGGAACCCGTAGCAAGCCTTAGAAAATAAAATCATGCAATAAATAAATAAAAAGTATGACAAAATTAAAATTTTTCTGAATAATATAAAAAGTACATACTCCAAATTCTCCCATAAATAAATGTGTTCATAAAATGTTCGGATACAACTCTCTGAGTATTAAGTATTAAAACAAAATAATACTCTTTTGATATAATAACACAACTACTGCAATTTCTAGAATACGATTCAAAGTTCAAAATATACATTTACATAAAATAGCTGGAACAGAAGAACACCGACGAGGAACTCTACTACTAAGGTCTGATGATATAGGATCTTCTGAAAAAAAATAATTGAGGGGGGTCAAACCTCACTGAGTAAATTATTATACTATATATACATGCAATCTAAAATGTATCCAACCATGAATTCGCATATATATATATATATATATATATATATATATATATATATATATATATATTCATGCATTCCACACATATGCCAACTCTGCTTATATAAATATACTAAATGCAGAAAATGTTTAGTTTAATTCATGAAGGATCCATAGAACCCTAATAATAGCAACCTCAATCAACCCCATCATCACTCTAGCCATACAGTCTCACTTGATTCCAAATAGAACACTTATTCCAATTTGGACAGCAGACTAGCCTCGAGACACTAAGTCGATCGAGCTCCAGCAGTCTAGCTGTTAGTGTGATTGGCCCCAAGACACTTGGTCAACCGAGCTCCAGCAATCACACTATCTATCACCTCACATCTCAATCAAATCAATAGATAATTTATTCCATTATGGAAAATAGACTGGCCCCGAGACACTAAGTCAATCGAGCTCCAACAGTCTAACTGTCAGTGTGATTAGCCCCGTAATCACACTATCTATCATACCATTAATCTTAGTCAAATCAATCAAATCAATTATAATCACCAAAATTAATTCTTACTCAACCTTTATCTATTACACCGGTACGTACATGGTCCTAGTGATGCCCACTAGGAAGCACGTTCTATTGATATCCTTCACTTAAAATAAATCATTCATTCGGAAAATAATTAATATAGAATGATATTCATAATAGTAAAATCAACCATATATATACCAAAAATATACCTAAAATATACCCAGTATATTTCAGATATATATATATGTCAAATAAAATATGAAATATACTAAAGATAAACCATTAATATAGTCAAAAATAATTTAAGTGTATTTTAATAATACAACATGAATTTGCTTAAAAATGTACTTAAATATACAAAGAATATACCCTAAGTACACAAATCACTTAATAAAACAATTATGTATAAATATTCATTTAAATATGTGTATGTACTAAAACATGCGTTTAGGTTTACATATATTCACAATATACCAAAATAATTTAATTTTCTAGTATGCATATATCACAAATAAACCCTAAATATACCACTAATGTATTAGGTTTGAATTAATAATAAAACATGCATTTATTTGGGAAATATATCAAAAATATACCAAAAATAAACTTAAAAACAATTTAAGTGTAAGTTCATAATATAGCATGCAATTATTTAAGAATAAACCTAAAATATACTGAAACTATACCTAAAGTATACTAATCATTCAATAAAATAATTATAACTAAATGTACATTTAAAACATGTATATATATTAAAATGTATTAAACATAAACCTAATTGTTTAACATGCATATATCAAAATAACATGCATAATTATTTAACATGCATATATATATAAAAATACAAACCCTAGATATAGCAAAAATATTATAATTTAAATCACTTAAAAAAACATATAATGAAAATGAAAAACCCTAAGTGATGCATCCTATATGCAATGCATATATATATAGTATAATAATTCACTGGTGTGTGCTCCTCGAGACAGACTCGGCGGGCTTGGTCCGTTAGGCCTCGATCTCAACGCAGCTAGAAAAATAAAATAACAACCATCAGAATAAATTCTAACTCTACGCTTCTAGAGTTACTATGGAAAAACTCTATTAAAAATTTAAAACTAGACTCGGACCGGTTGTCACATTTTAAGAGAAATCTACCAAAATTTCGACAGAGTCTTCTCTGTAAAACGGACATCTCTCTACTCAGAAAGTAGAGCCGGTCCTGCAAAGAAACACACTTCAAAAATATACAGCCATACAACACCTCGATCGGACTCCCAAACTACAATTCTACCGATCGAGGTTCACAATTCACGAGGTAACACATAACACATTTAAAATGCCAAAAATACCAAAAATACCCTATACTCAAAATATAACAAATTATAAATTCAAACGCTAAAAATAATTATTTTACCAATAAATACATAAAAACCCTAATTTTAATAAAATATTATTAAAAATCCATAATTCTCGATAAATTCATAAATATTAACCGAAATTCATTTTATAATTCCAAATTACATAATTAACCCTAAAACATATTAAAAATCGATAAAAACTCATTTATTTAGAAAAATAGTATATTATATATAATTTAAAAATAATTTACGAAAAATAGTTTTAATTTGTTAAAAATAATAAATAATTTGTAGAAATCATTTTTATACCTCAAATAACTATTAAAACCAATTTAATTATATTTTTAGCCAATTTAATGCCAAATTACCAAAATACCCCTAATATATATAAATTCACTATAATTGTTCAAAAATTCACTAAAAATAGTATAATTACTCAAAAATTAATTTCTCAACATATAATTCAATAATATCAACAAATATACTCAATTAACCAATTAATTTCAACAAAATACATAATTAACCTAATTTTCTAAAAATCACATAAACTAAATAAATTCACAATAAATATATAAAAATCATAAAAATTATAAATAAATTTCTAAAATTCATTTTAACACCTATAAACACCATAAATCATAATTTCATAATTTAATCAATTAATTTACGAAAATTAGAAAGTATTAATAAAATAATAAAAAATTCACAAAAATCAAAATAATTCCCAAAAATTCCACAAAAATTACAGCATGTAGATTGAGTTACTAGGATCAATCTTTGTGAAGAAAGTTTGCTTGAATCATTAAAATTGAGGCTCAAAAAAATCAAGAACTCAAGTTGACCGAAATTGAAAATTGAAAACCTAGGAAAATCTAGACCAAATCAAGTGAAACCAAGCTTAGAAATGCACTCACCAGAAGAGATAGAGACCGGTGGCACTCCAAACAGTGGCTGAAAACGTGCTGATCAGAGTTGGAGTTGATTTTCGGTTTCCTTGAAGAAAACTGAGCAAACAACGCCAGAAAAGGGAGAACAGGGCGGCGGAATGGGCTGGAGATGGAGGAGGACAGCTGAGAGGCACACCGACAGCAAGAAATGGACCTGACAGTGGCCGAAAAATCGATGGGAGGCGTCAGGCATGGAGAAGAAGGTCGGGTGGCAGTTTGGTAATTAAGGAGAACTTTATGTTTTTGTAAGTATATATGTATATATATAACTTTAATTTATATTATAATAATATATGAATATTATATTCAAATTAATATACACCACATACCCAAATAATAATATCTATATACATACTCATATATATACACATATTAATTATTAAAACTATATAATTTAATATAAATTTAATTAAAATTATACCCTAATTATTTAAATGTGCATATATGCATGTATATGTATACATTTTAATACGATACTTAAAATCATGCATGAACTCATGTAAATTTACAAAATCGTCTAAAATAATTAATATTTATTTATTTAAATTTTAATTTCTTCAAAAATAAAAATCTTGAGAAAATTTTGCATAAGAAACTTAAAATAATTAAAAAATGACTTTAATAATTAATAAATTAATTAAATAATTAAAAATATATATTAAAATTATTAATACTGCATATCCCGATTCAATTTAAAATTATTTAAAAATTCAGAATATTATAATAACTCCCGATTTGAGTCGTGACATAAATAGAATCTTAAAATTTAAATTTTTTAATAATAAAAATTGCTATAGTCATAGTTATTGGATACCAAAAATATAAGATGCAAAACAAAACAAATGGACTCCATCTCTCCAGCTTAATAGCACTTAACTTGGGTTTTTGCTTCCATCAACATAGTAATTTTTTTTAAGAGTTCTAAATTGAAATTTCGACCAATTAGAAATTCATCATAACTAATTCAAAATTCTATATTAATTTTTTTTTATTTTATATAAAAAATGTTTGATTATTTCAGATATACTATACTGATAGATATTTTCATATAATTTGCTGTATGATGGTGTTGACTCGACGAAATTCATAGTTTCTAATGTATGATGATGCCAATGGACAGTTGAGTTAATGAAGAAAAGCACATTGATCGAAAAATAAATAAGTAAATATTTATTCAACCAGTAAGAATCCATGAATTATCCTGGTATGAAGGGTCATCAAATATATAATTTTATTACAAGTAATCACTTTTATGAAGATAATAATTTTTATGAGTTCTATAATTGATTTAAGCATTAGTTATATTTTGGTATTAAATAATATTAAAATATATTCTTTATATCGATTTGATATTTTGAAAATTTTTGATTTTTTTTTCTGAAAAAAGTGAATTGTTAATATTATCCTAAATAACCAGTTAATAAGAGAAGAAATAATTTTTTATCAATTAAATAATTTTCATTACATCTAGAAAGAGAGGGGACTCACACACGGAGTCCTCCACCTCCATTATAAATGAAAAAGCTTGACCACTAGGTCAAATTTCACAGGCAACATAAGTAACATTTTAGTTCAATTTATATTATATTCCATTATAATAAACTAAAAATAAAACATAGCTTCACAAGCTGATAGATTTTAAAATCTATAATATTCATTAAATTTTTGAGGGCCTTTACATACACTTCAATGGGTAGAAGACTAAAACTCTGAAAGCTGTTGAAATTTTAAATCCTTAATTTCCATGACCTTTCGGAAGGAATTCAAAAAAATTCCAAAATGGGTAGTGACATTACCATCAACAACAACATTAAAATGATCCACAATTCCATGAACCCAATCATAAGCAATCTGGCTGGCTACAAAATTGTCGAGTGGTTGCTGAAAAGCCTTGACAACAATAGAATCAAGATGATAGTACCTTTTATTTTGATCAAAATGAGGTATAGCAGTTGAAGCAATTTTATGTGTACCATAAAGAAGAGAAACCTGCTGAGGTCCATATGAATAAGTTGACTTGAAAAAATGGATTTCATGCCAATATTGATGTCCCATGTGGCTGTGATATTGGAAGATGAAGAAGTGCTGAAAGGATCAGCAGCAATGGACATGTTCAAGGAAGAGACTGTTGTTGATTCAAGGTAACAAAGTGGATCATGTTGGACAACTACGTTGAAGAAGAAGCCCATGCATGCAAAAAGTCCAAGAACAATCAAATCTTAAGATGAACATGATGATGGACTTGCAACATCATCATCTTCATCTTTAAGCTTCTCCATTCGGTCTTCGGTCTTCTTGTTTTCCCTGAGTTATAACATGTATAACAAAGAAATCAAGAACATTTTAGAAGAAAAGTGCATGTTTCATTGGATGGAGAGATTCATGAAATTTCTTATTTGTAGAGAAACATGCAAAAAAGAAAAAAAAAAAAAATAAAGATTGAGCCTTAGATTTGATATTGATGTGTTTAAGGTTTTAAAATCATAGTTTATTTATTTTTCTTCATTTAGTTTTAGTATTTGACAATTATAAGGATTTAAGCTAATGTATCCCAGGATAGTTCAAATAGTAAAAAATGTGGACATTCTATTAAAAATAGTAAGGTTCAAATTCCTTTTTTCCTCTTTCTTTTTTATGGTGTTGGAAATTAATTATCGTATAATAGGGTGGACCTTATAATTGAGCAAAATTTTCACATTGCCTTTTCACGTATAAGGCTGAAACTCAAAAATTTATTTAAAAATTTTAATTTTTTTAATCAACAAATACCGATATATTTTCAGTAGTCCCATACACTATATATATACACTCAGTCCACTAACACATATATATAATCATGGTCAAAATATATCAATAACAAAGCAAATAATATATAGTTTATTTGGCGATTTCAAAATCAAGACTTCACAATTCTAAAAATAAAAACCAAACTATATAGTAAATAATTAAATGAATGAAGTTTTGAACTCGATCATGCTGCTAGATATACAAAGTTGCAAAACATGTTTATGAAATTTAATTGAAAAAAATAAATTTAATCAAGCAAATTCAAGAACTCACCATGTAGATTTAAACTTGATTTAGTTTGGTAGCTTGAGGTAGGGCTGACAATTCGTGTTAGCATGTCATAAATGGGTCGTGTCGAAATACAATAGTAACATAAATATGGCTAACCCAAACGTGACTTGTTTAACTAATCGTGTTAAACCTATTAACTTAAACATAGATATATTTAATTAACGGGTTGTACAACATGACTCGTTTAACCCATTTAATATATATAGGTCTAAATGTGTTAAGACACATTTAACATAGACACATTTTGGCACGGATACATTTTGATGCGTTTAATATCGACACGTTTAACACAAATACATTTTGACATGTTTAATATTGATACTTTTTGACACATTTAACACATTTAATACCAAATTACAAAAAAACAAAACTAATTAAACATACAAATCTTAAATAATAATTTGAGTTTAAACATCCATACAAATTCTAAATATTATTACAATATTTTAAACTTCATATAAAATGTTAAATTATTTTACAACATATAAAATAACAATGATAATTTATTTCTACTTAATAGTAATATTACATACTAAAACTATACACATAGTTGAAATCTAACTTAATAATGAAGTAATATTATATAGTTTTTATTTGAGCCTAATACTTGATATAAATCTAATTGACGAATACTTAACGTGAATCTAATTATTTAGATTAAAATTATCTACTTAAATTATCAAATAATACCTCACACTAATTTTATGGAATTTTTTATTATTAATATTAGTTGATACCAAATCATAGAACTTTAATATTTTCATTATATATGTAATTTTTAATTTTATGTGCTTACCATTAAACTAAATATTATATATCAAAATTGTAATAATATTAAGACTACATTTATATATATGTCAAAACTATATATTATTAATACAATTAATAATATTAGTTAGGACTAAAAAATATATAATTTTATTATAAATACATAAATTTTTATTATATTTAATGAATTTAATATATATATATATATATAGGTTTATACGTGTTTCAACGGGTTACAGGCTAATCGTGCGACCTGTTTAATAAATATGTTTATACGTATTTAAATGGGTTACATGTTAATCGTGTAACTCATTTAATAAATGTATTTATACGTGTCTAAATGGGTTAGACGGGTTCAATCCGTTTAGACATGATTTTATTCGTGTTTTAAACGGATTGACCCGTTTATGATCCGAACCTGTATAATCTAAATTCAAACCCGTTTAACTTCGTGTCGTTTAAACAGATCGTGTCACAAATTATTAGCCCTAGCTTGAGGCTTGTGTATTCTACATGCCATGGGGGCCAGGGTTCCTCTATGCATATCTGTATATATGGATTTAAAGCCAATTATGGAAGGGAATTCTCAAAATGGGTGAATAATCTTTATATATATATATAACTGAATAAGAATGATTCCTATATTTAACCTTATATGTTAGTATTTCCTTTTAAAACTTCTTTTGAAGCTTGTTTCTCGTTTTATTATTCTCAGACAGTTAATTTATTAAATGAGTCAATTTAAAAGAAAAGTTGTTTGGTCCAATAATTTTAATACAATATCAAAACAACTCCCCAAAATTAAAATTTTTACGTTAAGTTACTCCAACAGTTAAATCTGACCGACACTAGTTTCAGACACTTATATTGTATCTTAATTTGCTTAACACACAATATCGTAAAAAATTATTTTCAAATATATTATACTCGATGGGGTAGAGTAGAGGGAAAAGCAGTCCAAAGCATTTGTAAATGCTAAATGAGTTCAGACAAGATTTTAATTAAATTATAATATTTTAATAAAAAGTTTGTTCCAAGTATGTAAACCAAAAAAATTGGCTTAAAATGAGCCAATGCAATTTATGAAATGTGATTAGTGATTTTTTTTATCAATTGAGAAAATTGCATTAATATAATAATATGGATTAAAATAAATACAAGAAATCAAAAGCCCAACAAAGTTGAGCAAGCCTGAATCTAATACCAAAATCATACAATATTTAAAAGGGACATTTACAAAAATAGGCCATTTTTAAATATTTTTAATAAAAATACTCAAAATTTTGTCAATTACAAAATTACCCACCATTTATTACAAGCGTGTGCTTTTCATTTTCAAAATACCCTCATCTTATTTTTATTAGGTTTCTTCTTTGTTTCTTCTTCTTCCTTCGTCTTTTTCTCTTTTATTTTGGTTTCTTCAAGTTTTCATTTTTAAGTTGTTTTTTTCCTTTTTTATTGGTTATAAATACTCATAATGGTCTGTAAAATAACTGTCATTTTGTTGTTAGCAATTATTTTTTGAACAATTTTATGGTTAAGACATAATTTCAAAAGACTAACTTTAAGAAACATGGAGAATATAATGTGAAGAGGAAGAAATTTTGGTAGTAAAAATACTGAAGAAAATAGTGTATAAGAGTGAGAAAAAATGACATTCAAAGAAAGATGTTTCTTATGAGAGAGGTGGGAGCAAGAAGAGGGGTAGGCTACTGATGTGGAGAGGGGAAAAAAAATCAAAACAAGGTTTAAGCCAAAAGAAAAAAGTTGTTTAAGGATAAGTGGAGTGATTAGATTGTTTTACAAGTCTTTATGAACTGCTGGTTATTTTTTAAGGATTTGGTATGTTATTTGATTTTAAGTTGTTCTTGTTTGTTTGTGAAGAAGAATATTTGGGTTAGTGAATTTGAATTTGATGTTAATTTGTTGATGTTGGATATTTGATTTTATAAAATATTTTATTTTAAATTCACAATTGCTTTATTTTTTTTTTATTTTTAAGATTTTGTATGTGGTGAGAATTGGTTTTTTTTATTAGAAGAGGTTTATGTTATTATGTTAGGTATATTATAATTGTATCAGAAACCTAATGTAAATCAAAAGTATTCAAAATATATGTGAAATTTAATGATTAGTAGATTATTTCATGTAATGGATTGGTTGAATGTACTTTTAAAAATTATATTATATATCATTCATTTTTTGCAAATGTAACCGCAGTTTAGAAAATTAAAAAATAATAAATAAATAAATTTTTTATTCTTGTCAGTTGTCAATATATGTGTAAAAAAGCGTTTTAGAAATAGAAAAGAAATTGAAAGTATACTATATTTTATAGTGAAATTTAATGGAAGTATATTTATTTTATGTGACAAGCTGAATGTCCCTAATAAAAATTATATTACATATAATTCATTTAAGGACGAATGTAATAGCACTTGAAAATTTTAACAAAAAAATAAGAAAATATTTTTTATTCTTAATAAATGTCTATATAAATGTAAAAATAATTTTTAGAAACTGAAAATATACAAAAACTATTGCATGTTTGGTGGATTTCTGCAGGTCTTCCTATTATGTCCAAATAACTTGTATCTGCCACACTTGTTTTCTTTTTTGATTTGTCTATTCTTGCGTCAGTCCTCTTAGGCATTCCAGTAGGGTTGTGACCGATAGTTCCTTTGCATTTTTTACTGCTTAGTTGAGGGATTCAAAAAAATTTGATGTCATGGTCATGAATCTATTATTTTACGAGTGCACCTTCATCCACTTCTTATGTCCAATATTATTCAGGTACTCATATACTCTTGCATCTATCTTTTTTATGTCAAGCATATACCTCTCAAATTCTTCTAATTTGTAACTATTCGTAGCTTGTAAAAACGATTCTTTAATATGTGTCATGCTTTTCTTGAAGTTTGTTTTGATGTCATTAAGAACCAAATGTTTTCTAAAATAAACTTGAAACAAATGTCATTGAATTGTTTTAGAAACCAAATATAAACCGAAAGTAATCAAAATTCAAACAAGCATATACATGATTTTTTAATTTTCTAAATAACTTAAAACAAATGTCATTGAATTGTTTCATAAACCAACCACAAATTGAAAGTATTCAAAATTCAAACAAGCATATACATTATATTTTTTATTTTCCAAATAACATGAAATATATGGCATTGAATTGTTTCGGAAACCAAATGCAAACTGAAAGTATTCTAAAATAAAGCAAGCATTGACAAAAAAATTTTACTTTGGAAATATGTCTTTGCATATCTCTTTTTTTCAATAAATTTTTTTTTACACACTATGTATACTATTTATGTCATATATTATCTTTAATATCAATTAATTGATAAATAATTTGAAGAAAATATAGATATGATTTTTGAAGAGAACTGGGTTTAATATTTTTTTGAATAGATTGTTTGAAGAAGAAATTTGATTTTGTATGCATTGAATGATTTTATAAAATGATGAATTTGAATTAGAATGCTTACCTTTGATTTGAGATTGTTGTTGCATTTCTTTTTTTTTTTTTTCTAGATTGTTGAAATCTTGTTTTGATTTTTTTCTTGAAATCTTGATGATAATGACGAAGATTAATTGCGAGGAGGTTAAGCTTGGTTTTACAAGAACTTGATGAAGGTTTTTTTTTAAGAAATAAAGGATTTTTTTTTGGAGAATGAATGGATTCATTTTTTTAACAAATTGGTTTTTTGATTTTTTGAGCTGTTGGAGATTGATTGTAGGTGAAGAAGAAGAGTGAGAGATATTGTTTTGAGCTAAAGGAGATAGATTGGATATGAGGTTGAAGTTTGTGCAGGTCATTTTTTAATCTAAGGGACGAGCTAAAGGAGAAGAACATTAATTTTGGAGTTGGGAGCATTCACGTAAACAAATATGGCTAAGAGGACACATGTGTAATTAATGAAAGTTTTAGGTATTTTTGTTGTTTTGATTGCATTTTGGGGCATTTTAAATAATATTAGAAATTTCTAGATGGATTAAGCTATTACAAGTTGAATGCTGAAAATTGAAATGTATGCTCCAATTGATTGCACATGACAACCATCTTCATATTTTCATATGATTTTAATTGAACTCAAGCATTAGAGATAATGAGTCTGATCATAGAATGGCAAACTAAAACACATGCACTTAACAAACACTTCAAAGGGGATAGAGGAGTGGGATAACAATCCCTAAGGCCAAAGGCAACAAGATCTCCTCCATGAAAGTCATTCAAACTTAATCAAAATGCCTATCATTATCTATCTCTGTAAATCTTATTTGGAAACTTCTCTTTATTGATTTCTTGTATGTATAAGTCTCTTTGCAAAAGATGAGTCAAGAAAAGCAAGAGACTTTCTTCCCCTATCTAGATATATGATTTTTCTAGGGGTAACAAAGTGAAGAGATCTATTATTGTAAAAACAAAATTAGATTTAGAATAATCTAAATCTAAAGGAAGAAAAGGGAACAAAAACCTTAGAAAAAGCCTATTCTAAGTAGTAAATAATAAATAAAGTAACAAAATATACATAGATAAAAGAAAGAAAGAAGAGCTACTATTGACATTTTAAACAGACCATATATGTAAAAGAAAAACTCTGTGGAGAGAAAAAGAGGGGATTAGAAACTAAGTAAAGAGATGCTCGATGATAAACATGATTAGTGATTATTCTTATAAAAATTGAAAAAATAAGTTAACCAAAACATAGTTTTAATTTACAACATAGATAGAGGAGAAGATTGATAGATTATTAACTGAGAAGATAGAAATTCCACAAATTATATATAAAAAAACTAAGATTATACTTCAAATAGTTTTTATATAATAAATTAATCTACCATTGCAATTAATATCAAAGGCCTAAAAGAGTTATTCAAAAAAAAAAAAAAGACACTCCTTGGATTATACACTTTATTGAAATTTTCTCTCTCCTTTTTCTTCTTCATCATTTTTTTTACTCTTGTTTTCTTTTTTTAGTTTTTGTTATATTTGGTATTTTTGGCTGGTTTTTATTATATAATATAAATTGTTACATTAGTAGAAGATATGAAAAATGCAATTAAATTATGCTTCGATTTGAATACTCTAAAATAAAGGTAAAGTATAAAGAAGAGAGCAAAATTTTACAACCTATTCAAATTATATCAACTAATCTTATTCTTAAAAGATATGTCATAAAAAAAGTAGAATAAGATAATATCAGAAAATAAAATAAATACAGTCATAAAACACACTGGTACAACTGTATCTTACTCAAAGGATTTGATTTTTGGCAAACAACATAGCCAGAGTCTGATCTAAAAAAATTGAACTCCAAATGGTAAGTCAGAATAATGTTTTAGTATCCTTGGTAAAATAATGGGTATGACAAATTCCATTTTACAAATTATAAAGAAATTCTTGAATAATGGTAAGTCAAATCAATGATTTTTTGAAGGAAAATGATGTCCTTTTCTACTTTAATGATAACTTATTTCCAGAACTCTTGAGCTAGAACCCTATAAGGGATTAAAGAAGAGCAAGGTGAGAGATGGGGAAGATCCCCATAAAGCTTTCGATGCCTAAGTCAAAGAATGTGGAGAGAGAGAGATTTAGAAAGATAAAGAAAGTAATGAGTATGAAAGAAATGAGGGATATAATGTCCTATTTATAGGGATAGTATTGTTCAAATATGAGAGGAATAAATTTTTTCATATCTGGGAGTCTCTTTGTTTGGAAATCTTTTCCTATTTATTTTGGGTGTCCTCCTTCTACAAGCAACCCCTATATAGGAAAATAAAGACCTTAGTTAAATAAGAATATATATATAGGGTATCAAGAGTCCCCCCCAAAAGTATGTTCGAATATTTATGTCTGATGTATCCGGGTCAGTAAGATGATGAAAATGTCATTCTTCTACTTGGAGAGAGAGAGATTGCTTGAGTAATTGCATCTTATATAAAAGAGTGAGTTGAGGTGGCTAGCCTCAGTCACAAGGGAAAAGATAATGCTTGGTATCGAGTCTTGGAATCACTGTATTAGAACATCGTTACAGTGCCAACTAGACTTGAGTATGCAAAACCTACAATAAAAAGGCTCAGCATTATAGAAATGACCTAAGGGATTAACCTGCCAGTATAAAGACAATATGGCAAAACCAATCATCGCTGGAGTTTTAATGCTCAGTGCATTAAAAGCATGGCTCAAGTGCTAGGTAATCTTAATGCATTAAAAGTGTGGCCTGAGTGCCATATAATCTCGGTGCATTAAAAGTGTGGCATAAGTGCCATATAATCTCAATGCATTAAAAGTGTGACCCGAGTGTCAAACCTCAGTACTATCGAAGTGACCTAAGGGTTCCAGTTTCAATCACTAGACTTAGAATCTCGGTCAATTACAAGTGCGGCCCAAGTGCTGAACCTCAGTATTATCGAAGTGGCCTAAGGGTGCCAACTTTAATCACTAGACTTAGAATCTCGGTGCATTAGAAGAGCAACCTGAGTGCCAAACCTCGGTACTATCGAAGCGACTTAAGGGTTCTAACTTCAGTTATTGGGCTTAGAATCTCAGTGCATTAGAAGCGTAGCCTGAGTGCTGATAAAGGAGACATCTAGCAGCAATAGGAGTGGGATTATCAACCACCATGTCTTTTGAATTTCCTTTAAATTTTGAATTGTGTAAACGTCATGTTTATTCATTTGTCAAAAGATGAGACCTTTTAGCTACCATAATAATAACTACTCGATTAGTGGGCTTTTCTCTTTCCCATAATTACCTTTGATACTATGAGAGAGACAAAAATGTTCATAAGGGTAGTAATAGTCATTCCAGAACCTTTTACTGTGCTTTAAATAGATCAGACCCATTTGTTTATTGCACTTTCGCTTTTCTTTCTATCTTCCTTCCTTACTTAATTCTCTCTCGAGTGTTCCTTGCATTTTCAGAGCCTTCTCTGTAACCTTGCATTCTTCTTTCTAAGTGAAACTTCTTCTCTCCTCTATACTTTTATTCTTATTTATTGAATAAGATCCATGGCTCCATGAGAGCAAGTTAGCTCTAATTTTTTTGCCTCTAGGGTAGATGGGGAAATGCTAAAATGGTATAGGAGACATTTTAGCATTCCAGCAGACTTCACTTTGCACATTGTAGATAAAAACTTCAAAGTCCATACTCCTATATTAGATTTTGATAGATTAGTTATATATGTCAATCAATTAGAAGGGGGATTGAAGTTTTCCTTGGATCCCTTCATTAGGAGTTTTTTTAATAGGTATAACATAACTTCTAGGCAACTTCATCCTAATAGTTATCATATCTTAAACAATTTTATAGAATTAATGAATGAAGAGGGTAAAGAGCCAAAACTAGATGTCCTCCAGTATCTTTATAGATTGAATAAGAAAATGAAAAATTAATGTTCTCCTTATCGACTATTCTGAACCATAACCTTTTCATAAAACTTCCGAACCTCTATAAAAAGTGGAGGCATAGGTTTTTCATTGTTGAACATCCTTCGGACTTTGTTCATATCCAGTAGATGTGGTCTAAGGACTACCACAAGGTGAAATGTCTTTTGAGGTTATCTGATGAGGATATGAAGATGGTTTTGAGGCTTCATCTTTATGCCATAACTGATGTAACATTTACTAAAAATTTATCTTTAAGATATCTTTAGAGAGTCTACCCTGATCACATACATCTTAGTGGTAAGTTCTAAGATTCAGAAGGTATTACTATAGCTTATGTTCTTTTATTTTTATTTGTAGATGTTTGACTTTTTTGCATTTACGGACGGGATTCAACTTGTAGATGATGAGCTGGAGACTCAAGAGGATGTGCAGATCTTTTCTCCTACTTCTAAGCTGCTTGCTCTAGAGGTCCCAATTGAAGCTACATCCAGCCAGAAAGGAAAAGCTGTGGTTAAACCTTCTCAAGTGGAGAATTCTAAGGGTCAAAGGAAATGGGCCTTGAATGAGGATTCAGATGCTAAGGAGCTATGCGAGGAAGTCTTTGTCAAGCATCGAAAGTTATCTAGGTGTCCGAACATGAGGTCTTGGGTCCTAAAAAAGATAAAGTCTTTGAGTATCCTGAATGCTCAAGTGAGGGCTTTACGACTTCTGAAAGACATCCAATGCTTGACGGATATAGATAAGGAAGAGCTATACAACTTTATAAATGAACACTCATTGGAGGTAATTATTTTCTACTTTATTTATTTTATGCTCATGTGTACCCAATTTGATGATGTTTGTCTTTTTTATCAGATGACTCAGGTTTTGTTACTGGCCAAGGACAATTACTATTACCTTAAAGGTCAGTATAGCCTAAAGAAGACTGAGGTTAGCACTATGGCTATCAATTTCGAGAAAAAACTGAAAAAAGCAAAGGTGGCATTAGAAATTTTCCAAACCAAGCATGCTGAGGTGAGATTTAAGGTTGAGGTGAGCCATAAGAGGGTGGAAGAGTTTGAATATAATCAAGCTTAACTTACTTCAAAAATTAAGGGGTAGGATACCCGAATTGTAACTTCGGAGAAAAAACTGGTTGAGGTGGAGGAATCCTGTGAGGATGACAATAGAAGCTATAAGAATATAGTTGCGGGGTTTCTTAAAGCTTATAAGTCTGAATGTCAGAGAATCTTGCTTGCCTAACACCCAAATTTGGACTTTTTAGACTTAGATAAAATGATGCCCACTGATTTGGCCAAGATTGCTACCAAAGAAGATGCTCGAAGTAAGGCTTCTTCTAAGTGGTCGAAGAATCCCAAGAAACCCACCAAGCCTATTGTCGATAAATCATCTTCTAAGCAATTAAAGGATTTGAGGCCTATTGGGAGATGTTTGTTAGTGCTATCTTTGCTGGAATTGATCCAACCATTGCGTTTGAATCTCAAGAGATGAGTCTTCATTCTATTGAGCTTCACGATACTTAATTGTAAATTAATTAGTCGATAACTTTCTCTTTATTTTTGGAATACTGTATAATATAATATTTTTAATAATAAATGAAGTATTTATTTCATAAAACTCTGAGTATATTTATTGATAATATTTTCAAAGACTGTTTGAGTTCCAATAGTGGGGTAATTTTTTCCTATTTATCCTTGATTTTGTACACCTCTTTAGTCGTCTTTTTGATAACTTGATAAGGACCTTCTCAATTAAGTCTAATTTTTCTTGTGATTGAGTTATCTCTACCAATGTTTGCCCTTCTAAGTACTTAGTCTTTAACTCTAAACTATTTTGTCTGAATTTGTCAATTGTGATATTCCATGACCCTCTACTTTTGGGCTTCTACTATAATGGATGCTTGCTCTCTCCTCTCTTCAAGTAGGTCTAAACATATATGAGCATTAATGTTATTGACTTCTTAATCCAGAATCTCGGTGACTTGGTAACATGCTGATCTAATTTCCACGAGATTACTACATCTATCTCATAAATTAGTTTGAAAAGTGTTTTTCCTGTGGAAGTTTTGGATGTAGTTTTATAGGCCTAAACGATGTTGTTGAGTTCGTCAACCTAGTTCTCCTTCTTTTCATCTAGTCTTTTCTTTAGTCCTTGCATGATGATCCTGTTAGTGACTTTCGTCTGGCCATTTATTTGTGGATGGGCTACTGAAGTAAACCCAAGCTTTATTCTAAAATCTGAACAAAAATTTCTAAATTTTTCATTATCGAACTACTTCCCATTGTCTGTTATTAGGGTGTGTGGTATTCTAAATCTGTAGATATTTTTTTCTAGAAAAAGTATTGGATCCAGGCCTTAGTGATGATTGGTATAACTTCAAATTCTATCCACTTAGTGAAGTGGTTTGTAGCCATAATCAGGAACTTCTTATAAGAGGTTGGAGTAGGAAATGGGCCTAGGATGTCCATCCCCTATACTATAAAAAGCCAAGGGCCTTTAATTGGATATTGAGGATTAGAAGGCTTGTGGTTGAGGCGCATAAACTTTTGACATTTGTGGCATTCTTGAGCCAATTTTTGAGCATCTAGGGACATGGTAGGCTGATAGTATCCTTAGAGTAACGCCTTTTTAATTAATGAATAATGAGATTCATGTATTCCATAAATTCTTTCATGAATTTCCCTAAGAACATAATTTCCTTTTTCTAGTAATACACATTTAGACCATGGGTGTAAGAGAGACATTTTATAGAGTTCTCCATGGCGGATGGAGTAGTGGGCAACTTTTATCTTTAACTTTCAAGCTTTCAACTTATCATGTGGAAGTATACCATGTTCAAGATACTGAATGTTGGCTTTATCCATTTTGCTACTTCATGTATGTCTATGATCTCTACCTCCTTGGTGCTTGTTTTTATCAATGCCTCAAAGCTCGAGTTCTTTAAAAGTCTAACTATCTTTTACTGCCAATTTGGCTAGCAAATCTACCTTTGATTTTTCACTTTTGGGGATTTGTATGATTTCCTATTATCCTCCATTTTGCTCGAGCTTCTTTAAGAGCTGTCTGACTTTCTTGACATACTTGGAAATGCTTGGGTCTTTGATCTGGTATGTTCCTTTGACTTAGTTTACCACCAGTTATGAGTTAGAGTATATCTTGAGATGCTTAGATTTGACTTTGATGGCTAACTTCAATACTGTGATGAGTGCTTTATACTTGGCTACATTATTAATGACATTGTACTTTATTTGAACTGCATATCTAATAGTGATTTTGTATGGCCCTATAAGAATTATTCCGGCACGGGCTCCTTGGATGGATGAGGCTCCATCAATATACAACTTCCATTATAGATACTTGAATAGAGCAAAATCTTCTACTGTCATCTCTTGTACAAAATCTGCCAGGGTCTGAGCTTTTATCTACTGTTGAGGATTATAGTTGATGTCGAATTCACTGAGTAATATTGACCATCGAAGTAGTCTATCGGACGTTTCAAGTCTTTGTAAGATTTTACTTAAAGGGAAGCTAGATCTTATAATGATTGAATGGGCCTTAAAATAGTATTGGAGTTTCTGGGATATATGTATGATGGCCATAACTAACTTATCTAGTTTAGGATACTGGATTTTTGAACCTCTGAGTATCTTGCTAATGTAGTATACTAGATTTTTTGGCTTTCTTCTTCCCTTACCAATACTAATGCAATTGACTCCTAACTAATAGAGAGATACAAGTACAATGTTTCTCTTGGGATTGGCCTACTGAGTAGAGGTGGCGAGGATAGGAACTTTTTAATGTCTTCAAAAGCTGCTTGGCATTCTTCATTCGACATAAACTTCTTAGAATTTTTTAAGGCTCGAAATAGTGGTAGACATTGTTTGGCTGAATAGGACATGAAATGCCCTAAGGCTATTATTTTTCCATTTAGCTTCTATAGCTCATTAATTGATGTCAGAACTTTCATATTAATAATGTCCTCTATCTTCTCTAGATTAACTTTAATTCCTTTGTGGGATACTATGAATCCTAGGAATTTTCCTGCATTTACTTCGAAAACACACTTCTCTAGATTCAATTTAATCCGGTATTGGTTTAGTATTTGAAGGATTTGATCAAGGTCATCAGAATCTTGCTTTACGAGCTCGCTCTTGAAGATGATATTATCTATATCTACCTCAATGTTCTTTCCAATTTAATCTTGGAACACATGATTCATCAGCCTTTGATATATTGCATTGGCATTCTTTAACCTAAAGGGCATAATTTTGTAGTAATAAAGGCCTTTATGAGTTATAAATGATGTATTTTCCTGATCTTCTTTCTTCATTGGTATCTAATGGTATCCTTAAGTAGCATCCATAAAGCTATACAAACAGTGACTGGTTGTTAAGTCTACTAGTTGATCTATCATCGACAATGGATAATTGTCTTTGGGGCATGCTCTGTTGAGATTAGTATAGTCCACACATATTATATAATTGCCATTGGTCTTTTTTACCAGCACTATGTTGGCTACCCATTTTGGGTGTGTTACCTCTTTAATGAATCCGGCCTCCAACAGTTTCATTATTTCCTTAGCGATCACTTTCTGTCTTTTAAACGCGAAGGTCATTTTTTTTAATAGTTGGCTTTACTTTTAGTTTAATATACAGACTATGTGAGGCAATTCAAGGGTCTACTCTAGTGATCTCAGATGCTTAAGAAGCAAAACTACCTGAGTGTTTAATAAGGACCTTGCTTATTCCATGCTTAGCTTCGCCATTGAGCTTATTGTCGACCCTTACTATCTTTCCCTCTGCAATCTGTAAGGTCTGAACTTTGTCAACTGGCTTAGGGTTGGCTTTTTGTCTCTCCATTTCCTAAGATTCTAGAGGGAATGCCTCTATGTAAGGTTTGATTGCCATTCTATAGCATTGCCTGCCCATATGTTGATCCCCGTGAATTGTTAAGACCCGACCTTCAATAGGAATCTTCATAGTCAGACATTGAATATTTATGAATACATCAATCTTGTAAAGTATTGGTCGGACTATGATGTCATTGTATGTGAGAGGAAGATATACCATATTGAACTAAGCCTTGACACTTTTCATATCTCTAGTATCTCGATTGCCAAATTTTAGACTCAGCTCTATTAATCCCATTGATTGGATAGTTCCTCTGTAAAAACTAGTAATGAGATTTTAAATAGCTTTCAAATCAGTGACAGAACCTCCCATTGCTTTATAGGCATTCCAAGAGAGTGTGTTGACAATGCTTCCATCATCGATCAGTAATCTTTTTACCAGGTAATTATTGATGAAAACATTTACTATAAGTGCATCATTGTGAGGGTACTGAACATATTTCCTATCTTCTGGAATGAACATGATAGTTTGCTTCTTTTTATGGGTGGAACCTTCTTCTTTGCAAGATCTCTTAGGCCTTTTCTCAGTTACCTCTCCTCTAACAATCATGTTGATAACTTTGGTTAGTTCATTTTGAGTTTTCTTTGGTTCTGGTTTATCTCTGTCTTGTCCATCAAGATCTCTGTTACTTCTGGCTATATCAGTGAATTTATTGAGTTTACCATTTTGTATTAATATTTCTACGTCATTCTTTAATTCTCGACATACCTCAGTTTTATGCCCATAATCCCAGTGGTATTGACAATAGTACTTACTATCCTACATGGCTCTCCTAGTTAGACTCTATCTTTTATCTAGGGTTATGCCTAAACTATTTTCTTTGACCCACATAAGGATTTTGGATTTGGAGATGTTTAGTGGCATATACTTTTCAACATCCTTTTTAAATACTTTTACTAGGTTTTTGAAGTTTGATCGCTGGAAGCTTGACCTTCTAGGTCTTAACCTTTCATATTTTCTAACAGTGCTTTCTCATCGTCTCGGTGCATCTTTTTACCTTCATCTATCTTTATTGTCATAGTCATCACCTCAACGAAGGTGTTAAGTTCTTTTTATCATTATCTTGTCCTTAGTCGACTCCTATTCTTCATGGCCTCTATGGCTACCTCATCGACTAAATTTTCAATATGCATAGCTATTTTGTTGAATCGATCCAAATAGCTTCTAAATGATTCAGTGACCTCCTATATGTACATTCAGAGATCATTAATGTTTTTTGCCAGAGGGACATTGATGATGAACCGAGTCTGGAATTTGTATATTAACTCTTTAAATAAGGAGATAGAATTCTCAAGAAGCTAGTGTGTCATGACCTAAAACAGGGGCCATGACCGACGCTAAGGAACGAGAATTTTTTCGAATTCGGAACCCGTAGTAAGCCTAAAATAAAATAAAACATGCAATAGTAATAATAATAACACAATTAAATAAAATATTATGCAGCGGAATAAAATCATAAATGTCAAAATAATAATTCCGTTAAACGAAATTAAATCGAATTCTCATCTCATATATAAATAAATCCTTTAATACAAGTTTCAGTTCAAATTCTTAAAATACATAACTCACAATTTGTTTACAACTACTGCAGTGTCTAGATTATAAAAATAAAATTCAAGTGAGCAGTTTACATAAAGAAGCCGGGGCAGAAGAAATTCGGCGTATAGGCCTGCTGCTGAGGTCTGACGAAGAAGACTCTCCTGAAAAATGGTCAACAGAGGGGAGTCAGACCTCACTGAGTAAATTACTATAATATATATACATGCATACTAAATGACAATGCATACAGTCAACAATATATATATAATATGTATGTATACAAGCAATTACACACAGATGCAATAAAATCATTTTATATATTTATTGAAAATCACTGTTTATGAAGGATCAAATAGAACCCTAGAATATCGTAACCTCAAAACAGTGTTAGACAACACTCTAGCCATACAGGCTCACTTATTCCAAATATATTCACTTGATCCATTTGGACAGTAGACTGGTCCCGAGACACTAAGTCAACCGAGCTCCAGCAGTCTGACTGTCAGTGTGATTGGCCCCGAGACACTTGGTCAACCGAGCTCCAGCAATCACACTCCCAAATCATATCACACATCAAATAATCATATCCAATCAATATCCATAAATGGTTAGTAATATAGCCTAAATGCTATAAGCGTACCGGTACGTACTCAGTCCTAGTGCTGCCCACTAGGTAGCACGTTCTATTGATATCCTTCATTAAAATATAAAGCATACATTCATAAAAGTAAATGATGAATGAATTGAATAAAATAGCAACATAAACCATATATATACTAGAAATATACCAAAAATAAACCAGGTATATTTCGAGTATATATACGTTAAATAAATCCAATATAATCATAAAACAAACTAAATATATATTTAAAAACATGTTAAATATAAATGTTTAATAAAGCATGCATATAATTTAAAATATACCAAAAATAAACCAAAGATAAACCAAAATAAACTAAAAATAAACTTAAATACTAATTGAATTATTTATGCATAGTTAATCAAAATAAAACATACGTTTCTAAATCATGCACCCTAAAGCATATATATATAGCATAGTAACTCACACTTAGTGCGCTCCTCGAGATGGGTCCGATGGACCTGGTCCACTAGGCCTCGGTCTCGGCGCAACTAAACAAATAAAAATAACAGACATCAGAATAAACCTAACAGAAAATCCTAGAAACTTGGTCTAGAATATTAGACACAGAATCAAAATTAGGGTTTGACCGGACATCATGTTTTACTAGAATTCTATCGAAAATTCGGCAGAACCTCCCTTGTAAAACAGACATCTCTCTACTCAAAGAGTATAGCCGGCCCTACAAAGAAACACACTTCAAAAAATAGACACAGAAATACATCCACAACCCCTCGGTCGGACTCCAAACTATAAATCACCGACCGAGGTCCACAATTCACAAAACAATATAGAAATACCAAAAATACCCTTATATCATAGAAATACATTTTATAAGTAGAAATTACATAATTAACCCTAAAACACAGTAAAAACCGATAAAAACTCATTTTATTAGAAAAATCGTATATTATATATATAATTAAAAATAATTCACAAAAAATAATTTAATTACTAAAAAATACTAAATAATTTGTAGAAATCATTTTTATACCTTAAATAACTATTAAAACCAATTTAATTACATTTTTAGTCAATTTAGAGTAAAATTACCAAAATGCCCCTATATATATAAATATACTAAAATTACTCCAAAAATTCACCAAAAATAATATAATTGCTAAAAATTAATTTCCTCAAAATATTTATCAATAATATCAATAAATAAACTCAATTAACCAATTAATTTTAATTAAGAACACAATTAACCCTATTTTTCAAAAATTACATAAACTAATTAAATTCAAAATAAATACATAGAAATTCATAAAAATTCCAAATAAATTTCTATAATTAATTTCAACACCTATATTTATCATAAAACACAATTTCATAATTCAATTAATTAATTTTCAAAAATTAGTAAATAATAATAAAATATTCAAAAATACCCAAAAATTAAAATAATTTCCAAAAATTCTCAAAAAATTCACACATGAAGATTAAGCTAAGGGGAACAACATTTGTGAATAAATTTTTCATGAATCAATCAATTCGAAGTTCAAAAAAATTAAGAACCCTAAAATGGCCGAATTACAAAAATCAAAACCTAAGCAAATCTAGACCATTTTAAGTGAAACAAAGCTTGGAATCACACTCACCGGAACTCAAGGAGAAGATAGAGACCGGTGGTGTCAAAAACGGTGACCGGAATCACATCGATCGACGTTAGCTTCAACTTTTGGCTTTCCGGCCAAAAATGAGCTTCCCGACACCGGAAACAGTTGCAACAGGTGGCGGGGAAGGCTGAGGAAGAAGGTGGCACGCCGGGAGGCACACCGATGGCAAGAGAACGGCGTGATAGACGGTGGTTGGCGATGGGATGATCGGAGAAGGAGGGGGAGGGATCGGTGGCACAAAAGTAAATAAACCAAACTTTAATTTTTGTATATATATATATATATATATATATATATATATATATATATATATTAATAACTTTTGTAATTTATATTAAAATATATTAATATAATATTTAGAAAAATCACACACCACATGTTTAAAATACACAATATATACATACACACACACATGCTAATTAAATAATAACTATATAATATATACATACATAATTAAAATTATTATTAAACCCTAAAATTATTAAATATATGAATATATGTGCATGTATATATATATGTTGTATTATAGCCATTAAAATAATGCATGGACTCATGCAAATTCATAATTCTATTTAAAATAATTAATATTAATTATTTACGTGTCAATTTCCCCGAAATCATAATTCTCGAGAAAATTTTACGTAAAATACTTAAATTAATATAAAATAATAAAAATTAGTTTTAATTAAATAACAAACTCTCAAAATATCAATATTATATATAAAATTATTAACACTGCATATCCCGATTCAGTATAAAACTATTTTAAAACACGGGATATTACATGGTGGAACCATTTATGAGCATTCTTGATGAGTGTACTAGGAAAGACTTTACACATGATTCTGTTATTCACATTCTGAAGTAACATCCTAGTCTTTAACAAGGATATGTGGTTGATTAGATCTCCGGTCCCATTAAACTAATCTAACTGAGGCATTCTGAATTTGGTTGGAATCTCCGTCCAGATTATTTTGCTTACAAAGGGTGTCTTTCCTTTCATAACTTATTCATCTTCTTCCCTTGGCCCTATAAGAGCTTTATGAATGACTTTTTCAACTTTTTTACCTATCTTTGAATCTTTTAGGGCAGGGATTGTTAAGCTAGATTCTCCTTCCGGAGCTTTATGCTTTTCTCCATTTCTACTAGATAAATCCAAAGCTGGTATTAGTGGCGCTATATTACTCTCTGGGTGAGTTGCTCAGGGATTACCACTTTGAATCAAAATGTTCGGTTGTTATTGCATCAGGCTCATTTGGGTTTGAATATTTTGAATCATTGCTTCCTTACTCATTAAGGATAAGTTAAGTGCCTGGGTTACTATGTTTAGGTGAGGTGTGTTATGGCAGGAGTTTTTGGTAGGCTTGGAAAAGGTATAGAAAGTATGAATCTGTTGTTATGCTGAAGAGAAGCATAATAAGGAAAGTCAGTGCCAAGAGTTGGCCATCCGTGAGTATTACCAGGTTGAGTGTATGCCCTAGTCAGGGCTTGAGACAACAGTTTAACATGTTGAAAAGGAGCTGACAAAATTATTATTTGAAAAGGTGTTGACAGGTTAAATGAAGGAAGGGGAGCATATGGATTGTTTGGAGGAATGGGGGCAGATGGATTGTTCAGAGGAATAGGGGTAGATGGATTGATGTGTATGTAAGGAGTTAAAATTAGTGGTGGACTGGAAGTCATGATGCCAATATTTTGGTTTGTAGATGCTTTTTAACTTGAGGGTTCCCACGAATGACGCTACTTGATAACTTGTTTCCTTAACTCTTGAGTTGAACTCTTACGAGGGATTAAAGAAAAGCAAGATGAGAGGTGGGGAGGATCCCCATAAAACCTCTTATGCCTAAGTAAGAGAATGTAAAAAGAGTTTTAGAGAGATAAAAAGAGCAATGAGTATGAGAGAATAGAATGAATGAGAACGAGTAATATAGGGTCCTATTTATAAGGATAGTGATGTTCAAACCTGAGAGTAATAGACTTCCTTTTTTATGAAAGTTTTGTACCTATTAGGAGAGTATTTTTTTTCCCTATATAGGAGTCTCCTTGTTTGAGAATCTTTTCTTATTTGTTTTAGTTGTCCTCCTTCTACAAGCAACCCACGTATAGGAAAATAAAGACTTTAGTTAAATAGAATCTGTATATGGAATATCATTTAATATAGGCACAAAGAGCAAATCTTCCTTCCATGCCAATAAAACTCTCAGATAGAGGAGACATTATACATATCTAATTTTTAATAAGTTGGAAGAACAAACCAATAAAAATTTAGTATTTAATTAAAGTGATAAAAACTAAAACCTAATAGCAAATGAGTAAACTCTAGATGACTTGATATTATTAATTTGACCTTTAAAGTCATTAAATATCATTATCATTTAAAAATTTTTCCATATAGAGAAAGTAAATTCTCACAAAAGGAGAACAAAATAGAAATATAACCCTAAATCTAAATAAACTACTATTATTTTTATAAAAATTTCATAAAATACACTTAAGAAGGAGACATTACTGTAATTTGCTTTGGAGTAAAAGCTTTATGTGTTTCTTAAATCGATAATAATTTTTCCCTTTGCTTTCATTTTTTTTTCTTTTTATTTTTCTTCTTCTTTACATTTCTTTAATTTTTGCAACTTTTCTAACATCTCGATTACTAAATTTTCTCAAAATATGAACAATTCATAGGTCGTTTATGCTTTGGTTTTCATCCTAACTATATAAACTTGTAGCTTTGAAGGAATTCATTTCTAGATGAAAGAAATTTTATTTAAAATTCATTTTTAAACAAGTTTTTATGTTTAGTATATAAATAATAACTTTAAAATTTATTTGGTTAGTTATGAGTGATTTTAGAAATTAAATAAATTAAAATTTTAAATGAATTCCATGACATTATCAATGTTATTCTTGATACAAAGTACGATGTTAAACAAACAACCAATTAGAAAGAATAAACCATAAGATGTATTTTCGACCTAAGATTTTAACAAATCTAACACAAAAAATATCTAATATTGTTAGTTTAACCACGGATTGATTGGGTATATATTAAAAACATTAAAATATTTTAAGATAAAAGAGAAAATGTGCAGGAAAAAAAGCTTTGTATTTTAATTATTAAAAAAATAGTACAACTGTTGCAACAAATGAAATTTGTTGAATAAATGGATAAAAAAAATTTATTTGTTTAAATTGTTTTATTTAACTAGAATTAAGTACAACCATATGCATTTTTTCTTGGCAAATCAATGATATTCTTCTCGAATTCAGGTGAACTTTTTCATATCATATAACGTAATTAATCATGTAACAAGAAAATTTGTTTGACAAACATATACAAATAATAGCCACTAAATTAAAACAAATTTTTTAATATGTTCAATATAAATTGAAGTTCAGAGCATAGATGAACACAAACTTGAACAAGATTAATTAGCTACATGGATTTGAATTATTGTAAGAAAAACATTGCCAACATTACAGATGGCAAACACTAAATGTAATGTCTTGGTGATATTATTGGTGACAATTTTACTGGTTGCGATTATGGATGGAATGAGGGTCATGGCCGAATGTAACACAAGTATACTGGCACTGAGCCGCTGCTGGTTTTCCGTTGTCGGATACCTGCCTCCGCCACCGACAAAGCAATGCTGCGATACCATTCTCCGAGCAGACTTGAAATGTTTGTGTCGGTACAAATATTTGCTCTCCATCTTTGGAATTAACAAAAATAATTCTAGGGAATTGCCTAGAAAATGTGGCAAGTCTAATCCATGTTACACATGATGCTGGATTGATATAATCGTCTTTGAAGCATTCAACTTTATAATGTATATAAGTTGATTTTTTAATATCATAAAGAACTTAAAATTCAACGAGTGATGATAGGTGTTGTAAGTAACGATAATTACAATATTATTGCTACTCATAATAAAAAAATAAATTTTCTATTTTGCCATCCAATAAGAAGGGCTACCTGTTTTGAGGAGAGGCAGATTTTGAATAATTTCGCGGGTAGTAACAATTAAACAATATAAATAATTTTTCAAATTCAATAT
Organism: Mallotus nudiflorus; assembly: GCA_947683625.1. NCBI lineage: Eukaryota > Viridiplantae > Streptophyta > Magnoliopsida > Malpighiales > Euphorbiaceae > Mallotus > Mallotus nudiflorus. Next base: position 78,966 of record CANTUR010001382.1, on the reverse strand, counting down.
AGTGTCATTAAAAGAACTGAGATCAAAGAGTATTATTATTTATTAAATTTCGGTAGCTTTAGCATTGAATCTACCATGAAAAGTTATCATCAAAGTCTCCAAACTAAAGAATAGAGAAATTAGATCAAACCATAAAATTTCATAAAATTAAAAGCATGTTGTACCGACCATCCTGTCATTGCTGAATAAAGTCCAGTATCGAAAATGAGGGTAGGCCACTAATGCATCAACTGCTTGATGTGTTGCCTTGACAACAGTAGAATCAGGGTAGTACCCCCGTTCACCAATTTGATTAGACACAATACCTGAAGAAAGCTCATATGTATTATAAAAAGAGAAATCTTTATGGGTCCATAAGATACATTTTTCAGTAAACGATTGAAGGGATTTTTATGAGGATCAAAATGAATCTTGACGTTCCATGTTGCTTTTATGTAAGAAGATGAACAAACATTAAAAGGGTCACCACTGGAAGCGTTCAATGAAGAGATTTTCAGAGAATCAAGATAGCAAATTGGAGGTTTCATCAAAACGACAATGCCGAAAAAGAGGAAAATAAAACACGGAAATGAAATAATCAGAATAAAATTAAAAAAATGATTTTGTGGAGGAGACTTGTAAACAACAACTGGATCATCATCACCATTTTTGTATTTGCTCTGATCTGTAATTTGGATTTCTACATCCCGCCCTGAAAAATTCCTTTGCTTTTTATGGTCTCCCATATTGGATAAAAAGAAATAAAAAGGAGAAATCGAGAATTTCTTTTTATTTATTTTTTCTTTCGGCAGGATTTCCCTTGTCGTGCATGGATGCTTAGAGATATGGACTGTAAAGACTTGAATTTTTTTATTTTTAATATTAAATATGAATTATTAAATTTAATTATTATTTTAATTAATCAATATTAATTATTATGATATATATATATATATATATATATATATATATATATATATATATATATATATATATATATATATATAAGTGTGTGAATAATTAAGATGAGATATTTTAATTTTAAAATATTATTATAATGGATACTTCTATCCTTTATATTTTTATTAATATATATATCTTAAATTGTACTATAATACTTTTTTTATATTAAAAAAATAATAAAAATGAATGAATGAAAACTTGCAGCCCCTCCTCCCCCTAATTTACGTTCCCTCTTATTCTTCTCCTTTCCTTCGTCTTCTCTTCCTTACACTACCACCACCACCCTTTCAACTTCGGTTAGCCCCAACCACGCTAGACACCACCACCATGTTTCCTCGCTGCCCTGAAATCACATCCAACACTGTTGTCTTCCCTCTCTCTCTGTTTGGTTCGACCATTTTAGGAGGAGAGCTTGTCGAAGCCAATTCCAGCGACGACGGTCCTCGCTAGTGGGTGCAAAACAATCCTCTCCTCTTGGATAATCATTTCCCTCTATCAATTTCAAGTTCTATAATCGGTAAAGACTTCAATTTTGAGAAATTAATTCTAGGTCTTTTTGATTTAATTTGTGAAATTGAGCTTGAATTTGATTGATTCATGTCAAATTGAGTTTAGATTAGTTAAATTGAGGTTGTGAGATTTCATTTGATGTATGGTTTGCAAATTTTTGAGGAAGTTGAGATTTGAGTTACTATTTTGGGTCTCGGTATGTTCACGATACTGTTTCGGACCCAAAATATGAACATATTTTTATTAAATTCTATATATTATATTGATTAATCTTTGTGAAGAAAGTTTTGTGAAATTATGTATAGATTTTTAATTATGAATTTTTGAAAGTTTATGCCAAAATAGAATTTTTGGAAAATAATTATAAATTGGTAATTTTTGTATTTTAAGTAAATTTATTGTTTATTATTATGTTGTAGATAGATTTTGAATAATAATAGTATTAAAATAATTTTCATAATTTATTTCCTTTTTTTAGCTAATTATTATTAATTTTTGAAAAATAATAGAATAATAAACTTATTTATTGTTTTTAAACTTAAATAAGTTATTTTCTAATTTTATAATATATTTAAGTGTTTTGAATAGTTATTTGTAATTATGTTAAATTAATTGCAAAAATATAAAAATGGATTTTTGTTGATGAAATTTCAATCATAAAATTAGAATTCTATTATTTATTTTGGAAAAAAATATCTTTTATGTTTTATTAAGGAAATAAATTGAATTATGATGGTTAAATGAATTTTTATGATTTATCGATGATTTTAATGAAAATTATACTATTTTGTTATTGTTGTGAAATTAGTTCTTGGTTGGACATAAATGCAGTGTGGGAGTCTAACTCGAGTTGTTGAGTTGTGAGACTGTCAGAAGTGTTGTTTTCATACAGGATTGACTCTACTTCACTAAAGAAATTTTCATTTTATAAAGGAGACTCTGCCGAATTTTTGATAGATTTCTCGTAAAACATAACAATAATATCTGTTAAATTTCGAGTTTGTATAACATCGAGTCAATCTCATAATCCCATGTTTTTAATAATTTTTGAGAATTTTACAAATTTATTTATTTTATCGTATTAGCATATTTTAAATAAATATTATTTATTTTAAAGAACTCCGAAAGCAAAGATGTAGCATTTGGACAGCAGAAAACACGTCGTCCAACACGGTCAACCTGTAAGTTGATATGTTTGTTGTGGAACTTTAAATTATATGTTCATATGATTAGAATGATAAATAATTGATTATAAAAATTTATTTATATTGTCACATGCATAATTATTCCTTTATTTATTATGAGCATATATTGAAAAAATGCTTTATGGAATTTATTTCACTCTACTTTATTTATTTATTTAAATGATTTGTAGAAAATGATAAAATGTGCCATCTAGTGGGTGTCACTAGGACTACGTGTGCACTAGTAACAATTATATATGGCCATTGATTAATATTGGGAGCCTTGATTGAGCTTTGCTCTTTAAGCAAGAGTTGTGATATTGTGAGCTCTTGTTGACCTTGCTCTCTAAACAGAGGTATGATATTGGTTGGACCTTGGTCGAGCATGCTCTTTGGGCACCAGTAATCATTTATAATAAGAGACCGACTGTGATTAGACCTTGGTCGAGCTTGCTCTCTAGGACCGACAGTTAATTGGATTAAGTGAGCCAAGTGGCTATTAGAATTTGATGGTATAGGTGTTCTACTAGGTTTTCCACCTAAACAGATATTTATACATTTTTGTATTAAAATTTATATTAAAGTGAAATGTGATTTTGAAAGGTATTTTATTTAGTAAAAATATTTGAGAAAAGTAAATGATTTTAATATGTACATTTATATTAATTTGATTTGATTTTCTTTTATTTTAAAAAAGGGGTTTTAACAAAATGTTTTAAAACCAACATGCATTTCATAAAATTGATTCACTCAGTGAGATCTAATTCTCCTCAATTATTTTCTTTTCAGGACCTCACTGTCAGTCTGCCAATAGTCACCGTTTGCGCCAAGTTTCTTCTTCATAGACTGTTTTATGTATGTTTAATTGATTTGTGTATGATGTAAATGAATTCTAGATACCGCATTAGTTATTTATTCGACTTGTATTATTGATATTTGTGATTTTTGAGAGACTGTTATATTAGAAGAATTGATTTATGTTATTAGTATTTGATTTTGATATTAATGGATTTATTTATGGTTTACTGTTTTGAAATTGTTTTTAATTCGTGAAAAATTCTTAAGACTTATTACTGGTTTCAGATGCATTTTTACATTTTCCATTTCTTAGTGTCAGTCACGTACCTTCGGGTTCAGGTTATGACATGGATACTTAGAGCTAAGGGAAAAGGTGCAAATAACTACCTAATATTTTATTCTAAGTGTAAGTATATCATTAATGTTTTTTAGGGTTTAAATAAACCCTTAATTTTATAAAAATCAATAATATAAGTCCTCTCTAGAACAATATCGATTTTTATTTGATAACACTATTATAGCCTATCTATGTGGTAATTGGGGCTCACAATCAACTTATATATTTTTTGAAAAATGTAAAAATACCCTTTTAATGTTTTACACTAAATGCGAATATACCGTTAATATTTATTTTTTAATATAAATAAATATTAAAAATAAATAATGTATTTATTTTATTAATATGTATAAGTATCATATATCTTTATTAAATTAAATAAATAGATTAATTAAAATAAATAAAAATTTCATAAAAATAGTAAAGATAAATTGTTAATCAATTTATTTAATTAATTTAGCATATTTTATTAAACGTTTATTTATATGTGAAATAAATTATTCTAGTTATTTCATTTTTGATTTCATGTCTTGTTTATTTGAAGCCAAACATTAAATGTAGTAATTTTTTAGTTTAATCATATAAATTCCTATCTATTTTAATTTCTATATTTATTCGTACAAGAGAATTTTATTAATTTATATTATTTTTAATGAAAAATAAATTTCTCACATGATGAATATATAATAAAATTGGATTTAAAATTTTTTAAAAATAAAGACAATGCATAATTAGTCTATTTTATTTCTTATTTTCAATATATAATATACTCAAAATTTTCAAATATTTTGATACCCCAAACATTAATGGTATATTGGTAAAACATTAGGGGTGGGTATTTGCACTTTTTTTAGCTAATATATTAGTTGATTATGGGTCCCAATTGCTGCGTAGATAGGCTATAATGGCGTTATTAAACATAAGGGGATGCAATTTTTTAGGGGTGCTTCCGTTATTGACTTTTGTAACAGTAAGAGTAAGAGTGTATTTGAACCCTAAAAAATATTAATTATATATATATATTTACTTTATATTTGGTTCAATTTTATTAAGAAATTTATTTCATTTCTAAGTGAATTTCGAATAGAATTTATTTTCAAATAAATTCTTATTTATGAAGTGTGTTTGGTTTAAATGAATTTTATATTTTGTTATATTGTGTATTTAGAATTCAATTTAATTTTTAATTTTGGTAAAAAATGCCCTTTCAAATAGAAAGATTTTTTTGAAAATAAAAATACTAAGGGGGTATTTTAGTCATTTAGAAATATAGACTTAAAAGTTGTGCAATTCATGTGAAAATTTCAACCATTTTTTTAGAATTTGTTTTAGTTATAATCAATTTCACAAATTTAAAATTTGAAAGCAAATAAATTGCACAACATATTCATTTAAACTAAGCACACATTATTTGGAATTGCAAATAAATTCTAGAAAATTTTATAAAATTTATTAGTAACAAATACACTCTTAGAATAAAAATTTTATGAGGGTATTTACTCTTTTTTCTTAGAAGTAATCTACAACAAATCGGATAGACTTTATACGAGAAAGTTTTCACATCATTCATTTTCTCATGCAAAGATTCCAACTCAAATTTTTCCCACATAAATTGACAAATGTTAATTATATTTCCCTTTATTTGGTTCAATTTTATCAAAAAATTCATTTCATTTATAAATGAATTCCAAATAAAATTCATTTTCAAATGAATTCCAAATTTATTTAAACCAAACATATTTCATAAATAAAAATTGATTTAATTTCAAACAATTCCACAAAGTTAAAAAGTTGGAATTCCAAATGAGTTTTACAAAATTTTCATTTAAACCAAACATATTTTTTTGGATTTGTAAATGAATTTCACAAAATTTTACAGAATTCATTGGAACCAAATAGACCCCTTAGTTTCTTGTAAGACAACAATCAAATATGAAATAAAGTCACCAATCAAGTTGTAAAAATGGAAATTACATAAAGATACTTAGTTGACCTCTTATCATCATACAATTTTTATTGCCATTCTATCAAATATATTACCATATCTCCTTGTATATTTTTTTTATAAGCTAATATGATATATAAGATTTAAATTTAAATTATCATCATTTATTTATGCACTAATGTTAAAAGAGGAGTATTCTTTATTATGCAACCCATCAATATCTAAATTATATGTCACGATCTGAACCGAGAGGTACGTGACTAGCACTAGAGAATGAGAAATGCAAATATACAACTGAAACCTATAGTAAGCCTTAGAAATTTTTTACAAATAAATGACAATCACATAACAATAATACCATGGATAAAATCATTAATATCAAATACATAAGTCATTACTCAATTACAATAATTTTCAACACAAAAACAATACCATAATATCAATAATACAAGTTTGACAATTAATTGCTACAGTATCTAGAATTTGATTACATAATATTCAAATCAAATAGACATACATAATACAACAGATGGAGAAGAAACCCAACGCATATGATAACTAGAACTAGACTTATTGTGAGGTTCTTAAAAAAATAAATTGAGGGAGATCAGACCTCACTGAGTGAATCAATTTTATAGAATGCATGCTGGTTTGAAAAAATTTGTTAAAACTCTTTTTAAAAATAAAAATAAAATAAAATAAAATAAATATAAATAAATATAAATATTTATTTACTTTAATATAAAACTATAGTACAAAATCATATAAATTTATTATTTTATCAAAAAATTTGGTAGAACACTTAAACCACCAAATTCTAATAGCCATTTAACTCACTTATTTCAATTGACTATCGGTCCTAAAGAGTAAGCTCGAACAAGGTCCAACCATAGTTGATCTCTTATTCTAATTGATCACTAGCGCTCAACGAGCACGCTCGATCAGGATCCAACCAATATCATACCTTTGCCTAGAGAGCAAGTTCAACTAGGGCTCTAAAAAATAATCACACATTTATCCAAAGAGCAAAGCTCAACCAAGACCCACAAATCAATCAATGACCATATAAATAATTATTACTGTTGTGCATGCAATCTTGGTAACATCCACCAAGTAGCATGTTCTACTATTATTTCCAAATCATTTAAATCATAATAAATAAAATAAAATAAAATAAAATAAAAAATAAAATGGAATAAGACAATTTCCATAAAGCGTTCTTCAAAACACAGTTCATGATAAATAAGGGAATAATCATGCATATAGCAATACAAATAAATTCATATAATCATTTCATTATTATTTAAATCATACGAAAATATAATTTAAATTAACATAACACACATTCTATAAAATCAACTCACAGGTTGAGCCTGTTGGATGACGTGTCATCTGCTGTCCAAATGCTACAGCTCTGGTCTTAGAGTTCTTTAAAATAAATAATATTTATTTAAAATGTGCTTATATAAATAAATTCATAAAATTCTCCACATTTACTAATAAAATCAAGAGATGATGAGGTTGATTCAATCTAAGATTCAATGCTATACAAACTTGGAATTAACATATATTGATGTCACATTTTATGAGAAATTTATCAAAAATTCAGCAAAGTCTCCTTTGTAAAATGGACATTTGTCTATCGAAGTAGAGCTATTTCTACATAAAAATAGTACTTCTAACTGTCTCACAACTCAACAACTTGAGTTGGGCCCCTATACTACACTTATGCCCAACCGAGAACGACAATTCACAACACGAATAAAAATAATATAATTTATCTCAAATCACTAATAATTCATACAAATATTAAAGAAATCATTTTTTTTTCCAAATAAATATTAAAATTCTAGTTTATAAATAATATTTACTAATAAAATCCATTAATGGAATAAAATTCCATTTTACAATTAAATTAGCATAAATTGTAAATAATTATCAAAATCACTCAATTATATCATAAAAATAATAAAATGCTCATTTAAGCTCAAAAATAATAAATAAATTTATTATTCGTTTAATTTCCCAAAATTACTATTAATTAACTAATAATTGAAAATTAATTATAAAAATTATTTTCTATACTTTTATTATTCAAAATAGTCTAAACGAGAATAATTAACAATAATTTCAATTAAAATTAAATAATTTATTAATTTCTAACAATTTCTCAAATATACATATTTATACATAAACTTTAAAAATTCAAATTTATACATAAACTTTAAAAATTCATATCTTAAATTCTATACATAATTTCACAAAACTTTCTTCATGAAGTTTAATCTACATAATATATACAATTTAATAAAAATATAAAATTACCTGACCTGAGACTATCCTGAATAGTGTCATGAACAGTACTTGATGCCCAAAAAATTAAATAAAAATCAAAGCAAGTAAGATCACAACCTCTAGATCATTTCATCTCAAAGCACCTATATCTAATAAAATCAAATTAAAGCTCAATTTAACCAACTAAATAAAAATAGCCTAAAATCATTTACTTAAAATTAAGGGGCTTACTGAAGTTGGGGTTTGAAATTGATGGAGGGCTTTGAAGCTTAGAGGATGAGGAGCATTTTAGAATCGGTGGCAAGCCTTGGAGTGGCCACAGGTGGCGCCGACGACTCCTTAAACAATCCAGCAAAAAGAACCCGAAAAAAGAAAAAGAAAAGAGAGGGAGGGGTGTTGTTGCTAAGGAAGAGGAGCTACTAGGGATGCGTTTGGTGGCGACGAGGCTGAGGTGGTTGATGCCAGCAGTGGTGGTGGTGGGTGGTGGCAATGTAGGGAAGAAGAGGAGAAGAAAAAAAGAAGAAAAGGAATAAAAGGAAAAAGAAAAGGGAAGGGGACGGGGAAAAAAAGTTATGCCACATTTTTTTTTCATAAAAAGTACAGAAGATACAAAATAATTATTTTAAAAATAATAATATCTCCCCTTTAATTATTCACACACACTTAAACATACATATATATATATATATATATATATATATATATATATATATACTCTTAACAATTAATTAAAAAACTAATTTACTAAAATTACACAAATATTACCAATCTTATAATAATTAACAATAATTAATTAAAATAATAATTAAACTTAATAAGCCACATTTAATATTAACAATTAAAAATTCGGGTCTTTAGAGTCTTCCCCCCTTATAAAAATTCGTTCTTAAATTTTAACAAAAAATAGAAAATGTAAAAAGTTTTACTAATGAAAAAGGTAAGGGTATGTCACTCGTGTCTCTGCCTCTGTCTCCCACGTATAATCCTCCACCGCATGGTTGCTCCATAGTACTTTAACCATGGGGATCTCTTTGGTATGGAGCTAACGAACCTGTCAATCCACTATCGCTATAGGGTACTCCTCATAAGTCAAATATTCACTGAGCTCCACTACATGAGGCTGAAGAGCATGTGAAGGATCGAAGATGTACTTTTGCAACATTGACACAACCCGACAACTCTGGTAGTAACACCAATCTATAAGCCATATCTCCTACCTTTGAATGAATTTTGAAGGGTTCGATATATTTAGGAGCTAACTTACCCTTCTTACTAAACCTCATCACTTCCTTTATTAGAGACACCTTGAGGAACACCATAACTCTAATATAAAATGATACATCTTTCCTCTTACGATTAGCATAGCTCTTCTGTCGGTTAAAACCTATCTTTAATCTCTATTGAATGATAGGAGTCTTCTCTGAAGTCACTTGCATCAATTATGGGCTAGTCAATTGTCTCTCGCCAACTTCCTAACACAAAGGCAATCTACACTTCCTTTTATATAGTGCTTCATATGGGGCCATCTCAATACTTGCATAATAACTATTATTATATGCAAATTCGATCAATGGAAGGTGCAAATCCCATTGACCACCAAAATCCATCACACACATTCGAAGCATATCCTTTAAAGTTTGAATGGTCCTTTTTAATTGGCCATCAGTTTGAGGATGAAAAGATAACTGAAGTCTAGTCTCATTGTCATGACCTAAACCAGAAAGTCATGACCAGTGCTAGGGAATGAGAATTACTATAATTCAAAACCCGTAGCAAACCTTAAAAATAGAAACTCGCAGAAATCACAATATAAAAATACCAAGGAATTAAAAACTTTAAATCATATTAAATAAATTCTCATATCATATAATAAAATATAACAATACAATATCCATAAAAAATAAATCTTTGTTATAAAACAATATTAAACACTACACCACTCAAATACTACTACTACAACTACTATAGTACAAATATAAAAATTACATAAAATAGTTGGGGTTGAAGAAGATCGATGAAGGGGTCTACTACTAAGGTCTAACGAAGTAGAATATCCTAAAAAAAAATATTAAGGGGGGTAAGACCTCACTGAGTGAATTATTACTATATATATACATGCACTATAAAATACAATCATTTAGGCATCAATATAATAATATATTTGAATTTTTATAATATAATATACATGCATTTCATATACATGCCAAAAATCACTTTTTCCAATGCAATAATAAATATAGAAATTTTTTTAAGTGAATCCTAAATAGTCTGCAACCTGGATCACATAATCAATAGCCAATCGGCTTATCCAAAACTCCAAAAATTTATTTATCCAACTTAAGGTAGTAGATTGGCCCCGAATATACTAAGTCAACCGAGGATCCACAGCCACCCTTTCCAATAACAATTAATCTTAATATTCAAATTCATAATCAATTAATCAGATTCTCAGCCTAAAATCTACCGTACTGCCGTGCAATAGTCCTAGCACAACCCACTAGATGGCACATTCTAGAACTATCCTCCAAATCATACTTATAATTATTAAAAATAATGAAATGCATAAATAAAAACATGGTAGCATCTATTTATCAAACAATATACCATTTATATACCAGATATATACAAAATATAAATATAAGCATTTAAATGAATAATTCATATTTAAATTCACATTATTTAAATCATGGATGCTCACAAAATTTTTAATCTACGTGCAATATATATATATATATATATATATATATATATATATATATATATATATATATATATATATAACTCACAGTACTAATGCGCTTCGCTGTTCCGATTCGACTGGCTTGGTCCGATTGGCCTAGCTTGCGGTACAATTAAAGAAAAAAAATTATTACAATAAAATTCCTAATTTAATAACTCTAAAATTTCTGAGAATGACTCAATCTAAATATGACTCGACTAAAATTTCAAAATTAGACTTGGACCAGTTGTCACGTTTTATGAGAAATCTACCAAAAAATTCGACAAAATTTCTCTGTGAAACTGACGTCTTTTTACTAAAAGTAGGGGCTGATTCTGCATAGAAAAACCACTTCTATAACACATAAAATTAACTGCTTGGGTTAGACCCCCAAACTACTCATAATGATCAACTGAGTCTCAATAATTCTCAAATATATATACATAAAAATAATTATAATTTCAAATAATTCTCCAAAAATCATAAATATCTATATAAAAATATAATAACTTCTCAAATCACCAAAATGTTTCATAAAAATATTAAAAACCTTTATTTTCCAACTAAATAATAAAATTCTAGCTTTTACATAATGTTTGCTAATAAGATTCACAAATGGACTAAAATTACCATTTTACAATTAATTAGCATAAATTGCAAATAATTATTAAGATCACTATTTGACATCATAAAAAATAATAAAATACCCATTCAAGCTTAAAAATAATAAAAAAAATTTAGTATTTACATATTATTCCAAAATTATCACTAATTAAGTAATAAATGGGAAATAATATTAAAAATTACTTTTCATACTTTTATTAATCCATAAATAGTTTTAAAAAATAATTAACAACAATACCAATTAAAATCAAATAATTTACTAACTTCCAAAAATACATATGTAGACATAAACTATCAAAATTCAATCAAATACCACAATAAATAAACTAATAATAAATACCATTAATTCATCCAAAATTATAAAAATCTCATTTAAATATCAAAATCAACTTATTTATATAATAAAAGCGTAAAAAAATATTTATTTTCCAAATTAAATAATAAAATTTCAAATATAAGTAAATAGTATTAATTAAACCTATTTTTAAAATATTCTAAATTAAATAACATTTAATTACTGATAATTAATTAAGTTATTAAATTATCTAATTTAAACAATTAAAACTCATTTAAATTCAAAATTAATAATTAAAATTATTATTCGGATATAATTCTGGAAATTAATATTAATTAGCTAAAAATAGTAATTAATTTATAAAAATTATTTTAATACCAACTATTATTAAAAAATGATCTAAAACTCAATAATTACTAATAATTTCAATTAAAATATAAAATTTACTCCTTTATATCAATTTCTCCAAAAATTCTATTTTTTACATAAATATTCAAAAATTCGTAATAAAAATTCGGTACGTAATTTAAATAAACTTCCTTCATGAATCTTGTTCTAAATAATATATAGAATTTAGGACTCATGACTGTGTGAACAGTAACCAAACCGAAAAATACGTATTTTTTAAATAAGTTCAAAAAATAAATAAAAAGAATATTTAGGTAGATCTTAGCTCAAAAATCAATTTATCTAACTACCACATCTCTAAATAAAATTAAATTAAATAAGAAAAAAAATCAAATTAAACATATTGACATAAATATAAAATTGAGTTTTTGAAGTTCTTACTGGTCGATTAACTCAAAACTAACTATGTATTATTGATGCTCATAGCGTGAGTTTTGAAATGAGCCCAAGCTTGATTAGTTTCCTCGTCGACGACCGGACTACACTGTTCACATAATGTTGTCTTGCACCGTTGCCGCTGCTGGTTGAGGTAGTGGCCTAGTAGTGGTTTGGGTGGTGGTGCATTGGGTGATGGTTTACAAAGAAGAAAGAAAGGAAGAAGAAGAAGAAGTTTGGGGAGGGATGGGTGTAGACAGTGGGGTTTAGCGAGGGCCCAAGATTTTAGCAATTGAGACACTGTTTAGGCTCAGGGCCTTAGAGAACACACTACTATGCCATAAAGTCATAGCATGGAGATGAGGAGTCGTCACCTAGGGTAATAACTGGGACAATTCGATTGGTGGTACTCAATTCTTTACAAGAAAGTTTGCACCACAACTAGGAGATTTTGGGAATGGAATACTAACTTCTCTTAGTCTCGTTTTCATTTAGAATTACTTTATATTATTACTTCATTCTCTAATTACATACAATTTTATTAAACCTTATTTGAACATCCATCTAACCCTAAGACATCTAGTCAATAAAATTACATATAAAAATGCATTCAAGCGCATCGTCCCTAAGTTTAAACAATGTTAATTTTATTGAAAGTTAGCTAGATTTACACTTTTTATTTACAAATGAAATGGACTAAACGTGGGCCTACATTTTAATTAGTGAGCTTAAGTCTACCTGTAAAGGTGGGCCTAAATCTATAAGTTTTAAAGAAATTGGATTTTATAAGTGGGCCTAGTCTAACTTAATTTTTATTTTAAGTAAAATGTGGGCATAAATCTATTTATTTTAAAGGAAATGAAATTAAATGGGTTGAGTTAAGTCTAAATTAATTTTAGTTAAAAAATGGGTCTAAGTCTAAATTAACCTAATGGGCCTAAATTGATTTTAATTAATTAATTAACCTAAATCATTTATAAACATATTTTAAGTGAATTTGACCTAATTGTGGGCTTGAGACCCAAAGAATTAAAAGTCCAAAAAAATAAAACCCAAACAAAAAATCATAACAAAATCATATCAAACACAAAATTTATATGATTTTCTAAAAAACCTAAATCAATTACATGCAAACCTTAATTTACTCTTGCCATCATTGATTTTAATTGATTTTTACCCAATGAAACCCTAATTACTAATCAATTTTAGTGCATATAATTAGAATTTCACTATTTTTCCATTATTGGGGTTATTACAACCTACAATATAAAGAATTAAAAGAAAATTAATTACCATAAACAATAAATGAACAAATGGCACAGAGAAATAAAAAAAATCTTAAATTCTACGGGAGTTTTACAGACTTTAGTCCATGGCATTCCATGGATTCTTCAATAGTTACTGCCAAAAAATCACATATCTCCAACCTCCCCTCCAGATCAACACAGGACATCAATCAAAATAAAAAAATAATAAAAAATTAATCAATAATGAATCAATAAAAATAAAGTAAATAAATAAAATTAAAATAAAGGAAAAGAAAAGAAAAAAGTAGAAGATGCTATGCAAATGCAGTTAGATGGCCCCTCAAACTATGATTTTCACCATTTGGAATTGACTCTATTGCTTTTTCTTTCGATTTCTTGGACTTTAAAAACATCTATTTTCTTTTGAAAAAGAAATTTTTTTTGAAATCCTGCAGTAAAAGGTTTTTTTTCTTTCTACGTTAATTTTTTGCTTTTTTCTCTTAATTTTCTTTTGAAAAACCCTACCCTCTCCAGTACCTTTCCTTTCTCTGTTCCTTTCTTTCCTTTTTATCCTCCACTAATAACTCCATGATCATAACACTGTTAATCTATTGTGTGATCATAGGGGCACTATGTTTTTTTTTTTCAAAATCAAAATCAGGATAAAAGAATTTCAAAAAAGATACATGTAATGGACGCGTATTGTACACGGAACATATTAAAATTAATTTCTTTATTAATTTTGGACCAATTACAAAACAGAAAAAACACTTAAAAAGGATGTAAAATACTGAAAAAATACAAAAAGTCTTATAATGCCGATCGACATTTGGCAAATTTCGGTTGTTATTAGCTAAATGCTGACTAGCATTTTGTTTAACGGTCCCAAAAAATTAATTTTTTTACAAAAAACTTCTAAAATTAAGATTTTGCAATTACGTACAAAAAAACATTACAATTTAGTCCTTGAAATTTCAATTTCAGCACTATAGATTAATTTCTCAATTAATTTTTCATCATCAGGGTTGTCGTCACACTATGCATAATTGCGTCATGAAATTAGGTGCTTACAGTTGCCCCCTTTTATCACTATTTGCTTGATAAATTGCAGCAAAGCTATAGATGCACATAATTTTGAAGGAAAGAATGAGGATACCTAATTGTATCCTAATTGATATATTGATGCTTAAATTACTGTGCAATTTTAAGCGAATGTAATGTTTATCAAGTCTCACTATATTTCCTGCAAAACGTCTAGTGAACTTTATACAAATGAGTTTCATTATATTCCTTATGGAACTTTTAACAATAACGAATTGAAAGTTTACTATAGTTCCTATGGAACGTCTAGTAATGATGAATTAAAAATCTATGATAGTTCCTGTGGAACGTCTAGCAATGATGAATTTCATTATATTCCTTGTGGGACATTTAACAATGTACACTATATTTCTTGTGGGACATTTAGTGAAAGTGAGTTTCGTTATATTCCTTATGGGACGTCTAAAGATGTACACTATATTTCCTGTGGGACGTATAATGATTTACATTATATTCCCTGTGGGATGTCTAGTGACAATGAGTTTCGTTATATTCCCTATGGGACGTCTAACACAATGTATGCATTGAAGCTTGCTATATTCCCTGTGGGATGTCTAACAAGAATTAGTTTTGTTATATTCCCTATGGGATGTCTAACGATGATTTTTCAAAAAAATGCTATAACTACAATGTAGATACTAGCAAAGGTGCAACTTTCAAATTTTCTATAGATCTCGTGGAATGTCTAGTAAATTATAAATTTAATAACTTATGTCATAATTGCTATGCAACATATAACATAGTGAAGGTTATAACTACTATGCAGTACATAACATAATCATATGCATCATATGAATTTAAAATCCTTTGATTGAAATTATGCATGTAAAATGCAAAAATTGAATTCTGTATTTACATTATGTATTATGTACTTAACTGAGAATCCAGAATAAATACAGATGAATGTATGCTATTAATGATTAATGATATGGATTTTAATGAATTAATGAGGAACTAGTTCCTAATTAAAATGCAATTATGGACTAGATTGTAAAGAAATAACTTGAATTTAAATGTAAGCATATCTAAGGGACTAAAATGGACATTTTATACTTTATTTATTACTTCCCTTTTTTGCATATCTCATTCATTCCTCATTTTCTTTTCTTTCCTTATATTGATTTTCATTTCTTGATTTCTTGATCATTTAACGTTCGATATATAATATGTTAGATCCTATGGTTGACCTATAATACAAAGTACGTAGGAGAGTAGACATTCTAATAGACCCAACCATTCAACCTCTCCATTTTCCTCAAAACAACCTCAAACTTCAAGAAGGCTTTTTTGACTTACTTACACCTCCCTAGGTGTACAAATGTTGGTAATGAGGTAACATTTCCTCATTTTGACTTATTCATTTCATTGTTGCACTTCCTTCAGCTCCAGGCAAGTCTGATCGTTATTTTTTATTTGTTCTAATTGAGTGGTGAATGGACACTACCCATACTTTCCACACCCATGTAGGCGAGCTGATTGTTTTGCCTATGATTTTTTTCACGATCACTAGGATTATTTTTAGAGGGACTCCCATTTTCTTTGATATCTGTTATTGCAGTCTCCCTTAGTATGCAAGGAGTCAGTATGTGCAAGATTTGATCGGGTTCACTTTGATGTGGAAGAATTAAAAGAATGTTCTTCTTTCATCGTTAGTTGAGGGATTCAGACACCTTCCTACCACCACTCCTCGTTAGATTGCTCATAAGTTGAGTTGTCTCCTTTTGATACTATTGAGTATGACCCTCTTTTGCAAGACCGATCATGAGGTTAGTATTGCTCTGCTTGGCCCACTTTATGATTTAGGTCGGGTTGCCACACTTGACTAGGGATCTGCTACACTTGCTTATTTTTACTACATACTGAACATTATCTATAGAGGTGTTGTCATGATGTGTGGCTTTTGGCATGTCTTGCATGTATGTCATCTTTTCCTTACTTGTGACCATTCATACTTTCTGTATGACTTACTGACTTATTTATTTTTCTCTTTCAGATCTAGAGTATAGAGATCGGGTTAATC
This sequence comes from Mallotus nudiflorus, assembly GCA_947683625.1. Lineage (NCBI taxonomy): Eukaryota > Viridiplantae > Streptophyta > Magnoliopsida > Malpighiales > Euphorbiaceae > Mallotus > Mallotus nudiflorus. Next base: position 62,166 of record CANTUR010001382.1, on the reverse strand, counting down.
AGGGGCTTTGATGCTATTAGTTTTGACATGAGTCTTCCTCTGATGGAGAGTTGGGGCTCTTCTCGTTTAGCTAGTGCTGGGAACACTCTTCAGACCTATCATGATCAGCTGAACATTATTGAGTGGTACATGGTAAAAAGAAAATTCATTACTACTTTATTATTTAATGAAAATAAAAATTAATTAACATGAATTTATAGATTAATTTTGATTGGTTGGTGGGAGCTGATAGTGTCTAGAGATATGACTTTATGGCTGGTGTAGTACAGCTTGAGTCTATAAGGGTTTTACTTCTTAGATATGGTTGTTGGATGTGGTATTTAGGAGAGCGAGTGCAGTGTGGTCTTTCAGACCTTCCCGATGTTGTATTCCATCTGATGTCCCTTCTTCTATATTGTGTAGCTCTCATTTGATAGGTTTAGAGCTAACAAAGGCACTTCAGGGATATGATGCTTTGAACTTCCTTGAGCGATCACGACATTACCAGTAGTTCATTCATAAGCATCTCTTAAAGCAAATTCCTTTTGATTGGGCTTAGGTAATTTCTGATAATTTCTTCTATTCTTTTTCTTTTTAGAATTCATACTTCGTTCATTCTTTATTCTCAGCTCGAGGAGATTGGCTCTCCTATTGATGAAGTGATGGAGGAGGAGACTAAGACTGCCCAGGGGACTTAGACCATTCCTAAGTCTGAGACTATTCTTGTTGTTGATATTACTCTTGATTCTGAGGGTCCTAGGTTCAGACCTAGCCATGCACATTTTGCTCAACATATTGGGACTAGTCGCGATGAGGCCTTTGCCAGTGTTACCTTTAGTGATATTTCTCTCCCAGATAGGTCCATGTTCTATTAGGCTCCTACTGTTCAAACTCTAGTTAAGCAGCAAATGCATTTTAGTGATGCTCAGCTTTTTATCTTTTCTTTAGTAGATGCTTCTTATGTGAGTTTTTCTGACTTATTCCTTACATAATCTATACACTTGACACTAATTTTAGTAAATTTACAAAATAGGTTCCTCGAACATAGGCAAAGTACTTGCATGGACTTGCCTCATCTCAGAGGTTATTAACTATGCAGGTCACAGATAGTTGGAGGGTAAGCATATGTACAATGAAGATGCAAATGTTTGCATGCTATGCATGAAATGCACATGATGTGTTTCCTATATGTATAGAGCTACTCAAGCAGTTTAGAATGCAAGATCGAGATGCTTCGTTGACATCTTACAGGTTCAGGCATTGACCCTTATAGTGTTAGGACTTCCTTTGTCAGACCTCTGGACACCTTTCATCGTGATGATTCCACCAGGGGATGGAGCCTATGGCCAGATTCTAGAGCTCAGGATGATTTGTCTATGCTATTAGACTTTTCTATCATACTACTGTGTTTTGAATTTTGTACTGTTTATATGCATTATCTTAAATTGGTCTGTGTCTTGATATGAATTTAAATTCCTTGAATCAGACTTAAATAAATGAATGAAGGGTCTTTTTTTACCTTATCTTTTGCCTAAGCAGCCTTCTCAGGTTTTCAACTTAGCAGGCTTGCCTTAGTTTTTTCCTAAGCCATCCTTTTGGGTTTCAATTTAGTGGGCTTTCATTTTGTTTTATTTATTTATGTATTTTCCAGATCTAGTTACAAGAGAAGCTGAGCTTGCTTGTTGTTCCTGCTAACTCTTTATCTTATTAGCTTCATTAACTGTAATCTCGCCCTTTAAAGGTGAAGGACAAGTATACTATAAACCAATGGGTGAACTAGTTATAGGGCATTACAGCTACTGAGATTACATGGATCTACCCCTTGTGGAAGCCGAAGTTTATGACCCTTGACCTATATGATCATTGTGTTCCCATCCTAAGGCTACATTTCTTGACTTTCTTTTCTCCTTCCCACCTTTAGCGTCAATATGGCCGCCTATAATTCATAGTTACCATTTTAACTGACTTTGAAGGCCTCCCCCTCATATAAGATTTTTTTATATAGGGTCAAGAATTTATGGCCTTATAGGATTCTTAAGTGGAACATACAGTTGGATGCTGATAGAACTACTGATGATAATTATAAGACCTGGGTTGTGGTACAAACTATGGAGCCACTGGGATTCTATAGATACAAGAGGACTCAAGCTTTGCATAATGAGTCATAAAAGAAGAAACACATACATCAATAGAAACTGGTCTTATAGAGCAGATTTTAAGCTTTCATGTTTTGTTTTCCTCTCTAGTACTTATGCATTATAAATAAGATAGAACATATAATGTTAAAACAAAAATTCAATTTCAAGAGGATTCATTAACTAGGGCCAAATGAGTACACTTATTACATCACCTGATATAACTCATGTTATCAACTAGTCCTTTCGAATTTTCTAGCTAAATATTTTTCTCTCTTATTTATTTACCCTAGCTTTGGCTTGACTAGCCCTTTGCGGGTTTTCTAGCTAGCGAGATCATCTCTTTTATTTTTATTCCCTAATTTTTGCCTGCCTGCCCTTTATGGGTTTTTTGAATAGCGAGAATGTCCTAACTTTTGCCTGACTAGCCTTTTCAGGTTTTCTAATCAGTGGACTTTATTTTCTTTATACTACTTTTATTTTATTTTTTATAGGTAGTATTTCTTAAGGTGATCCAGTGTAATAGGCTCTATGAATTCATTTCCTTCTAGATCTTTTATCTTAACAGCTCTTTTAGGTAGAACCGATTTGATTAAATACGATCCTTCCCAGTTTAGTATGAACTTTCCACTCAAATCAAATACCACTGCTCTGGATTGTTTTAACACCGTGTCCCCATCTTTTATTTTTTCAGGCTTAGCCTTCTTGTTGAATGATCTTGCTATTCTCCTTTGGTATATCTGAGTGTGAAATAAAGGATGCATCTGAGTGTGAAATAAAGCATTCATCCTTTTCTCATCTAAAGATACAAGGTGATCATATCTCTTTTGTGCCCATTCATTCTCAAGAGTTTTAGCTTCCATGACAACTCTTAAGGATTTGATCTCTATTTCTATAGGCAAGACTACTTCACAACCATACACTAAGGAGAAGGGAGTTTGGCCTGTGGCTGTTCTAGCTGTAGTCCTATATCCCCATAAAGCGAAAGGAAGAAACTCATACTAATCTTTGTAAGTCTTGACCATTTTAGAGAGGATTTTCTTGACATTTTTGTTAGCTACTTATACTTCTCCATTGGCTTGAGGACGATATAGTGAAGACTTATGATGTTCAATCCCATACTTTTATAATAATTCTGCTATTTTTGCCTGAAATTGGACACTATTATTTATCATAATATGATGTGGAACTGTACCTATAGATAAGGCTTTTCTCGATGAATTATGCCATCTGTTTTGCTTTTATAGCATTGAAGGATTTAGTCTCTATCCATATAGAGAAGTAATCTATTGTCATAACTACGTACTTATGCCCATTTGATGTTGTCAGTCTTATTTCTCCTATAATGTCAATTCCCCAAATTGCAAAGGGCTAAGGTGATGATAAGTTATTTAGTACCATAGGAGGTAGATGGTTAAGATTTCCATGAATTTGGCACTGATAACACTATCTCACTTTTTTTATGCAATCCTTTTCTATACTCATCCAATAATAACCTTGCCTGAGTACCTTTTTTGCTAAGATCATCCCATTCATGTGAGAACCATAAGCTCATTAATTTATTTCATTACCTCTTTAACTTCATCTTTTTTAAGACATCTGTGTTGTATTCCATTCGACATTCTTTTATATAATACTCCATCATTACTTATATAGTTACATGCAAGAACACAGAGAGCATATCTCTCTTTTAAGGTTGCTTCATCAGGATACTTTCTTTCTTCGATAAATCTCTAAATATCATAAAACCATGGCTTCTCTTTAGGCCTTATTTGAACACTCATAATCTGCTCTCTTCCATAACACGGAGCTCTTGATTTCATAATTACCAAAGGCTTTATAGTTGATCCTGTCACACTATCCCACATAAAAAAAAGTGTTGCTAATGCATCTGCCATTTGATTGTCGTCTCTTGACAAATGGGTAAAAAGACATTTATTAAAGTTCTTTATTAAAGCTTTTAAATAGTAGATATATGGTTTTAGTTTTTCCTCTTTCACTTCCCATTCCTCATTAGCTTGGCTAACTACTAATATTGAATCTCCATAAACTAGCAATTCCTTTGCCCTAGTTGCTAGAGTTGCTTCAATTTCATAAATGCATGCCTTATATTAAGCCATATTGTTCGTTACCTTGAAGTCTAATTTCTTGGCCATTAGTACAGTCTCTCCATAACAAGAATTACTCCTAATCCAGCTCCTCTGTTGTTTACAGCCCCATCAAAGTAAAGCTTCCACTCCTGATGCTCTATGATTGCCAAGTTCTTATCTAGAAACTCTAAATTCCACTGTTCATCACCCTCTATTTCATTATGAGCTAGGAATTCTGCTATTTCCCTTCCTTTGATGACTTTTGTGGTGATGTATTCTATATCAAACTCAATCAAAAGTACTAGCCATCAAGACATCCTTCCAGTCAAAGCAGGCACTTGAAATAAGTACCTTAAGGGATCAATCTTTGAAATTGCTTGGACTTTATAGGACTAGAAGTAATGCTTCAATTTCCTTATTACCCAGATTATGATTAAACATGTCTTCTTTACCAAGTCATATTTTTCCTCATATGGTAGGAACTTTTTGCTAAGATAATACACTGCATGCTCTATCCCCTCTGGTCCTTCTTGTGCTAGCATTGCTCCCAGTGCATTTTCATTTAAGGCTAAGTATAGGATTAATGGCTTACCATGCCTCGGTGGCTTTAGTATAGGCAGATTGGTGAGATATTCTTTAATCATTTCAAATGCCTTCTGACAATCATTGTTCCACTTTAATGGCTAGTTTTTCCTTAAGATTTTGAAGATAGGATCACAAATATTAGTAAGCTTTGCAAATATTACTTTTTTTTGTCTTCGGTGTCGGCATTTCTTGAATAGCTTTCACTTTATTTGGATCCACTTCAATTCCTCAGTTGCTAACTATATGCCCTAATAATTTTCCTGAAGTAACCCTAAAAATGCACTTCTTCGAGTTGAGGCTCAGATAGTTCCTCTCAATTCGAGGCAAGAATTTATCCAGAGCTTTAAAGTGTCCCTCTCTTATTTCTGACTTAGCCATCATATCATTTGCATATACCTCTACTTCTTTATGCATCATGTCATGGAAAAGAGCATTGGTTGCCCTTTGATATGTTGCACCTACATTCTTCAACCTGAAAGGCATAACCTTGTAGCAATATGTCCCTTATTCTATGATGAAAGCTGTCTTGATCTTATCCATAACTACCATCATTATTTGATTGTACTCAGAAAACCCATCCATGAAGGAATACATCGCACTTAATACTACACTATCCACTATTACATCGATGTGAGGTAAAGGGAAGTCATCCTTTGGACATGCTTTATTTAGATCCCTGAAATTGACACACATATGCACTTTTCCATCTTTCTTGGGTATCGACACTATATTTGGTAACCATTGAGGATAATCTACTACTTTTAGAAAGTTAGGCTAGATTTTTATTTAGCAATTTCCTCTTTATCTTTTCAGTCCACTCTAGTCTTAGCTTATGTCATTTATACTTGACAGGTTTAATTTCTAGATGAGTAGGAATATAATGCTTCGCAATTTCCCTATCTAAACCTGGCATATCCTCATAAGTCCAAGAAAATACTACCTTTCTTTTTATCAATATTATCTCAAAATTTTCCCTCTTTTCAGGACTTACCTCATGTGATATAGAAATGTTGTTTGGATTATCATTTGTGCCCATGTTAATGAATTAAATTGAATTGAATTAATGCCAAACAGACATGAATAATCAAAGTTATAATGCATAGAACTATCAGGATGCACATCACATAAGTAAGCAAAACCAACATTTATATAATTAACCATGGAAAAATAAAGTTTTTGACCTCAAATAGACACGATGTTATTACATCAGTGTCATCATAAAAAAATAAATAAAGCTATCACTAATAATAGTGGCTAAATCCTAGGGCGGCTCCTGTTCAGGTGGTAGACACAACAACTCTTTGATAGTAGCATTGCCCATCCTCTCAGCTGCCAGCTTCATCACTTCCTTTTTGTTGTCTTTCGCTAGGTTCTCCATAATATGCTCCTTAAAGATCTCAAACCCAGGAACATCTCCTTTAACAAAATTGATTGATTCCTTAGCTCCCAAATAGTATTTGCCTTCTCCTGGCTTGATGAAATTCTCACTTATCGACCTGATTTTCTTTAAGAGCTTCCTTTGCTTGGCATTAAACCTCTTTCTGGCTCTTTTTCTTATCAGCTTTGTTTTTTTATATAACCCTAACTAGTTGTGTTGCCTTAACTTTTGAACTCTAGGAGACTAGGGCTTCTTTGCTCATTCTTCCCTAGCCCTTGCCTAAGTCGGTAATTTATACTATGTATCATTTTTGCTACTCTCGAATCCATTTTAGTTCCATAAAATATCCTAGTAATCTGGAAACTAGGGGGTGCACACATTTGCTTCTATTTGTCCAATATGGCTACCACAACAATATTGGTCCCTGCTTCTATAGTCACAACCTCTCCTTCATGAGGGAATTTTATCTTTGGATGTATAGTTGAGGGTACCACTCCCAAAGCATGGAACCATGGCCTTCCCAATAATAAAGCATAAGTGACTGGAATATCTAGCACATTAAACTCAATAGTTGATTCCACATGTCTTGTTTTAACTAGAGCTTGGAATGTCCCCTCTACATTCCTAGTGCTGTCATCATAAGCTCTTATTATAAGGTTTGAATCTATTAAGTTTTTAGTTTTTAAACCTAAGTTAGGTAGGATTTTTAAAGGACACATATTAATATTGGAACCATTATCAACTATAGTAAAATTAGTTCTCTTTATTATGGTTTCTCCCTTCCAAAGGCAGGTCGCCATCTGAGAATGTTATCAGCCCATGTTTCTTTTCTGTAACCTTCGCTACCATAGCCTTAGGTGTGGCTACTATTTTAATGTTCATGTTTGACAGAGCTTTAATAAGAGCTCTTCTATGGCTACCTGAATGCATCAATAGTTCCTAAATATTGAATTTGCCTTAGCCTTCTTCAATTGTTCCAGAATTAGATCCTCTTTCTAATCTTCCTCTATTTCTGTATTTTTTATGTCTTCTCTTTTTGTGATTATCTCAATTTTCTTTTCCACTACTTTGTAATTCTTTCCACTTCTAGTGACATGATTCACCTTAGGATTGTTACTCCAGACATGGAGATCACTTGGGCTTTCTTTATCAGAGTCATACCAGATGTTAACAACTCTAATGATTTGATCTCTTTTCCCATTTTTCTATACTTCCATCATGCATGTTTCTTTCTCCTTTAACTCTTCCATATTGAGCTTGCCTAAATGCTAATTCAATAGATCTTCAACTCCCTCTCAAGACTGTTTGGGAGCTAAAGGTCTTTTATCATCTCCAAACTCGTGACCCCATCATGTAGGCACAATTTCTTTGATTGGTATATCAGTTGAAGTGGGATTAAAGTAAAATACTCTATAATTGAACTTGCCCAAAGGTTGTCCCAGTAAATCTCCTCTCTCAATAGCTGTTCAGGAGTTTCAGGTTCTTTCTCTACCTTTATTAACTCATCATCAAACTCATCACCCTAAACTGAGGGCTCAATTAATTTAATAGTAATATCAGCAAAGGGTAATTTGGAATATAACACGTTGTAATCAAATTTTCCTGAGGGCTATCCTAGTTAATCCTATACTCCTTTAAAGGTATTAAGAGATTCTCCATTGGCTCGATTTAGGCTTTCAAAGGAGTTTAACACTTCTTCACTAACCAATGAATTGATTATCATGATGGCTAGCAATGGAACATTTTGGTAGTTTGGGAAATGGTTATTTCTGGTGTTTAGGTTAGAGTTTGAATTTTTAGAGTCTGTGATTTTTTAAAAATCTATCAGGTTTTGGATCTCATGTTTTAAGCAGATACAGTTGTCTATGGAATGGCCAGCAGCTTGGTGGAATTTGTAGTAATTGTTAGGGTCAAAATCAGGAACATTTGGGTTTAGTGGCTTAGAAAAGGTTAAGGGTCGAAGTAGGCCGTTTTGGATTAATCATTCTAAGACTTTAGATAGTGGTTGGTTAAAGTTAGAGAATCTTCAGGGTTGCTGAACTATGTGCACCTCCATAGCTCAACTAGTACTTCTTTGTTGTGTGCCCTCGGTTGAGTAATTTCAAGTTCCGGTGTTTTTGGCATTTCTCTTCTTCTCACTCTCAATCTCTTATGCTTGCAGACCATCATCATACAGGTCTATGAATGTTTTGGGGTTCATCATCTACAATCTCTTGACCATATTAGGTGACACACTACAGATTATCATCCTAACTTGATCCTTCTCAACCAGCTTGTTCTTCATCAGTGCTACCTTGTTCATAAACCTGGTAAGGAAATTAGAGAAGGATTCATTAGGTTTTTGCATTGTCAGTTCTAAGTCTCTGATAAACATTTCTAGTCTGGTGTTATAATCATATTATTTTAAAAAGGTAGTACATAATTCCTTCCAATTAGCCCAGACTGATTTTTCCAGCCCGTGATACCAGTTTACAATAATTCCCTCTAAAGATAGTACAAATAGAATAGTAACTACTACTAATGGTGCCTTAGTAGTGCTCATAGTTATTGTGTATTAGCTAAGATAAATCCTCGAATTTCCTCTCCCATCAAATTTCTGCATCTGAGGCATCTTGAATTTTTCAGGTAGTATATCTCCCTCTATTTACAGCATGTCATTAAAGTCAAATGAGTACCCTATTCCTTATCCTCTAATCATTTCTTCCATTTTAGACATTTTTTGTGTCAATGCTTGCATCTGCTTGGACTCATGATCATGAACCAGTTTAAGTGATTCCCTCTTTGCCTTCTCTACCATGTAGTTCTCGACATCCTCTAGTCTCACATCAGTAGCAGGTATGTTTCTAACGATAGGTTACCCCTAGCATTATTAGCAACAGGTGGAGCACCAACAACAAGTGGAGGAGCTGTAACAACATGTAGAGCTCCTATAGTAGGTGGTTGTTCAATAGCAATAGCAGGTGGTTGTTCAATAGTAAAGATTGGGTATGATAACAAGTTGCACTAGTCCAACTAGAGCTTTCCTTAATTCATCTTGCATCATAGCTCTCATGTCATCCATTAAAGCTCCTTTAATGTCCTCTAAGGTCCACATCTCTAGTTATTATTCCATTTTTATCTATTCAGTCTAAGTCAATTCAACTTCTAGGTAAAGTGAGTTGATAGGACTCTTCTCTAGTTCTTGAAGGATCTCTTGGGCTATTGACTTAGGGTTTAGACATGCTCTGATTAATCTGCCACCTTTCCATCCCCAGATACGAGAATACCCAAGTGAATCTATGATGGCTACAAAACAAGGTGTTAATATGATGGATGAAATGCATACATGTATGCATGATGCATGTGTTTATACAATAAGTAGCAAGAAAGCAAATAGCACGTAGTAAGTATCAGGAAACAATCAACAGGCAATATGCAAGTATAAACCTTCTGACCTTATTCCTCTCACACATGTATTCAATGGCAAGTTTCTTTTCCTAGGATTTTTTGTCTTGACCTTAATATTAATGGGGGATATCAGGGACCAATGCTCATGCCAAATCTCTCTCAAAGAAGTAAAGTATAGAAACAACATTTCTAAGTATAAAGGTCTAGCCCAATCTTCATTACCCTAAGGGGCTTCTAAAGTATGGGCCTAGGCTTTTATAGATAGAAATACCTTATGGTAATAAGCATAAAAATAACATTTCTAAGTATAAAGGTCTAACCTAATCTTTATTAGCCCAAGTGGGCTTCAAAAGTATAGGCTTAGGCTTTTATAGATAGAAATACCTTATGGCAAAAATCATACAAGAAATTTGGGTAGATACTAGGGGAAGTAACTAAGCCATTATATATGGTTGTAGTCTGGTGAAAGGGTCAAGGTTCCCTTAGCAATATGCCCTCCATTATGGACGTTGAGTTACAGGCCAAGGTCAGAAGGGCTCGACATCCTTTACCAACTAGAGAGAAGATTACCCCCCTTTAGGACTTGGGTTACAAAATTTGATAAGATGAGTCGGTAATCTCTCTTGAACTGAGTTAAGGTTAAGAGTGATGGTTAGCCAATTTACAACTCCATGAAGCTAGTGGAATCATGGAATCATAAACCAATGTCATTGGTTTAATAGGGACACGCAAAATGAATGTAAGAATGAAATAATAATCAATAAAATAATTCTAAAGAACACAAGTAGAATTTTAGTATCTCTTATCCCCATTAGAGCCCCCATTGTAGACGACGAGGTTTAGCGCACGCCCAAGATTTTAGTAACCACGACACTATTTAGGCTTAGGGCCTTAGAGAACACACTACTATGCCACAAAGTCATAGCATGGAGATGAGGAGTTGCCACCTAGGGTAATAACTGGGACAATTCAATTGGTGGTACTCAATTCTCTAAAAGAAAGTTAGCACCATAACCAGGACATTCTGGGAATGGAATACTAACTTCTCTTAGTCTCATGTTCATTTAGAATTACTTTATAAATTATTACTTTATTCTCTAATTACATGCAATTTTATTAAATCCTATTTGAACATCCATCTAACCCTAAGACATCTAGTCAATAAAATTACACATAAAATGCATTCAAACACATCATCCCTAAGTTTAAACTATGTTAATTTTATTGAAAGTTAGCTAGATTTACACTTTTTATTTACAAATGAAATGGACTAAAGGTGGGCTTATATTTTAATTAGTGAGCTTAAGTCTACTTTTTTTAATTATCTAAAGGTGGGCCTAGTCTAACTTGATTTTTATTTTAAGTGAAATGTTACCCTAAGTCTATTTATTTTAAAGGAAATAAAATTAAATAAGCTAAGCTAAGTCTAAATTAATTTTAGTTAAAAAATGAGCCTAAGTCTAAATTAACCTAATGGGCCTAAATTGATTTTAATTAATTAATTAACTTAAATCATTTATAAACCTATTTTAAGTGAATTAGACCTAATCGTGGGTTTGGGACCCAAAGAATTAAAAGAACAAAAAAACAAAACCCAAACAAAAAATCATAACAAAATCATATCAAACACAAAGTTTATATGATTTTTTAAAAAACCTAAATCAATTACATGAAAACCCTAATTTACTACTGCCATAATTGATTTAATTGATTTTTACCAGTGAAACCATAATTATTAATCAATTTTAGCATAGAGAATTAGAATTCCACTATTTTCCCACTATTAGGGCTATTACAACCTACAGTACAGAGAATTAAATGAAAATTAATTACAAACCATAAGCAATAAATGAACAAATGACACAGAGAAATAAAAAAAATCCTAAATCCTATGGGAGTTTTACAGACTTTAGTCCATGACATTCCATGGATTCTTCAATAGTTATTGCCAAAAAATCATATATCTCCAACCTCCCCTCCAGAGCATCACAAGACATCAATTAAAACAAAAAAATAAAAAAAATTAATTAGTAATGAATCAATAAAAATAAAATAAAGAAATAAAATTAAAATAAAGGTAAAGAAAAGAAAAGAATAGGAGATGTTGTGCAGATGTCGTTAGATGGTCCCTTAAACTGTGATATTCACCGTTTGGAATTGACTCTATTGTTTTTCTTCTTGATTTCCTGAGCTTTAAAAAGATCTATTTTCTTTTGAAAAGGAAAAGTTCCTTTGAAATCCTGCAGCATAATGTTTTTTTTCTTTTTGCGTTAATTTTTTGCTTTTTTCTCTTAATTTTTTTTGAAAAACCCTCGCCTCTCCAGTACCTTTCCTTTCGCTGTGGCTTTATTTCCTTTTTATCCTCCACTAACAACTCCGATGATCACAACATTGTTAACCTTTTAAGTGATCACATGAGCACTCTATTTTTTTTTTTCAAAATCAAAATCAAGATAAAAGGATCTCAAAAAAGATACACGTAATGGACGTGTATTGTACACAGAAAATATTAAAATTAATTTCCTTATTAATTTTGGACCAATAAGAAAAAAGAAAAAACATTGAAAAAGGACGTAAAATACTGAAAAAAATACAAAAAGTCTCATAATGCCAATCGGCAAACTTCTAATGCCGACTGACATTAGGCAAATGCCAGTAGGCATTAGCTAAATGCCGACTGGCATTTTGCTTAATGGTCCCGAAAAAAATAATAATTTAAAAAAAAAACTTCTAAAATCAAGATTTTGCAATTAGGTCTAAAAAAATTACAATTTAGTGCTTGAAATCTCAAATTTCAACACTAGAGATCAATTTCTCGATTAATTTTTCAACATTGGAGCTTTCGTCATACTATGCATAATTGCATTGCAAAATTGGTTGCTTATAATGGGTGCACTGCACGTTTTGACCAAAATGTAAGATATATATATAAACATCATTTAAAATGATGCGAAAATCAACAAGATTTAAAACATGGAATATATATAGAATTGACATATCTTGAGCTCTTTCTCCTTAGCCAACTTTATCACAAACTTAAGAGTAAGGCCTGCAGTAGGCATCCCAACAAATGCAGAACCTAGTTCGGTAATGTACGTAGTGACTATGAAGTACTGGTCTCTCATCAGGTCCTCTACATACTGATCGAGTTTAAGAAAATCTTTAGTGTACTCCTTTATCGATATGTCACCCATGGCAATACTTGTTAGTTAAAGTTTGTAGCTCATCCGTATAGGCTCTGAACATAAATGCCTCATGAATCTCTCTTAAAACTGAGCCCAAGTGAGTGTTGTCATGTGTGATCGGATGACCTAAACAAACCAATGTAGGGCTGGCCCCTCGATAGACAACTCAAATATTGTAGTCCTCTAATACTTGGTATGAGCAGTCAGAGTCCTCGTTCAATGGCATGTAGAAAATCTAAAGGGTCCATAGTCCCATTCAGTGATATCCTACCGACTCTGGTATAAAACAATGCTGCCTCAAGGTTGGACATGCCTTGCTGATAACTAGGCTATATTACCGGTGCAGCTTGAGGTATAGTAACTTCCTTAAACTCTTGCTCTACAGGTTCCTCATCTTGTAGCTCTCTCTTCTTATGATGACTTGTCACTCCTCGTGCTCTACCTCTGTGCCTAATCGGCGTCTCTGGGGGTAGAACCTCATCTGGAAAGGACTCATTATCCTTGTCCTTAATGACTGATGGAGCAATACACGCTCATCTACTCATTCTGAAAAGACAAAAACTATTAAAATTCAGACAAAACAAGAACAAATAATAGACGAATAGACATCCTATTGATTACGTAGAAAACTATATAAAGGAAAACTTATCGAAGACATAATCAAACCTAATTTACTGTAGTAGTTTCAAAGAAAACATGACTCTGCTAACCTAGGTCCACAACACTAAAAACCTAGGCTCTGATACCAACTTTGTTACAACCTAAACTGAGAAGTCATGACCAGTGTTAGACAATGAGAATTACTATAATTTGGAACCCGTAGTAAGCCTTAAAAATAAAAACTCGTAGAAACCACAATATAAAAATACTAAGGAATTAACAACTTTAAATCATATTAAAGAAGTTCTTATATCATATAATAAAATATAATAATACAATATCCATAAAAAACAAATCTCCATTATAAAAAAAATTAAACGCTACATCACTCGAATACTACTACTACAACCACTAGAGTACAAATATAAAAATTATATAAAATAGTCGGGGCTGAAGAAAACCAGTGAAGGGGTCCACTATTAAGGTCTGACAAAGTATAATGTCTTAAAAAAAAATATTAAGGGGGGGTCATACCTCACTAAGTGAACTATTACTATATATATACATGCACTATAAAATACAGGCATTCAAGCATCAATATAATAATATATTTGTATTTATATAATATGATATTCATGTATTTCATATACGTGCCAAAAATCACTTTTTCCCAATGCAATAATAAATATAGGAAAATTTTTAAGTGAACCTTAAATAGTCTGCAATCTCGATCACATAACCAATAGCCAACTGACTTATCCATAACTCCAAATATTTATTTATCCAACTTAAGGTAGTAGATTTTCCCCGAGTACACTATGTCAACTGAGGATCTGCAATCTCACTAATGGCATGACTGGCCCCGAGTACATTAGGTCAATTGAGGATCCACAGCCACCCTTTCCAATAACCATTAATCTCAATATTCAAATTCATAATAAATTAATCAGATTCTCAGCCTAAAATCTATTTTAATGTTGTGCAATAGTCCTAGCGTAGCCCACTAGATGGCATGTTCTACAACTATCCTCCAAATCTTACTTATAATTATTAAAAATAATGAAATGCGTAAATAAAAACATGGTAGCATCCATTCATCAAACAATATACCATTTATATACTAAATATATACAACATATAAATATAAGCATTTAAATAAATAATTCATATTTAAATTCAAATTATTTAAATCATGGATGCTCACAAAATTTTTATTCTACGTGTAATGTATATATATAATAATAACTCACAGTACTACTGTACTCCATTGTTCTAATTCGATTGGCCTTGTCTGATCGGCCTAGCTCACAGTACAGTTAAAGAACAAAATTATTATTAGAATAAAGTTCCTAATTTAATAACTCCAAAATTTCTAAGAATGACTTGATCTAAATACGACTCGACTAAAATATCAAAACTAGACTCGGACCAGTTGTCACGTTTTATGAGAAATCTACCAAAAATTCGACAAAGTTTCCCTATGAAACTGATGTCTCTCTATTAAAAGTAGAGCCGATCCTGCACAGAAAAATCACTTCTGTAACACATACGTTTAATTGCTCGGGTTGGGCCCCCAAACTACTCATAATGCCCAATCTAGTCTCAACAATCCTCAAATGTATATAAAAATAATAATTATAATTTCAAATAATTCACCCAAAAATCATACAAATCTATATAAAAATTTAATAACTTCTCAAATCACCAAAATGTCTGATAAAAATATTAAAAACCTTTATTTTCCACCTAAATAATAAAATTGTAGCTTTTACATAATATTTGCTAATAAGATTCATAAATGGAATAAAATTCCCATTTTACAATTAAATTAGTATAAATTGAAAATAATTATTAAAATCACTATTTGACATCATAAAAAATAATAAAATACCCATTCAAGCTTACAAATGATAAATAAATTTATTATTTATATATATATTATTCCAAAATTATCACAAATTAACTAATAAATGGGAAATAATATTAAAAATTACTTTCATACTTTTATTAATCCATAAATAGTTTAAAACAAAATAATTAATAACAATTCCAATTAAAATCTAATAATTTACTAACTTCCAAAAATACATATGTAGACATAAACTATCAAAATTCAATCAAATACCAAAATAAATAAACTAATAATAAATACCATTAATTCATCCAAAATTATAAGAATCTCATTTAAATAAAAAGTACCAAATATTTCAACCAAAATGATAAAAATTTGGTACATAATTTAAATAAACTTCCTTAATGAAACTTGCTCTAAATAATGTATAGAATTTAATAAAAATAAGAAAATTTTTGAACTTGGGACTGTGTGAATAGTAACCGAACTCGAAAATACGATTTTTTAAATTATTTCAAAAAAAGAAATAAAAATAATATTTAGATAGATCTTAACTCAAAAATCAATTTATCTAACAACCACATCTCCAAATAAAAATTAAATTGAATAAGAAAAAAAAAATCAAATTAAATATATTGACATAAATAGAAAATCGAATTTTTGAAGTTCTTACTAGTTGATTTACTTGAAACTAACTATGTATTATCAAAGCTCATAGCCTGAGCTTCAAAACGAGCCCAAGCTCAATTAGTTTCCTCACCAGTGATCGGACTGTATTGTTCATACAATACTATTATGCATTGTTGCTGGTGCTGCTGCCATTGCTAGTGCTGGATGAGGTGGTAGCACTAGGTGATGGTTTACAGAAAAGAAAGAAATAAAGAAAAGAAAGTAAGAAAGAAAGGAAGAAGAAGAAGTTTGGAGAGGGATGGGTGCACTACATGTTTTGACCAAAATGTAATTTTTTTTTAGATGTATATAGATTGTATGCACAAATATGCACACACATATATATCTATATTTATTAACATATTACACACACACACACACACACATATTTATACAAAAAATAATTTAGATTTAATAAAAATACACCACAACTAATAATAATAATAATCAAATAAATAATCAAATTTTAATTAACACTAATTAATCCCTAAATTAATATTAATAATATTAAATAATAAATAATAATAAAATTTAACTTTAATTTTTTTAATCTAGTAACAATGCCAAATAATAATATAATAAATAATAACTCTTGAAATAAAATTTAATTTCATAATAACCAAACATCACAATTTAAAAAATAAATAAATAAAATAATATTAACATAAAAAATATTAAAATCCTCATTAATAAAAATATTTATTAACACTGCATATCTCATAATTTAAATTTTTATAATTTATATGAAAATTTCGAGTCATAACACTCATGCCCAAAGCCTTCTGCAATTCTTGCCAAAAGATTGAAGTAAAGGTTGGTCCTCTATCCGACACTATGCTTTTTGGCACTCTATGAAGACAAATAATTTGGTTGATGTATAACCTAGCCAACATGTCTGTAGTATAAGTCTTCTTAATTGGCAAGAAGTGAGCTAACTTGGTCAACCTGTCGACTATCACCCATATGGCATTATAACCACTTGATGTGTGAGGCAAACCAGAAACAAAGTTCATCATAATCATATCCCACTTCCACTTTGGGATGGGCAATTGTTGTAGCAATCTCGAGGGTCTCTGATGTTCTAACTTCACCTGCTAACAAGTGAGACACTTGGATACAAATTATGCAACATCTCTTTTCATCCCATTCCACCAATATGCATCCTTCAAATCATGATACATCTTGGTAGATCCTGGGTGAATACTATAAGCTGAAAAATGAGCTTCCTCCATGATCTCCTTTCTCAATTCATCTACATCTAGCACACACAACCTAGTGTCCAAGCATAAAATGCCCTCGCTATTGATTACAAAATCCTAAGACTAACCTTATTGTACCTCCAATCTTATCTTTTGCAATTATGGGTCCCTTCTATAGTTGCTTTAACTCTATCCAAGTACACAGAATGTACCTTGAATTGAGCTAAAAGACATTTCTTAGTTACCTTCAATTGCAACCTTTGATCAACCAACTCCTGTAACTCTTTAATAATTGACCTCTTTTTAAAGCTAATGTGAGCAAGACTTCCCACTGACTTCCTACTTAAAGCATCAGCTACCATATTAGCCTTACCTAGATGGTAAAGAATGGCGCAATCATAATCTTTCAAGAGTTCCATCCATCTCCTCTGCCTCAAATTCAAGTCTCTTTGCTGGAAGATATACTTCAAACATTTATGATCATTGTAGATTTCACAAGTCACATCGTACAAGTAATGCCTCCAAATCTTTAAAGCAAACACTATAGCTACCATTTTCAAATCATGAGTATGATAATTCTATTCATGCTTTTTCAACTGATGAGAAGCATAAGCAACTGCCCTACCATTTTGCATTAATACACACCCCAATCCTACTCGGGAAGCAACATAATACATTGTATACCCTTCATTCCCTGAAGGTAGGGTCAACACCAAAGCTGAAGTTAACCTATCCTTAAGCATATGAAAATTCTCCTCACACTTGTTTATCCATACAAACTTAGCATTCTTATAGGTTAACCTTGTCAAAGGTGCAAATATCTTGGAGAAATCCTTTATAAATCTCCTATAGTAGCTAGCTAAACCCAGAAAACTCCTTACTTCTATCATTGTAATAGGTCTCAACCATTCTGTAATAGCTTCTATCTTCTTTGGATTCACTTATATGCCATCTCTCAATACCACATGGCCTAAGAATGCCACTTGATCTATCCAAAACTCATATTTAGAGAACTTGACATACAATTGATTTTCTCTCAAAGTTTAAAGCACCATTGTCACGACCCAAAACAGGGGCCATGACCGGCGCTAGGGAACGGGAATTCTTTCGAATCCGGAACCCGTAGCAAGCCTAAAAATAAAATAAAACATGCAATAATAATAACAATAGCTTTTAATACAGCGGAAATAAAATCATAAATATAAAAATAAAAATCCATATCTCATATATAGATAAATCCTTTGATACAAGTCTCAGTTCAACTTCTTAAAATACATAACTCACACAAATATATTACATAAAACCCACAATTTATTTACAACTACTGCAGTGTCTAGATTATAAAAATAAAACTCAAGACTCAAATAAGCAGTTTACATAAAGAAGTCGGGGCGGAAGAAATCCGGCGTACAGGCCTGCTACTGAGGTCTGAGGAAGATGACTCTCCTGAAAAATGGTCAACAGAGGGGAGTCAGACCTCATTGAGTGAATTACTATAATATATATACATGCATACTAAATGCCAATGCACACAATCAAAATTATATATAATATGTATATATACAAGCAAATACATACAGATGCAATAAAATCACTTTATATATTTTTATTGAAAATCACTGTTTATGAAGGATCAAATAGAACCCTAGAATATCGCAACCTCAAAACAGTGTTAGACAACACTCTAGCCATACAGGCTCACTTATTCCAAATATAATCACTTGTTCCATTTGGAGAGTAGACTGGCCCCGAGACACTAAGTCAACCGAGCTCCAACAGTCTGACTGTCAGTGTGATTGGCCTCGAGACATTTGGTCAATCGAGCTCCAGCAATCACATTCCCAAATCATCTCACACATCAAATAATCAATCCAATTAATATCCACAAATGGTTAGTAATATAGCCTAAATGCTATAAGCGTACCGATACGTACTCGGTCCTAGTGCTGCCCACTAGGTAGCACGTTCTATTGATATCCTTCATTATAATATAAAGCATACATTCATAAAAACAAATGATGCATGTAATTGAATAAAATAGCAACATAAACCATATATATACTAAAAATATACCAAAAGTAAACCAGGTATATTTCAAGTATATATACGTCAAAGAAATCCAGATAGATTATAAAATAAACTGGAAATATATTCAAAAATATTTTAAATCTAATTTATTAGCAAAACATGCATATAATTTAAAATATACCGAAAATAAACCAAAGATAAACTAAAAATAAACTTAAGTAATAATTAAACCACTTATGCATATTGAATCAAAATAAAACATATGTTTCTAAATCATGCACCCTAAAGCATATATATATAGAATAGTAACCCACACTTAGTGCGCTCCTCGAGATGGGTCCGACGGGCCTGGTCCACTAGGCCTCGGTCTCGGTGCAACTAAACAAACAATAAATAACAGACATCAGAAATAACCTAACAGAAAATCCTAGAAACTCGATCTAGAATATTGGACACAGAATCAAAATTAGGGTTCGACCGGACATCACGTTTTACGAGAATTCTATCGAAAATTCGACAGAACCTCCCTTGTAAAATGGACATCTCTCTACTCAAAGAGTAGAGCCGGCCCTGCAAAGAAATGCACTTCAAAAAATGAACACAGAAATACATCCACAACCCCTCAGTCGGACTCCAAACTACAGTCTACCGACCTAGGTCCACAATCCACAAAATAATTATGAAAATACCAAAAATGCCCTTATATCACAGAAATACATTTTATAAGTAGAAATTACATAATTAGCCCTAAAACACATTAAAAACCGATAAAACTCATTTTATTTAGAAAAATCGTATATTATATATATAATTGAAAATAATTCACGAAAAATAGTTTTAATTAATTAAAAATACTAAATAATTTTTAGAAATCATTTTTATACCTTAAATAACTATTAAAACCAATTTAATTACATTTTTAGCCAATTTAGTGTAAAATTACCAAAATACCCCTACATGTATAAATATACTAAAATTACTCCAAAAATTCACCAAAAATAATATAATTGCACAAAATTAATTTTCTCAATATATTTATCAATAATAACAATAATTAAACTCAATTAACCAATAAATTTCAATTAAAAACACAATTAACCCTATTTTTCAAAAATTACATAAACTAATTAAATTCAAAATAAATACATAGAAATTCATAAAAATTCCAAATAAATTTCTATAATTCATTTCAACACCTATATTTATCATAAAACACAATTTTATAATTTAATTAATTAATTTTCGAAAATTAGAAAATAATATTATAATATTCAAAAATACCCAAAAATCAAAATAATCTCCAAAAATTCTACAAAAATTCACACATGTAGATTAAGCTACTGGGATCAACATTTGTGAAGGGATTTTTCATGAATCAATCAATTCGAAGTTCAAAAAAATCAAGAACCCTAAAATGGCCGAATTACCAAAATCAAAACCTAAGCAAATCAAGACCATTTTAAGTGAAACAAAGCTTGGAATCACACTCACCGGAGCTCAAGGAGAAGAAAGAGACTGGTGATGTCGAAAATGGTGGCCGAAAACGTCGTGAACGATGGTGGGAAGAGTTTTGGCTTCCCCGGCCAAAATGAGCTCCCGACTCCGGAAATGGGCTCTGCAGGCGGCGGAACAGCTTGAGGAAGGAGGTGGCACGCCGGGAGGCACACCGACAGTAAGGGAACGGTGTGACAGTGGCCGGATTCGCGTGGGGAAGGTGATCGGGGAAGAAGGAACTTCGGGGTGGCAATTTTGTAAATAACTCAAACTTCAATTTTTGTTTTAATATTAAATGTATATATATATATATATATATATATATATATATATATATATATATATATATATATATATATATATATATATATATATATATATATATATATATATATACTTTACACCATATATTAAAATAATATAAAATCACACACATTAAATATACACCACACACATATAATTTAATATTTTAATAATTTAATACTAAATAAAAATAATTAAATAACAATAAAACTAATAAATAAATAATAAAATATTAGGGTAATTAATTAAACCCTAATTAAATAAATACACATATATACGTTATTTGGTACTTTAAAAATATATATGAGTTCATGTAATTTCGTAAATCTATTTAATATAATTAATAGTAAATTATTTACCTGAAAATTTCCTCGAAAATGCAAGTCCCGGGAAAATTTTATGTAAAGCACTTAAAATAATACACAATAATTAAAATAAGTTTTAAATACATATTAACTCGTAAAATCTCATAATTATATACAAAATTATTAACACTGCATATCCCAATGCAGTATTAAAATATTTAAAAACTCGGGATATTACAACCATCCTCAAATGCATAACATGCTCAACTTCACTCTTGGAATACACCAAAATGTCATCAATAAAGACTATCATAAATCAATCCAAGAATGACTTAAACACCCAATTCATTACGTCCATAAAGTCTGTTAGGGCATTAGTAAACCCAAAGGACATCACCAAAAATTCATAATGGCCATTCCTCATCTGAAATGTAGTCTTAGATACATCTCCACTCCTAATTATCAATTGATGATACCCATATCTCAAATCAATCTTACAAAATACTGAGCTCTTTGAAGCTAATCAAACAAATCATTAATCCTTGGGAGAGGATACTTGTTCTTGATGGTGACTTTATTCAACTATTTATAATCGATACATAAGTTTCTGATGTACCAGATCCTTCATAGAGGCAAGTACAGAGCATACTCCTTAATTTAGATAGGTGGAATATGTAATTCATAATCCAACTGCTAGAGAAGAAGAAAGACTTTTTAGAAGGTCATGGTTTATTTAGCTTCTGAAAATTTTTACAAGAGGGGTTCTGTCCTTCAACTAAGATAGAAAGCTCCTTATATAGAGAAGGAGCTGAGATAAAGGAAGGCCTAAAAGCAAACAAACAACTTAAGATAAACAGACAAACATGGATAGATATCCACTGATAAAAGTAACATCTTTAAATTACAACCACTTGTGACTAATTAGCTCGTGACTTGGAGATAGATTCTTATCTTCAACATTGTCTTAACTATGGTAAAAGTCTTCATCAGGATCCTGTGAGTGTCCTGCTATTGGCATACGTGGGTCCTCTGAATTATTTGATTTGAAAGAGTCTAACCATATCTATTCTGCAGATGAGCTGGCTTGATAAAGATTAGATGAGCTGTCTTGATAAGGATCAGATGAGCTGGCTTGATAAGGATTAGGTGAGCTGTCTTGATAAGGATCAGATGACGTGGCTTGATAAGGATTAGGTGAGCTGTCTTGATAAGGATCATCAATTGCATGTGAGACGGGATTGATGTAGTCCTTTGTGTTTTTTCCCAATATTCTTTGTCTGCTAACAGCTGTTTCCCATAATCAGGAGGAAATATCTCCCATGAGGCATCATCAGATATCTTTGGCCATATCTCCTTTGGAAAAATACCATTTTTCTCGAACATGTGTCTTTGAAATCTCTCCATGGTGAAGGATCTGTGGTATCTATGGTAATATAGTGCATCATTGAGTGTCTATAAGTCCCATAGATATTGAAACATGGTACATCAGTGAAAACACCTTTAGCTTTGAAGAAAGTTCTTTTGAAGGTGATGATAGTATGACATTCGAGAGGAGGTGCCACATGTTGAGTATAAGCTTCATTTGTTAAATAGGATTTCCATCTTGACAAATTCTGGAACCATTTGAGAAATGTTGATAAATGTGGATTCAGACCTTCGTTCTTCTCAAGTAGGCTGATATACCTCGCAAGCTTTAAGGATTGAAGATCAAATGAAATCCAATATAGATGACAAAGATACCAAAATAGGATTAACAATTCAGGAGGCCAATAAAATGATTTTCCAGGACTTTGGTTTAGGAAGCTGACAATACAGGTGAAAGGATAGATCGGATGAAAGCCTAATTGTGAAAAAAATCTGACCCATATTTTCTGATTAGTCCGGATTGAAGTTCAACAATTTGAGTTCTTGCCTTCTGATTAAGGGTGGTCTGGAAATGTGTGATGGTAAGGATGGAGGAATACCTTTTTCAAGAAAGTGGGCATTAATAGTTTGATACATGTATAACATGGGAAGAACTTTTAGCTGAAAGGGTTTTTCGCAAGAGAAAGGTGGTCTGCTTAAAAGATCTGGTAACAGGTTATCCTCTCCTTTGATGTGTTCTACTTCAAAGTCATACTTACTGAACCATTCTTTCATTCTGAGAAGTTGAGGATGGGGCAGAGTCTTTCTTTTGAATTCAAGCATTTTTGGAAATGATGAGCAGTCCCATCACAACTTTGAAATGATGACCAATTAGATGGAACTCGAACTTTTTTATGCCATATTTAACTGCTAAGACCTCTTTAAAGGTTGAATGGTAATGGCATTCTGCATCTGTGAACTTTCCACTAGCATGAGCACAAATCCGTCTTTTCTTATTGTCACTTCTTCTAAAAGAATAGCTCCCCAAAATTGATCACTTGCATCTGTTTGAAGAATTCTTTTTCCTGTGGAGGGAATCTGGAGATCAGGAAGATTCTTTGTGCAAATTCTGAGTTATTCAAAAGCTTCTGTTTGTTCTGAGGACCATGGTGGAGGATTCTTTCTCAGAAGAGCTCTGAGAGGGGCATCTTCTTTGTCAAGTGAGGAATAAAATCCCTGAGATAATTGATAATGCCAAGAACTTGTCTGATTTGTTTGACAGAAAGATTCTCTTTTGGAAATTTATCCAGTTCTGTTGCAACATGAGGACCTGGAAGATACTTCCCTTCTTTGAATTTCATTCCAAGAAAATCTATCTCTGTTTGGGCCAATGAACATTTTGGTGGGTGAAAGCATAACCCCATAATGTCGTACAGATTAGCAAACTGTTGGAGCAGTTCTCATGGGCTTTTATATCTGCAGAAAATAAAAGAATATCATCAATATAAACAAGAGCGCTGGAGAGGATGGGCTCAAAGATTTGATCATAGCCCGTTGGAATAGTGATGGGGCTACTTTTGAGTCCAAAAGGCAGCACATTCCATTGATAGTGTCTGTTTGGAATACAAAAGCCCGTTTTGTATCTGTCTTCCTCTTTGATTCCAAGTTGCCAAAATCCAGCCTTTAAGTCAAATTTTGAAAAGATTTTAGCTCCCGCCAAAAATGCAAATAATGAGGAAATTTTTGGCAAAGGGAATTTATCATCCCTGAGGAAGAAATTCAAAGGCTGATAGTCGATCACCAATCTTTTCTTTCCACGAACTTGTTCTGATCTTTGTTTACATAAAAAGCTTGCATGCCCATTCTGATTTTGTGGGAGTAACTAGGCCTTGGTCTTCCAATTGGTTGCATTCTTCAATTGCCAATTTAAGATCAAAGGGAGTCATTCCTGGATGAGTTGCCTTTGTTGGGTTGACGTCTTCATTTTGTTTGAAAGGTAAGGAGATGAAGAACTCCTCATTTTTCCACAATGGTGATGAGCATTTCTGAAGAAACTCTGTATGAGACTGAGCACTGCATTCTTTCAATAAGAACTCATGAATAGTTTGAAGGTTTGGTTGAGAAATGGTTTGGTCAACAAAAGGATAGATGAGATATTGGTGAATGGTTGAAAGTATTTCTTGAACTTGAGTCCATTTGGAAGAATTCTCAAGTCTTTCATCTTCCAATAGACATCAAAGCCAATGACAATATCTTTTCCAGGTAAAGAGGATCCAAGAACATGGGTCCAGGTGTAACAATTTGGAAAGAATTGGATCTTTATTGGGTGTCTAGTTTTAAGGCTAGTTTCAAGGTAATTCTCCATTAGCTGTAGAGAAATACTCAGAATGATGTTTCCAACATTCTTTAGGCAGGCTTTTGGGGTTGAGAATGGTAGTTTTGGCTCCAGTGTCGATCAGGCCACAAGTTTTATGGGTTTGGAATAACTGGTTGGGTAATTTGGATAAGGAACAAAGGTATTGGATATTTTTCATGAGTTAGGGCTATCATGTCTCTGTTATCACCACCAATTAAGAACTGGTCATTCCAGGACTCTATTTCAGAGCTGGAAATTTCTGAGTCTGTCTCTTGGCCTATAGCAAAAACACATTCTGGTGAAGCTTCTTCTTCTTCTGAAAAGAGAGACTCAAGATCAGCATCATTCAAATCTACTTTAGTGATATGCTGAATTTGTTGAATCATTTGCTCAGTCTTCTTTGTTTTTGAAGGGTAGCTTTTTGCAAAATGACCCTTTTTCCCACAGATGTAACATCTGTCAGTTTTTTCTTTGCCACGAAACTTTTTCTTTTTGTAATACTTCCACTTCTTAAACTTGGATCTTTTCCCTTTCTTCTTCAGTTTGAAGAAATGTTTCTTCTTCTTTGATGGACAAACACAAACATCAGCATCTTTGCATTTGATCTGCAAATCAGGCCTATCACATGAAAGTTTTCCCAAAGGATTCTTCTTACTGCCCAGGTACAATTTAATCATCTTCCTTTGATTACATAACTGTGTATGAGCCTGAATCATGATCTGATACAAATGTCCCATTGGCACCTCTCCAACTTTGTAATTTGATTGTTGAAGGATTGAAAACATTCGAGAGGCAAGAATCTCAGGAATAGAAGCCAAAAAGGCTTGTTTTAAATCAGGATTGACGGTGCCTCCTAACAGGTAAAATCTAGTAGACATATTTTGGAAATGTCTTTCTAGATCTTTTCTTTGTAGTGAACAACATTTCATCTGGTAATACTCCTTTCGTGCAACTTCAAGATCATCATCCCATTTTCCTAAGAACTCATAATGTAAGAGTCCTAGGAAATCTTCCGGTGATGTGGCATCCATCAACTGGGTTCTAGCATAAGCATTGAGAGAAGCATACCAGTTTGCTAGCTTTCCCACCATTTTTGCAAGAAATGTTTCAATAACAACCCTGATTTCTGCTCCAGGAATAAGCATTTGTCCAGCTATCCATGCTCTAAATTCCAGAAATCTATTTCTGTATTGTGAAGGAGGAACATCATCCAGGGTGAAGTAATTTCCAGTATTTTTTTTTAAATTTGTCTGCGGATTTGGTTACAGTGTCCTGGGCTGTTCATATTCTTCTTCTGGATCATCAACTTCTTCAACTTGAGGTCCTCTAGAAGATGTAGCATCATCAGCCATCAATTGGTAGGGTATTTCATAATCCGAATCAGAGTCACTTTCTGAAGATTCAGAAGATAGACTTTCTTTTAAATCAGATTCAATTGAAAAGCTGGGCATGACATTTTCAGCACATTTTTCCAAAAAGGAAGAGATAGGGTTCACCATCATTAGAGGGTGTTCTAGCTCTTTTGGTGATGAGGTTGGTGAGGTATTTTTTGGTAATGATTCAGAAGGTGTTGTTTTAGGTTTCTCAGTTTGAGAGAAATGGATTGTTTTTCCTTTCTTTGTTGTTGTTTCATCAGAGGATTGTGTTTGAGAGGGGGTTTTTGATGAGGATTTGAATCCTTGAAATTTTGGAGGAATATTCAAGAGGGCTGTTGGTGCAGGAAATAAAGATTGGGTGGAAGAGGCTGTGTATGGTGAACTGGGAATTGAATAAGGGCTGTACAAAAGACCCAAAGGATCTGGAGAGAAGGATTTTGAAGAGGTTTGTGAGGACAACTCTTCTTTCTTTCTTTTAAGATCCTTTTCAAGTTGGTCAACCTGGGCTTTCAAGTTTAAAATTTCTGTTTCTTTCATTGAAATGCTATTTAATGTGCCTTTGTTGCTGATAATTCGCATAAGTTCCTGGTGCTTCATCTCTATCTGCCTTTGTAACTCTGCATGAACGGCTGTCATTCGTTTTTCAAAGGCCTGGAACTTTTTTTCTGCCAAGTTCATATGTTCAGCAACTCCATCAATCTTTTCTTCAATAAGCTTCAATTTTTGATTTTGAGCACAAGCATTTTGTGTCTGCCAGTTGACTACTGCTTCAGCCGGAGTTGTTTGTCTAGGTCTGCCATCTGCATCAACAATGTTTGATTCCAGGATAAAAGGTTGCATGGTAATTTGGTTTTTTGTTTCTTTGGCTAAAGGAGGAAAATTTGTGGGTTGGAACATACAGATTTGGGGTAAAGACTTTGGCTTTTGGATCTCAGCTGAGTTTTCTTTTCTTACCCATTTCAAAGCTTTTTTGTAACATGGGAGAGGAGTTGCCTTAGGTTTTGGCTGGGAAGGAGGATTTTGAGGTTTGCAAGGTTCAGGAGGAATATTTTGAGTAGCTGGTGGTTTGTACCAAGCAGGAGGAGAATATGATACAAGATAATCATATTTTCCTGAAGGTTGTCCCAGAGTGCAGATGCTCGAATCTCCA
The DNA here is from genome assembly GCA_947683625.1 of Mallotus nudiflorus. Lineage (NCBI taxonomy): Eukaryota > Viridiplantae > Streptophyta > Magnoliopsida > Malpighiales > Euphorbiaceae > Mallotus > Mallotus nudiflorus. The sequence goes on along the minus strand of CANTUR010001382.1, from coordinate 34,751 downwards.
TCTTCATATCTTCTTTTGAATTCCTTTTCACTATTTTTTCTTGGAGACTTCTTCTCTTTCTTCTCCTCATCATCATCAAAGTAGGATGCAGCATAACAATCATCACAATCACAATAATCAAAATTACAGTGACCATTACGCTTAAAAGCATAGACTGGTCTTCCAGAATTATCAAAAGAGGCTACAGGGATGTTATCTTCTGGATCCCAAGGATTGATCATGAACTGTGTATTAAAAACTGTAGGAGTCTCTTGTTTTCTCCTAAAGATCGTATCAACTGATCCATCAGATCTTTTGATATGCACAGGGTCTGTACCTTGAATTGGCTCCACTGTCTCATGCAACTTCTCATAATTGGTGATCCACTTTTCTGGGAATAATTTTAACAAATCATTCCTAGAAAGTTGTTTGGGTGTGTGAATGCATGTGGGAGTATTATGAGAATCTGCTTTTATGAACAAAGCATCATTTTGGACACATGGTAGTGATAAGTTGATAGCATGGTTTTGGAGATGGTAGACAATTTGGTAGTGAAGGGTGGCTACTTTGGCTGTGGAAATTTGTTCAGCACCAAGGATTTGGAGTTGGACTTTTAAAGCTGTCAAGGCATGGGGATCAGAAAGGGCCAGATTATAATTTGGGAAAAATGTAAAGAATACTGAGCCAGCATTTAAGGATGTTTCTACGGTCCCAATTACAGCATGTTGATACTGTTTATATCTAGAATCCAAAAGAGCGATCCTAGAGAAAACAGGTTGCCCTGCTCTGCCATGGTAGGAGAGTCCTAACCTTATAGCTCCAAAGTGGATATGAGTGTATCCCTGGTTTAGCCAAGTTCTTAGAAATTCTGGAGGAATTTCTAAGGTCACAAATTGTTCTGTCTGAGAGGCTGGTATATGGTGTTGATCAAAGCTGGAGGCTTGAACATATTCTTTTATAGAGGAAGTGGGTCGGTTTACAAGGGCTTTAAAAGATTGTTTCCAGTTTATTTTGGATTTTGAAAAGGCATCATAAGGGTTTAACAGGGGGAATTTTGATTCTTCAATCTTTTGATCTTCAGGAAGGTAAGTAAACTTGTCACTACCATGTGTCCAAAATGATGCTTTGTTCATAAAAGCAGACTCTCATAATACTCCCACGTGCATTCACACACCCAAACAACTTTCTAGGAATGATTTGTTAAAATTATTCCCAGAAAAGTGGATCACCAATTATGAGAAGTTGCATGAGACAGTGGAGCCAATTCAAGGTACAGACCCTGTGCATATCAAAAGATCTGATGGATCAGTTGATACGATCTTTAGGAGAAAACAAGAGACTCCTACAATTTTTAATACACAGTTCATGATCAATCCTTGGGATCCAGAAGATAACATCCCTGTAGCCTCTTTTGATAATTCTGGAAGACCAGTCTATGCTTTTAAGTGTAATGGTCACTGTTATTTTGATTATTGTGATTGTGATGATTGTTATGCTGCATCCTACTTTGATGATGATGAGGAGAAGAAAGAGAAGAAGTCTCCAAGAAAAAATAGTGAAAAGGAATTCAAAAGAAGATATGAAGATGGAGATTCGAGCATCTGCACTCTGGGACAACCTTCAGGAAAATATGATTATCTTGTATCATATTCTCCTCCTGCTTGGTACAAACCACCAGCTACTCAAAATATTCCTCCTGAACCTTGCAAACCTCAAAATCCTCCTTCCCAGCCAAAACCTAAGGCAACTCCTCTCCCATGTTACAAAAAAGCTTTGAAATGGGTAAGAAAAGAAAACTCAGCTGAGATTCAAAAGCCAAAGTCTTTACCCCAAATCTGTATGTTCCAACCCACAAATTTTCCTCCTTTAGCCAAAGAAACAAAAAACCAAATTACCATGCAACCTTTTATCCTGGAATCAAACATTGTTGATGCAGATGGCAGACCTAGACAAACAACTCCGGCTGAAGCAGTAGTCAACTGGCAGACACAAAATGCTTGTGCTCAAAATCAAAAATTGAAGCTTATTGAAGAAAAGATTGATGGAGTTGCTGAACATATGAACTTGGCAGAAAAAAAGTTCCAGGCCTTTGAAAAATGAATGACAGCCGTTCATACAGAGTTACAAAGGCAGATAGAGATGAAGCACCAGGAACTTATGCGAATTATCAGCAACAAAGGCACATTGAATAGTATTTCAATGAAAGAAATAGAAATTTTAAACTTGAAAGCCCAGGTTGACCAACTTGAAAAGGATCTTAAAAGAAAGAAAGAAGAGTTGTCCTCACAAACCTCTTCAAAATCCTTCTCTCCAGATCCTTTGGGTCTTTTGTACAGCCCTTATTCAATTCCCAGTCCACCATACACAGCCTCTTCCACCCAATCTTTATTTCCTGCACCAACAGCCCCCTTGAATATTCCTCCAAATTTTTAAGGATTCAAATCCTCATCAAAAACCCCCTCTCAAACACAATCCTCTGATGAAACAACAGCAAAGAAAGGAAAAACAGTCCATTTCTCTCAAACTGAGAAACCTAAAACAACACCTTCTGAATCATTACCAAAAAATACCTCACCAACCTCATCACCAAAAGAGCTAGAACACCCTCTAATGATGGTGAACCCTATCTCTTCCTTTTTGGAAAAATGTGCTGAAAATGTCATGCCCAACTTTTCAATTGAATCTGATTCAAAAGAAAGTCTATCTTTTGAATCTTCAGAAAGTGACTCTGATTCGGATTATGAAATACCCTACCAATTGATGGTTGATGATGCTACATCTTCTAGAGGACCTCAAGTTGAAGAAGTTGATGATCCAGAAGAAGAATATGAACAGCCCAGGACACCGCAACCAAATCCGCAGACAAATTTAAAAAAAAATACTGGAAATTACTTCACCCTGGATGATGTTCCTCCTTCACAATACAGAAATAGATTTCTGGAATTTAGAGCATGGATAGCTGGACAAATGCTTATTCCTGGAGCAGAAATCAGGGTTGTTATTGAAACATTTCTTGCAAAAATGGTGGGAAAGCTAGCAAACTGGTATGCTTCTCTCAATGCTTATGCTAGAACCCAATTGATGGATGCCACATCACCAGAAGATTTCCTAGGACTCTTGCATTATGAGTTCTTAGGAAAATGGGATGATGATCTTGAAGTTGCACGAAAGGAGTATTACCAGATGAAATGTTGTTCACTACAAAGAAAAGATCTAGAAAGACATTTCCAAAATATGTCTTCTAGATTTTACCTGTTAGGAGGCACTGCCAATCCTGATTTAAAACAAGCCTTTTTGGCTTCTATTCCTGAGATTCTTGCCTCTCGAATGTTTTCAATCCTTTAACAATCAAATTACAAAGTTGGAGAGGTGTCAATGGGACATTTGTATCAGATCATGATTTAGGCTCATACACAGTTATGTGATCAAAGGAAGATGATTAAATTGTACCTGGGCAGTAAGAAGAATCCTTTGGGAAAACTTTCATGTGATAGGCCTGATTTGCAGATCAAATGCAAAGATGCTGATGTTTGTGTTTGTCCATCAAAGAAGAAGAAACATTTCTTCAAACTGAAGAAGAAAGGGAAAAGATCCAAGTTTAAGAAGTGGAAGTATTACAAAAAGAAAAAGTTTCGTGGCAAAGAAAAAACTGACAGATGTTACATCTGTGGGAAAAAGGGTCATTTTGCAAAAAGCTGCCCTTCAAAAACAAAGAAGACTGAGCAAATGATTCAACAAATTCAGCATATCACTAAAGTAGATTTGAATGATGCTGATCTTGAGTCTCTCTTTTCAGAAGAAGAAGAAGCTTCACCAGAATGTGTTTTTGCTATAGGCCAAGAGACAGACTCAGAAATTTCCAGCTCTGAAATAGAGTCCTGGAATGACCAGTTCTTAATTGGTGGTGATAACAGAGACATGATAGCCCTAACTCATGAAAAACATCCAATACCTTTGTTCCTTATCCAAATTTACCCAACCAGTTATTCCAAACCCATAAAACTTGTGGCCTTGATCGACACTGGAGCCAAAACTACCATTCTCAACCCAAAAGCCTTGCCTAAAGAATGTTGGAAACATCATTCTGAGTATTTCTCTACAGCTAATGGAGAATTACTTGAAACTAGCCTTAAAACCAGACACCCAATAAAGATCCAATTCTTTCCAAATTGTTACACCTGGACCCATGTTCTTGGATCCTCTTTACCTGGAAAAGATATTGTCATTGGCTTTAATGTCTATTGGAAGATGAAAGACTTGAGAATTCTTCCAAATGGACTCAAGTTCAAGAAATACTTTCAACCATTCACCAATATCTCATCTATCCTTTTTGTTGACCAAACCATTTCTCAACCAAACCTTCAAACTATTCATGAGTTCTTATTGAAAGAATGCAGTGCTCAGTCTCATACAGAGTTTCTTCAGAAATGCTCATCACCATTGTGGAAAAATGAGGAGTTCTTCATCTCCTTACCTTTCAAACAAAATGAAGACGTCAACCCAACAAAGGTAACTCATCCAGGAATGACTCCCTCTGATCTTAAATTGGCAATTGAAGAATGCAACCAATTGGAAGACCAAGGCCTAGTTACTCCCATAAAATCAGAATGGGCATGCCAAGCTTTTTATGTAAACAAAAGATCAGAACAAGTTCGTGGAAAGAAAAGATTGGTGATCGACTATCAGCCTTTGAACTTCTTCCTCAAGGATGATAAATTCCCTTTGCCAAAAATTTCCTCATTATTTGCATTTTTGGCAGGAGCTAAAATCTTTTCAAAATTTGACTTAAAGGCTGGATTTTGGCAACTTGGAATCAAAGAGGAAGACAGATACAAAACGGGCTTTTGTATTCCAAACAGACACTATCAATGGAATGTGCCGCCTTTTGGACTCAAAGTAGCCCCATCACTATTCCAACGGGCTATGATCAAAATCTTTGAGCCCATCCTCTCCAGCGCTCTTGTTTATATTGATGATATTCTTTTATTTTCTGTAGATATAAAAGCCCATGAGAAACTGCTCCAACAGTTTGCTGATCTTGTACGACATTATAGGGTTATGCTTTCACCCACCAAAATGTTCATTGGCCAAACAGAGATAGATTTTCTTGGAATGAAATTCAAAGAAGGGAAGTATCTTCCAGGTCCTCATGTTGCAACAGAACTGGATAAATTTCCAAAAGAGAATCTTTCTGTCAAACAAATCAGACAAGTTCTTGGCATTATCAATTATCTCAGGGATTTTATTCCTCACTTGACAAAGAAGACAGCCCCTCTCAGAGCTCTTCTGAGAAAGAATCCTCCACCATGGTCCTCAGAACAAACAAAAGCTTTTGAACAACTCCGAATTTGCACAAAGAATCTTCCTGATCTCCAGATTCCCTCCACAGGAAAAAGAATTCTTCAAACAGATGCAAGTGATCAATTTTGGGGAGCTATTCTTTTAGAAGAAGATGATAATAAGAAAAGACGGATTTGTGCTCATGCTAGTGGAAAGTTCACAGATGCATAATGCCATTACCATTCAACCTTTAAAGAGGTCTTAGCAGTTAAATATGGCATAAAAAAGTTCGAGTTCCATCTAATTGGTCATCATTTCAAAGTTGTGATGGACTGCTCATCATTTCCAAAAATGCTTGAATTCAAAAGAAAGACTCTGCCCCATCCTCAACTTCTCAGAATGAAAGAATGGTTCAGTAAGTATGACTTTGAAGTAGAACACATCAAAGGAGAGGATAACCTGTTACCAGATCTTTTAAGCAGACCACCTTTCTCTTGTGAAAAACCCTTTCAGCTAAAAGTTCTTCCCATGTTATACATGTATCAAACTATTAATGCCCACTTTCTTGAAAAAGGTATTCCTCCATCCTTACCATCACACATTTCCATGACCACCCTTAATCAGAAGGCAAGAACTCAACTTTTTGAACTTCAATCCGGACTAATTAGAAAATATGGGTCAGATTTTTTTCACAAATTAGGCTTTCATCCTCTCTATCCTTTCACCTGTATTTTCAGCTTCCTAAACCAAAGTCCTGGAAATCAATTTTATTGGCCTCCTGAATTGTTAATCCTATTTTGGTATCTTTGTCATCTATATTGGATTTCATTTGATCTTCAACCCTTAAAGCTTGCAAGGTATATCAGCCTACTTGAGAAGAACAGAGGTCTGAATCCACATTTATCAACATTTCTCAAATGGTTCCAGAATTTGTCAAGATGGAAATCCTATTTGACAAATGAAGCTTATACTCAACATGTGGCACCTCCTCTCGAATGTCATACTATCATCACCTTCAAAAGAACTTTCTTCAAAGCTAAAGGTGTTTTCACTGATGTACCATGTTTCAATATCTATGGGACTTATAGACACTCAATGATGCACTATATTACCATAGATACCACAGATCCTTCACCATGGAAAGAATTTCAAAGACACATGTTCGAGAAAAATGGTATTATTCCAAAGGAGATATGGCCAAAGATATCTGATGATGCCCCATGGGAGATATTTCCTCCTGATTATGGGAAACAACTGTTAGCAGACAAAGAATATTGGGAAAAAACACAAAGGACTACATCAATCCCGTCTCACATGCAAATTGATGATCCTTATCAAGACAGCTCACTTAATCCTTATCAAGCCAGCTCATCTGATCCTTATCAAGATAGCTCACCTAATCCTTATCAAGCCAGCTCATCTGATCCTTATCAAGACAACTCATTTAATCTTTATCAAGCCAGCTCATCTGCAGAACAGATATGGTTAGACTCTTTCAAATCAAATAATTCAGAGGACCCACGTATGCCAATAGCAGGACACTCACAGGATCCTGATGAAGACTTTTACCATAGTGAAGACAATGTTGAAGATAAGAATCTATCTCCAAGTCACGAGCCAATTAGTCACAAGTGGTTGTAATTTAAAGATGTTACTTTTATCAGTGGATATCTATCCATGTTTGTCTATTTATCTTAAGTTGTTTGTTTGCTTTTAGGCCTTCCTTTATCTCAGCTCCTTCTCTATATAAGGAGCTTTCTGTCTTAGTTGAAGGAAAGAACCCCTCTTGTAAAAATTTTCAGAAGCTAAATAAACCATGGCCTTCTAAAAAGTCTTTCTTCTTCTCTAGCAGTTGGATTATGAATTACAATTATTCCACCTATCTAAATTAAGGAGTATGCTCTGTACTTGCCTCTATGAAGGATCTGGTACATCAGAAACTTAATTAAGAAGATGATCCAGTAACCAACTCTATTAAGATTATAATTTATAGTTGCATAGATTATAAAAAGGGGACAGGCTGTCTGGCCGGAAATTGGTTGTGTGATGCTATAAGTACGGCTTTGGCTAGTCCATGATATAATCTGTATAGCTATGAAATATAATTTACCCTAATGAAATGAACTGGGTCTAATGAAACCCTTGTCTAGCAACTCTTGTAACTATCCTTAAGTTCCTTCAATTCTGCCGGTGCCATTCTATAAGGTGGCATCGAGATAGGATTTGTGCCTGGTAGAACATCCATACAGAATTCTATCTCTCTGTTTGGTGGCAATCCTAGTAATTATTTAGGAAAAACATCAGGAAACTCGCACATCACTAGCACATTCTCAATTGTCCCCTAATCCACCTTTGTATCTCTAACCACTATTAAATAAGCTTAATACCCCCTTCTAAGTATCTTTCTAGCTATGATTGCAGAGATAATATTTTGAGGCATTGAACTCTTATTGCCTCTAAAATGAAAATCTTCATTATTAATGATTCTGAAAATCACCTCTTTCTTTTAATGATCCAGACTGGCATAATGTCGAGTTAACCAATCCATCCTTAACAATCACGTCAAAATCGATAACATCTAACAAAATTAAGTTTGCCAGTAACTCTCTGCCTTCCACTAGTAATGGACAAGATGGAAAGACTATATCTATCTCTAACTCATCACTAAGTGGAGTTACTACAGATAATAGAATCAACAACTTGGATGGTTGCCATTCCATTCTTAAAGTAAACATAGGAGAAATAAAGGAATGTGATGCACCATGATTAAATAGAACTTTAGCATCCATAAAACAAACTGAAAGAGTACCTAACACAACCGTATTAGATGCCTAAGCATCCTAAGGAGTCAAAGTGAATAGCCTAGCCTAACCATGGCCAGCCTGCTGAGAAGTGGATAGTTGTGTAAATCCTTTACTACTCAATCTCTTTGGTGGCTTACTCCCTACACCTCAGCCCTGCTGGCCTATAAACTGAGTGGGTCTCTACTGAGGATACATAGGTGCTTGATAAGGCTAATGCACCTGCTAAAATGGCTGAGCAACTGAAGATGAAGATCCTTATGTAAATAACGGCTAATAACTAGTGTTAAGACAAGCTCTTGCAAGATGTCCTATTTGTCCATACCTGAAAGACACTCCAAATAATATATGGCATGGCCTTTGATGTACATGGCTATAATTAGGATATGCACTAGGCCCTGAGCCTGTGCTACCATACCCAGAACTCTGACTACTGCTACCACTGCTGGCTCTAAGTCAAAATCTTAAAGGTTTGCTCTACCTGCGATTATGTTTCTTGGATCTATATCCCCTCTAACCTCTATGCAGCTAGGAGGTAGTAGAAATTTGAATGCTAAAACTACCCATCTGAAACATAAGCTACTGAATCCCCAGAGCTACCACTGATCCATTGCTATCACTTAAGTAGAGGTCAACAACAGTACCATGACTGATATGTCACCTCTCAAGCTGCCTAGCCTCCTCCACGACACTCTTTAAGTTCTTGTCTTAAATCCAAATACCAATATAACCTAGGCCTAACCCAATCATAAATAAGTCCATAGCTCTTCGCTTATCCTGCATCACATCCACAATATGACGTGATAGCCTGAAAAACTCACGGGTGTATTCCTCAACTGATATGTCACCCTTAACTATATGTAGTAACTGCCATCTATAATTACCTCTCATGGAAGACGGGTAGAAATACCTTAAAAATTGCTTCTTAAATTCCAACCAAGTTTTAGTAGTCATATACAGTTGAATAGTTTGTATGAACCAGTCTTGTGCCGCAGCCCGTACTGACAACTCCACTATCATGATCCTCTAATAATCAGTGCATCCAGTCATGGTTCTAGTCTTAATGGTGTTTATAAAGTATGAGGCATCACTTATACCATCCAAAGAAACTCTTCCAACTCTTGAATACAATAGAGCTGCATCTACATCTGACATCCTTGATTTCTCTACTATAACATTGGTTATACCAGGCACAACTTGATTAAGTGCTGCTAATGTAAACACCCAATTTAGGGATAATAAAATATGGATGTAACAATGGAATCCAATGATGAAATGTTACAAATAGGTCTTTAGAACTCAAAGTTTGAAACCTCAAGAGTCTGAATGCATTTAAAAAAAAGAGTTTAATTAGTTTTCCAAGGACCTAACTGTAATGTTTTTAGGATCTAATTAAAAATTTTAAATTCTTTCAGGGGTCTTTATACAATTAAAAGTTAAAAGAGGATCAAAATTCTATAATTTCGATAAAAAAATACACAATTTCAGTCATAATTATATGTTTTGCATCCATTTTTTATATTTTTACAGAAAATAGAAAATGTGTTTCCTGAATTTTGATAGCTTAAAATTTTTTCTTAAATTCCTTTTTAGGATTTATCTAGATTTTTAGGAAATAAAATCTTGGGAAAATTGAAACTCTTCAGTATGTGATGAGCTAGGTTTTTTAGTTCTTTTATATAAAAACCTAGCTAAAGCTCTTTAGAGGGTGGGACTCGCAAAAAAGAAAAAAAAAACTCTCAACTCTTGAGCTCTCTTTTTTTCTGCACTTTTTTCAGACCTCTATTTCTCTCTCTTGGCTGGAGACTTTTCTAGTCCTAGGCAGTACACAAAAGTATCCTCTGTGATTTATTAGTATTTTTAAAGCAATGAGCAATAGACCTTGGAGAAGAGAATAACAAGTTTTTTGAAGGCCTACTTAACAAACAACAATGATTAATGTTAGTCTAAGGAGCTAACCATAGTGCATCCATAATCATTATCTTTTTCTTAGCTTATTTTGTTTTATTATTATTTTGATTTTATTAAATTTTTATTATTATTTTATTCACTAATCATTATTTATTCTTTTGTGTTGGTGATTATGGAGGGGATTACATGATGATTTTACTTGGAGAACAAAATCCTTGGAGGTCCATGGAATGCCATGGATTGAGCCTTATAACTAAATATAGTTTCTAGGTTTTTTATTTAATTGTTTATTATTTTTTATTTATTTTTGGTATGTATTAATTTTTCCCTTTTTTATTATTTTCAATAGCTATTTATAATGGCCCCAATAGTGGGAATAATGAAATCGTGTGTGTGATTATGTGTTTTATTTTAATTAATTAGTTAGTAATATAAGGTTTCAATTGGGTAATTCATTAAAATTAATGGCCATAGAAATCATCATGGTTTATTTTAATTAAAATTAAATTAGATTTAGGTGGATAAAATTAGGATTACTTGATATGGTCACTTTAATTAAGTTAGGCTTATTAGAATAAGTTTAATTGATTGTTTGATCTTTTATTTGATTGTTTATATATATATATATATATATATATATTGGGCTTATTTGTTTGTTTGTGTTTATGTGTTTTAGGTCTTATACCCATGTTAGACTCTAACCCATTTAAATAAGTTTAGGTTTTTTTAGGTTTAATTAATAAAAATAAATAGACTTAGGTTCACTTAAATAAAATTGAATAGGAATTAGGCCCATTAGTCCTTAGGCTCACTTGTAAATTAAAACATGTAGATTTAGCCTATTTAATTAAAATCAATGTAGATTAGACTAACTTAGGGATTTTTAATTTAAATGAGTGTATTGTTTACATGTATTTTTCATGACTAGTTTGCCTGGAGCTGATTGTTTTAATAAGGGTTTATATGAAATTGCATGTAAATAGAGGGTAAGATAGTAATTCATAAAGTAATTCTAAATGAACACAAGATTGAAAGAAGTTGGTATTCTGTATCCATAATCTCCTGGTTGTGGTGTTGGCTTTCTTTTAGAGAATTAAGTACCACCATTTTTTTATTTGTCCCAGTTATTACCCTGGGTGGTGACTCCTCATCTCCATATAATGTCTTTATGACAATGGTTAGTATGTTCTCTAAAGCCCTAAGCTCAAATAGTGTCGTGGTTGATAAGATCATGGGAATGCGCTAAATCCCACCGTTTACAATAGCGACTCCATTGGGGATAAGAGATACTAATTCTACTTATGTTCTGTAGAATTATTTTATTAATTATTATTTTATTCTTACATTCATTCTACATCTCCCTATTAATCGATGATATTAGTTTATGGTTCCATGATTCCATATGCGATTGTAAATTGGCTAACCACCACTATTATCCTTAACTTGGTTCAAGAGAGATTACTGAGCTTATTTGACCAGAGTCTGTAACCTAAGTCCTAAAGGGGGGGTGGTATTCTCTTAAGTTTGCAAAGGATGTTAGGTCCTTTTGACTAAGGCCAGTAAATCAAGTCTTAAAGGAGGGCATCTTACTAAGGGAACCTTGGCCTTTTTCACTAGACTCAACTCATGTAATGGCCTAGTAACTTCCCCTAGGATTACCCAAATTGCTTATGAATGTTGCTATGAGGTATTTCTATCTATAAAAGCCTAAGCCCATACTTTAGAAGCCTATTTGGGCTAATAAAGATTGGGCTAATCTTTATACCTAGAAATGATGTTTCTATGCTTTTACTGCTTTGAGAGATTTGACATGCGTGTTGATTCTTGATATCCCCTATTGATATTAAGGCCAAAACCAAAAATCCTAAGAAAAATGACTCGCCATTGAATACGTGTGTAGGAGGAATAAGGTTGGAAGGATGTATATACACTTGACTTATTTGACTTGCTATTTGTTGCATGACACATGCATCATGCATACATGCATAATAGTAACACTTTATTTTTCAGCCATCATAGATTCATCTGGGTCTTCTTGTGCTTGGAGTTGGAAAGGTGGTAGACTGGTGAGAATGGATTCAAGCCTATAATCAATTGCAAAAGAGATTTTTAGCAGACTAGAAAGGAGTCCTATCAATCCACTGCACCTAAAAGCTGCACAAGCTTAAGCTAAACAAGCAGAAGAAATGGAAAAATAAAAGGGAGGAAACTGGACTTTAGAGGACGTCAAAGGAGCATTGATGGATGACATGAGAGCAATGATGCAAGATGAACTAAGACAAGCTCTGGCTAGACTGATGACACCACCTACTGTTGCTGCACCTCCCTTTGTGGCCAATCCACTTGCTGTGGGCGTACCATATGCTAACAATGACAATGTTGCTAGGAATATACTTGTCATGGAAATGAAATTAGAGGATGTTGAGAGTTACATGGTTGAAAAGGCAAAAAGGGAATCACTTGAGCAAGTTCCAAAGCTGGAATCTAAGCATATGAAAGCACTTACTCAGAAGATATCTAAAATAGAGGAATTAATGAGAGGACAAGGCATTGCATACTCATTTGAATTTGATGATATGATGCAGTTTGAGGAAGATAAGCTGCCTTATAAGTTCAAGATGCCACAGTTGCAAAAGTTTGATGGTACTAGAGACCCAAGGATCCACCTTAGTCAATATATAACTACTATGAGTACCACTAAGGCTCTTTATCTATAATTACCAAGCTATTTGTGCTATCCTTAAAGGGTATGGCTGTTAATTGATATCATGGGTTAGAGAAATCTATCTGAGTGGATTGGAGAGAATGGTACACCATTTTTTTGAAATAGTATAACTACAATACCAAGCTTGAAGTGTCCATCAGGGATCTAGAATTGACCACTCATTTTCAATTTTCTAACTAGATTCATGAACAAGGCAAGATTGATGAAGAATAAGCTGGATAAAAAGGATTAAGTTAGGATGATAGTCTAAAATGTGTCACCTAAATTGGTTGAAAGGTTGTAGATGTTGAACCCCAAGACATTTATAGGTCTTTATGATGATGGGGTGCAAGCTGAGGAGATCAAAAGCAAGAAAAAGAAGATAGTTAGAAGCACAGAAGTAAGAAACTACCCAACTGGGGGCACACAATAAGGAAATGCTAGTTGAGTTGTGGGAGTCCACGCTATTCAACAACCTAGGAGATTCTCAAATTTTAACCAGGCCTTATCTAAAGTCCTATAATGATTAATCCAAAAAGGCCTCCTTAGACCCTTAACCCCCTCTAGACCACCAAACCCAAATCTCCCTAGCTTTGACCCAAACAGTTATTATAAATTTCATTAAGTTGCTGACCACACCACTAACTCTTGCATACACTTTAAACATGAAATTCAAAACCTCATAGATTCTGGAAAAATCACAGACCCTTAGAATCTAATCCTAACCCAAACACCAAAAATAACCCTTTCATAAATTATTGAAACATGCCACCCCCCAACTACCATGATGATTAACTTAGGAGTAAGTAAAGAATAAGTGCTTAACTCCTTTGAAGACCTAAATCTTAAAACCAATGAGAAACCTCCTAATGCCCCTAAAGATAAAGAAAGAGTAGAAGATTTGTTAGGACAACCTTCTGGAAAATTTGACTATAAGGTGTTTTATTCCAAACCACCTTCTTTTAATGTACCTATCAAGTCAATTATGCCTACAGGGTGGGGTGATGAATTTGATGATAAGAAGATGCCAAATCAAAAAGAAAAATGCATGGTTGAGGTATGGAAGGATGGAAAGAAGGATCAGATTATTGGGGTTATAGACATCTAGTATAACTCTGATGAAGAAGGCACTGAAGGCTACAATGTATGGGTTAATAATCCAAAAGTCAACTATGTTACTAGAAGTGGTAAGGGTTATAAATTGATGGAGAAGGCTATAAAGAGAGAAGAAATTGCTAAAAGAGAAGATTCAAATGAACATGATGATGACTTGATCCTTAAACATCTTACAAAGGCAAAAGTAAATGTGAGCATTTGGGAGCTCTTGATGCACTCAAGTAGCCATAGAAAGGCTCTGGTTAAGGCTCTAGCTAAGATGAACATTGAAACTACTGCAACCCCTGAGGCAATGGAAGAAAAAGCATGGTGTTAACACCTTTTTTGATGAGGATCTACCTATGGAAGGGAGGAATCATAATGAAGCCCTATTCATCCCAACTGAAGTTTAAGGGAAGAAGACTAATTATATGATTGTGGATGATGGGTCTTTAATTAATGTTTGCCCACTATAGATCCTGCCCAATCTAGTAGTGAAGGTGGAGGATTTAATAAAATCCAACCTCATAATCAGAGCTTATGATAACAACATAAGGAATGTAGAAGGAACATTTATGGCTCTTGTAAAAACTGGACTTATAGAGGCAATTATGGAATTTACTGTGCTGGATATCCCTATTACTTATGCCTTACTTTTGGGTAGGCCTTGGTACCATATCCTAGGAGGAGTGCCTTCAGTAGTGCATTAGAAGGTGAAATTCCTATTAGACAAAGAGGTTATGACTTTAGATGCTCATATGGGCAAGACTATGTTTGCAGTTATGGATGGTTAGAAGCAGGTAATTACCCTTCCTAGTTTCCAAATAACCATGCTTTGGAATTAAAATGGATCCAAAGGTTATGAGTATGATCAAGAAGATGAATTATCGACCCGGATAAGGACTGGGAAAGAAAGAGCAAAGAAGCCCAGAGTTCCCAAATTTCAAAGGACAAAATGATACTAGAGGATTGGGCTATATAGGAGTAGTAAAGGTGCTAGAAGAAGGTTTTTCGATGAGAACAACTTCTTAAAGAATGTGGGACCGTTGTAGGATAGCTTTGTCAAAGAAAGGAAAGAGAAGTTCTACCTGGGTGAAAAGGACCCTGTCCAAGTAGCTGGAGTGAATGTTCCTGGGTTTGAGATCTTTAAGAAGCAGATAGTTAAGGGCTTGGTGCAAGATAGCAAAAATAAGGTGATGAAGAAAGTTATTGAGAAGATGAAGACTAAAGCCATTGAATAACTACTTTATCTACCAACAAACAAAGAACCATCACATGATTTAGCTAGCATTATCAATAATAGTTTTAATGATGTTTTTTATGAAGAAACTGATGTAATAACGTCTAGTTTTTTTGAGGATGAAAACACTATTTTTCCTGTGATCAATGATATGAACTCTAGTTTAGCATACTTGTGTGATGTTGATTCTGATAGACTTGTGCATTTTAATAATGATCATTCATGCATGATTAACTTTGATTTTATTCAATTAAATCAATTAAACATAAGCACAAATGAACAACCAAAGCACATTTCTATATCATATGACTTAACTCTTAAAGAGAGGGACAACTTAGAGAGAATATTAATAAAAAGAAAGGTAGCATTTGCTTAGTCCTATGAGGACATAACAGGTCTAGATAGAGAAATTACATAGCATCATATTTTGATATATCCAGAGGCTAAGCCTATTAAGCAAAAACTTCATAGGTTAAGGCCAGAGTGGGAAGAAAAGATAAGGGAAGAAATTGCTAAGCAAATCTAGGCCAATTTTCTAGAAGTGTTAGAATGTCCCTAATGGCTAACAAACATAGTACTAGTTCCCACGAAAGATGGAAAAGTTTGGATGTGTGTAGACTTCAGGGATTTGAATAAAGCATGCCCGAAAGATGACTTTCCTTTACCCCATATTGATGTGATTATTGACAGCGCAACATTTAGTGCAATATACTCTTTCATGGACAAGTTCTTAGGTTATAATAAGATAATGATGGCAGTCATGGACAATATCAAGACTGCTTTTATCATGGAAAAGGGGACATATTACTATAAGGTGATGCCCTTTGGATTAAAGAATGTAGAAGCAACCTATCAAAGGGCAACAATTGCTCTATTCCATGATATGATGCACAAAGAAGTGGAAGTGTACGTTGACGATATGATGGTCAAGTCAAAAATAAGGGTAGGACATATTGAGGCTTTAGTTTAGTTTCTGGCAAGAATAGAAAGATATAACCTAAGGTTTAATCTAAAGAAATGTATCTTTAGGGTCACTTTTAGAAAGTTATTAGGGCACAAAATCAGCGATAAGGTGATAGAAGTCGATCCACATAAGATCAAAGCCATTCAAGAGATGCCAACACCAAAGATAGAGAAAGAAGTATGAGGATTTATTAGGAAGCTACAGTACATTATTAGGTTTATTATGAAACTCACCATGGTTTGTGATCCAATCTTCAAGCTCTTAAAGAAAAATCAATCGGTGGAATGGAATAAAAAATGTCAGAAAGCCTTTGATAAGATTAAAGAATACCTTACCAATCTACTTGCATTGAGACCACTAAGGTAAGGTACCCTTAATCTTATATTTAGCTTTAGAGGAAAAGGCAATAGGGGCAATACTAGTGTAAGAAGGACCAGAAGGGGTGGAGTACGCAGTGTATTATCTTAGTAAGAAATTTTTGCTATATGAAGAGAAGTATGATCATGTGGAGAAGACATGTTTGATCATGATAAAGGCTATAAGGAAGCTAAGGTATTATTTCCAGTCCTATAAAGTACAATCTGTTTTAAAAATAGATCCTTTAAAGTACTTGTTTCAAGCACCAGCTTTAACTAAAAAGATGTATCGATGGCTGGTACTTTTAATTGAGTTTGATATTGAGTATGTCACTACCAAGGTCATTAAAAGAAGAGAAATACTAGAATTATAGGCACAAAATGTAGTCGAAGGAAATGAGAAGTGGAATTTAGAGTTTCCAAATGAGAACTTAGTAGTAATAGAACGATGCGAATGAAAGCTTTATTTTATTAGAGTTGTGAATAATAGAGGAGCAGGGTTAGGAGTCATTCTTGTCACACCAGGAGGAGAAACTATCCCCGTGGCTAAAAAATTAGACTTTAAAGTTACAAAGAACATGGTTGAGTATGAGGCATACATCTATAGGCTAAAAGCAGAACTAGCAGTTGGAGATAAAGACCTACTAGTTTATGGAGATTCCATGTCAGTCATTAGCCAGGCTATCAAGGAATGAGAAGTTAAAGAAGAGAGGTTGAAACCTTATGTCTATTATTTGAAGAAGCTAATGAGAAATTTCACTAAGTGTCTCTTCATGCATTTACCAAAAGATGAGAATCAAATGGCAAATGCCTTGGCAACGTTTTCTTCAATGTGGGATAAACCAATGGGTTGATGATGAATCCTTTAGTGATAATGAAAATGAAAGCACCATGTTATGATAAAGAATTAGTTATGAGTATTCAAATAAAGCTAGAAGAAAAGCCATGGTTTTATGACATTAAGAGATTCATCGAGGAAAGGAAATACCTAGATGAAGTGACTTCCAAAGAAATTGCATGCCATTATGCAAGTCATGATGGGGTATTATATAGAAGAATGCCAGATGGAATACAACTAAGATGTCTCAAGAAGGATAAAGCAGAACAGGCGATGAGAGAGATTCATGCAGGGGTTTATGGATCTCATATAAATGAGATGATTCTGATGAAGAACATAATTCGATAGGGGTACTATTGGATGAGTATGGAAAGAGACTGTATCCAGATAGTGAGATAATGCCATTAGTGCCAGATACATGGGAACCTCAATCATCTTCCCCCTATAGTGCTAAATAGTATAACATCTCCACGACCCTTTGTAGTGAGGGGAATAGATATAATAGGGGAGATAAGACCAACTGCCTCAAACGGGCATAAATATGTAGTAGTGGTGATTGACTATTTCTCCATATGGATATAAGCAAAATCTTTCAGTACCTTAAAGGCTAGACAGATGGCAAGGTTCATTGAGAAGAATCTCATTTGTAGGTATAGGATCCCACATCATGTTGTGATGGACAATGGTGTTCAATTTCAGGCAGAGACAACTGAATTGTTATAGAGATACAAGATCGAGCATCATAAATCATCACCTTATTTACCTCAGGCTAACAGTGCAATTGAAGCAGCTAATAAGAATATAAAGAGAATCCTCTCAAAGATGGTGAAAATGCATAAAGATTGGTAAGAATATCTTCCTTTACCATTATGGGGATATAGAACTACAATATGCACTGCTATAGGACAAGCACCATTCTTATTAGTATACAATTATGAAACATTTTTGCCCATAGAGATGGAAATTAAATCTTTGAGGGTTGTTATGGAAGCAAAAACCCCTGAGAGTGAGTGGATGCAAAAGAGGTACGACTACCTCATATCTCTATATAAGAAAAGGACAGACACTTTGTTTCACACTCAAATTTACCAAAAAAGAATAGTGAGGACTTTTAATAAGAAGGTTAAACGTAGAAAGATAAAGGCTAGAGATATAGTGCTAAAGCAGTCAAGGGCAACGATGTTTGATCCAAGAGAAAAATTCAGACCAAATTGGGAAGGGCCGTATTTAGTCAAAACAATCCTACCTAAGGGAACTGCAAAGATATCAAATCTAGAAGGGAATGAGTTCATTGAGCCAACCAACCTGGATCACTTCAAGAAATACTACCTTTTAAAAAAATTCAGCTGGCTAGAAAACCTAAAAAGGCTAATCAGGCAAAAATTAGGACATTCCCATTGTTTAGAAAACCAATAAAGGGTTTATGGGCAAAAATTAGGGAATAAGGTAAAAGAGGTGATCCTGTTGATTAGAAAACTTGTAAAGAGCTGGTCAGCCAGAAATTAAGGAAATAAAGTGAGAGAAAAATGTTTAATTAGAAAATCTGAAAGGACTAACTAATAACAGGAGTTATGTCATGTGATATAATAAATGTACTCATTTTGGCCCTAATTAATGAATCAAATTGAAATGGAATTGTTTTTTAAGTATTGCATATTCTATCTTTATTACGAAGCATAAAGACATAAAGGAAAAACAAAACATGAAAGTCTAAAAAAAATAGATTTATGAGATCACTATTTTTATTTTTGTTTTTTCTCTTGGGACTCATCTAGCAATACTTGAGTCCTTTTGTACTTAGTAAATCCTGGTGGTTCTATAGCTTGCATGGTAACCCAGGCCTTGTAGTTGTCACTAGTAGTCATATCAACATTCAAATGCATATTCCACTATAATGCTCCATGAAGCCACAAGTTCTTCATTTTGTCCAAGAAATCTTATCTCAGAGGGAAGCCTTCGAAGTTAGGTATAATAATCATAATAAATTATGGACAAGCATACTAACGACAAAGGCGTAAAGGGAAAAAGAAGGTCAAAAAGTGCAATATAGGAACATGAACATAGTGGTTATACAAGTTGATGGTTACAAACTTTAACTTCTACTAAGGAAAGATCCACGTAATCTCAGTGTCAACAATGTCTTTCATCCAATCAATGCATTAATATATGGTATGCTTGTCCTTTATCTTCAATGGACAAGACTGTAGATTATGAGGCTGATAAATTAAGGTGTTGGTGGGGGTATTAACCAGACTCAATTTATCATGTAATCAAATCTGTAAAAATACTGCTAAGTTGAAAACCTGAAAAGGTAGCTTAGGCAAAAAAAAAAGGCTTACATACCTGAAGGAGAAGCAAACTGCTTGAGAATCACTTTTAAACCTAGAAATTATCTAACCTAATGATAGTTTCAGCAAGTATGACAGGCACAGGGTTATCTCTAACTTCTACTTATTCTAGGATACTAACAATCCTTGTATCAACATCTCTATGAGAAGCCACTAGTAGAAATTGGGCATACAAGCAAAAAGAGATAGTCCTAATTTAGGCAGCATCATTCTTGTCCCTAGCCCTATAAAAAGTGATCAGAGAAAAAAGACTAATAGTCCTAGGGTTATGTGCGTATATGAAGATGTCACTTAGGGGCATATTAAAGAATGCCACTAGTCTACCGGGAAACTACATCTCAAGATCAGGAAGAGCAATCATAGCAATCAAGTCCAAAGAACAGCTAAGAATAGTAGTAAACTCCTTGATTAATGGACATAGCTCTTGTCTATTGAATCTAAATATATGGTCCTTGACATCCTATAAGGTGGCAGCAACATGAAGAAGATTATGGTCTATTTTTTGATGCTGAAGAGATTTCAAAGACTTGACATAATAGGGTAGTAGTCTATTCAAATCATCTCCATTAAGGCTCTTGAGAAACTTCTTCATTAAATCAAGGGTGGCTTATGTCATGATGAAAGCTAATAAAAAGAAAGATAGGAGACAATCCTTTTAGCAAGCCCTTTATATCGGCATAGAGGATAATTTATACAGGATTAGGATTTTACATTTCCAAATTGAACTCAAATTAGAAATCAAAATGGAAAAGGAGCAAAGATCTAGAGCCGAATTTCCAATCAAAAATTTGGAAATTCAGAATTTCGATTAGAATTTTAGAAATCTAGTCATAAATCTAGAATTCCAATCAAAATTCTAGAAATCTGATATGAAATCTAGAATTTTTATCAGAATTCCAAAATTCTAATAGAAAATCTATAATTTTGAAAGGATTTCCAAGATTTCTAATAAAAAAAGGGAGACTAAGATCAATTAAGTTTTAGGGTTTAATCCAAAATAAAAAGTCTATAATCTATTTAGAAAAGGGGGAATAGTTAATAGTGAAAAAGGAAGATAAAGTACAGTCATGAAAGCACAAGTCTTAAAGATAAAAGATCAGTCATCCTGAGCTCTAGTGTCTGGCCAAGGACTCCACCCTCTAGCTGGATCATCACTCTAATAAGGGGGAATAGAAGTCCTAGTGTCATGACCGTTGAAACCAAAACCAACAAGCTGTCGATGAAGCCTCTCATTCTCATGCTCCAGATCTCCAGCATAGCTCTATTACATTAAGAATAGTTAAAATCATGCATACGTTTGCATATTGGTTATAAATACTAATCCTCTAACTATATGTGATTTGCATAGTAAATAATCTTTGGGATAAAATGAGTCTATACAGATACTTTACCTATGTTTGAGGGATTTGTAAAATAACATCTACTAATTCAACAACAAGTGTTAGTTTGTATAGAATTAGAAATGAAAAATGCACTTACATGTGAAACATCATGAGGAGAAAAGATAGGAATCTAAGCTAAATCAAAATACATGTGTTGCTTAATGGGAGTCTGCACCGTAAAAGCTTAATGGTACAAGACCTATCAAGCAGGGGAACATCGCCCAGAATAATACTTAAGGAAGTATCACCTCGAGTAACTCCACAATGCTAAGTATACTCAACCTCCTACTCAGTCCTCTCAGTGTCACCCTCAGTCTCCTCCTCTATAGCAACATTAGTAGCTTCTTCAACCTGCATAGAAAATAAATGTCATCCGCAGCGACAAAAGAGAATGAAGTAAAATGGTGATAAGGAGGAATGGTGATAGAAAACATACCTCAGCTAGGTCTATAGGAACTTGCTCTAGGAGATTCTCTCGAATATACTCTTGATAATGGCAAGAACGGTCAGACAGAGTTGAAACGTCATATCTCTCAAGAGCTGCTTTAAGCTCAAGACCAGTAATACTGCAACTCTTCAATATAAAAGAGGGAATAGAAGAAGGAACATGCCTCCTAGGAGGTCCCATATGCTAACGATAGACACACTAACTAAGATACCACATTTGGTAACCATAACTAGGAAGCAAAATCCTCATAGTTTCAAGCCTCACAACAGCAGTCATAAAACAATATCACTGAATGTCTTCAGCACCAACCAGCCAATCTGATCTTACCTAAAAATTCATTTAAATAAATTTTATTTACCTTTTATAATTGATTAAATACTAACAATTAAATTTATCTTACCAGGTCCCACTCTAAAGAGTTTAGCTGGTCCCGATAAGTCTGCAAGTCATACTTGATGCTAACTAGATGAGAAGACCCAATCTCTACATCAATGGAAGACTCCTGTCAGAGCTAATGGCACTAAAACCTTAGATCACCCCGGTCTCAATGCCCTAAATCTGAAAAGAAAAGGATAATCAAAATGAAAAGGGTTGTAAAAGAGCAAAATTAAAAAAGGGTAAAACACACAAAGAAGACATACAAGCAAAACATGCCAAAAGCCACACATTGTCATAACACCTCTACAGACAATATCTAGTCTATAGTAGAGATAGGCAAGAGCTACATATCCCTAATGAAAAGTAGCGACTTTAGCAAAATCTTGAAGGGGACCAAGAAGCGCAGTGCTAACCTCATGACCAGTCTTATAGAAGAGGGTAGTGCCTAACAGTATTAATAAAAAGCATCTTGCCTTCTGAAGGATCTAACAAGGTATAGTGGTGGGTAATCTCCTGAAACCCTGAATAAGAGAAGAAAGAAGCATATTTTTTATTCTTTCATGTTAGAATAAACCCAAGAAAGTT
This sequence comes from Mallotus nudiflorus, assembly GCA_947683625.1. Classification (NCBI taxonomy): domain Eukaryota; kingdom Viridiplantae; phylum Streptophyta; class Magnoliopsida; order Malpighiales; family Euphorbiaceae; genus Mallotus; species Mallotus nudiflorus. The sequence goes on along the minus strand of CANTUR010001382.1, from coordinate 12,442 downwards.
ACAAATCTAGTGACTCCTAGAATCCTCTAGAAGAGTGCAATAGTGGATATAAAAAAGAATCGAGGTACCCTTGAAGGTAATCCCAGTGATAGTAGAGAAGCTTATGAGAGAAATAGTCAACTCACCCACTAGTGTATGAAAGGTGTGTGGTATCCATCCACCTCTCGATAAAAATAAAAAGTGAATAGTGATTTGACTTACCTCGAGCAGTTGGTAGACCAACAATGAAGTATTGGAAGCCAGATGCCCAAATATGTTGTACTAGCTTTCCAGATAAATCATGAAAGAGTTCTCAAGCCAAATGAAAGTAACTCGAGAAGTTCAATGGTTTTTTAATAAAATGCAGAAAATGACAGGATTACATTCTTTTACAAACTTTTAATTTTTGTTTATTTTCATTTTTATCTTTGGGTTTTTAAAAAAAGTGATCGAAAGACTAAATTTCTGATCGAAAATCCAAAATTTGAATCGGATTTCTAGATTCCCGATCGAAAATCTAGATTTTCTGTCTGATTTCCAGATTCTCAATCAGAAATCCAAAAATTCCAATCCAAAATGCAGATTTTTTATTGGAAATCTAGAAATCTAACTAAATTTTGTTACCCTCTGACATGCTAAAACCAATTTTGCAAAATTTTGCTTTAAATTGACAATTTCATGCAATTTATCTAAAATGTATAAGGGATATTATATAATTGCATACATGAATATTAATATATTTTTTTCAGAATCAAGGATGAAAGAAAAATTTACCTCATCTCCAGCCTGTGAGCATCTGTGGAGGTGCAAACAAGTGAAAGGGAGTACCTCTTCCTTTTCATTGAGCCTTAGATTTTTTTGAGGGAAATGTAGTTGAGATATGATCGAATCTGATTGTCTAGAGTTACTTCCACATAGTCTGCATTGTGGGTAAGCCATAGGATCAGATGAATCTCAAATTGGAGGCAAATGAAAAAATAATTAAAGAAACAAGATTTGAAAATCAAGAGAAAGGAAAAGAAAAACAAAGAAATGAAAGGGATAGGAAATGAAGAAATGGATCGACAAAATGCAAAGCTTATATTAAAGTGGCAAACATTCACTTTAGTCCTTTAACTTCATTTATATTTAAGTCCAACACTTCTCTTGCAATTTAGTCCTAAATTGCAATGCTATATGATTTGATAATTCATTGAATTATTAAATTGTTCAGCATAAGAGAAATTAGACTATACAACCGAGTACAATATGTCATTTTAATTCAGACTATATGACCGAGTATAGTCGACATTGTACAACCGAGTACAATGTGTCATTTCAATTCAGACTGTACGATCGAGTATTATCGACATTGTACAACCGAGTATAATGTGTCATTTCAATTCAAACTATATGACTGAGTGTAATCGACATTGTATGACCGAGTACAATGTATCATTTTAATTCAGACTATACGATAGAGTGTAGTTAATATTGTATGACTGAGTATAATGTGTCATTTCAATTCAAACTATATGACTGAGTAAAGTCGACATTGTACAACTGAGTACAATGCATCTTTCTAATTCAAACTATATGACCGAGTATAGTCAACCTTGTACGATCGAGTACAATATGTCATTTCAATTCAAACTGTACGATTAGTATAATTGACATTATGCAATTGAGTACAATGTGTCATTTCAATTCAAACTATATGATCAAGTATAGTTAACATTGTACGATCGAGTATAATGTGCCATTTCAATTCAGACTATACTCAAGAGTATAGTTGACATTGTACGACCGAGTATAATGTGTCATTTCAATTCAAACTATACTCAAGAGTATAGTCGACATTGTATAACCAAGTGCAGTGTGTCATTTCAATTCAGACTATACGATCGAGTATAGTCAACATTGTATAACCAAGTATAATGTGTCATTTCAATCTAGATCATACAACCAAGTATAATGTGTCATTTCAATCTAGATCATACAACCAAGTATAATGTGTCATTTCAATTCATACTATATGACCAACTTTAGTCGACATTGTATGACCGACTATAATGTGTCATTTCAATTCATATTATATGACCGAGTATAGTAGACATTGTATGATCGAGTATAATATGTCATTTCAATTTAGACTATACGACAGAGTATAGTTAACATTGTATGATCTAGTACAATGCATCCTTCCAATTCAGACTATAAGACCAAGTATAGTCAACATCATACGACTAAGTGTGATGTACGTTTTCAAACTAATACTATACGTCCAAGTGTAGTGTTTCCTTAAATGTTTTAAGTTTATGCCTAGTGTTATATGGCAACACGAGCATTCATCATGAATTGATAACTAATTACAAGTAAAAGCCTAAAGGAGCACATCTAAGTACTTAAACTTTGTTCTTAAGAAATTGTGTGCTTATTTTTTTGTCGTAATTTGTCAAGCAAATAGCGACAAAAGGGGGCAACTGTAAACATCCAATTTTGGGATAATACAATATGGATGCGACAAAGGACGCCAATGATGAAAATGTTATAAATAGGTCTTCAAAACTTGAAGTTTGAAACCTCAATAGTCTGAATGCATTATTAAAAGAAAGAGTTTAATTGGTTTTTCAAGGACCTAACTATAATGTTTTTAGGATCTCATTGAAAATTTTAAATTCTTTTAGGGGTCTTTGTGTAATTAAAAGTTAAAAAAAGGATCAAAATTTTGTAATTCCAATCAGAATTACATAATTCTGATTGAAATTCTATAATTCTTATTATAATTACACAATTCTAATTGGAATTATTTAATTCTGGTCGAAATTATATGTTTTCCATCTATTTTTCATATTTTTACAGAAAATAAAAAATGTGTTTCCTGAATTTTGATTGGTTAAAATTTTTTTATTAAATTCCGTTTTAGGATTTATCTAGATTTTTAGGAAATAAAATCCTACAAAAAATGAAACTCTTCAGTATGGGATGAGCCAAGGTTTTTTCTATAAAAACCTAGTTAAAGTTCTCTAGAGGGTAGGACTCTCAAAAAAGAAAAAAACTCTCAACTCTGGAGCTCTCTCTTTTTTTGCACGTTTTTTTAGACCTCTAGTTCTCTCTCTTAGCTCGAGACTTTTCTTTTCCTATGAAGTACACAAAAGTACCCTCTATGATTTATTAGTGTTGTGAAGCAAAGAGCAATAGACCTTGGAGAAGAGAATAATAAGTTTTTTAAAGGCCTACTTAACAAACAACGGTGACTAATTTTAGTCGAAGGAACCAACCACAGTGCATCCATAATCATTATCTTCTTTCCTATGTTCTTTTATTTTTATTGTTTTATTATTATTTTAATTTTATTAAATTTCAATTTTATTAAATTTTATTGGTATTTTATTCACTAATCATTATTTATTGTTTTGTGTTGGTGATTATGGAGGAGATTACATGATAATCTTACTTTGAGAACAAAATGCATGGAATTCCATGGATTGTGCTTTGTAGTTAAAGATACTTTCTAGGTTTTTCATTTAATTATTTATTATTTACTTATTTATTTTTGGTTTGTATTAATTTTTCCCTTTTTTTATTATTTTCAATAGCTATTTATAATAGCCCCAATAGTGGGAATAATGAAATCATGTGTATGTGATTAGTTGTTTTATTTTAATTAATTGGTTAGTAATATTAGGGTTTCAATTGGATTATTCATTAAAATTAATGGCTATAGAATTCATTAGAGTTTATTTTAATTAAAATTAAATTAGATTTAGGTGGATAAAATTAGGATTACTTGATATGGTCACTTTAATTAAATTAGGCTTTTTAGAATAAGTTCGATTGATTTTTTTATTTTTTTATTTTATTTTTTTTTATTTTTAGGGCTTATTTGTTTGTTTGTGTTTATGTGTTTTGGGTCCTAGGCCCATGTTAGGCTTTAACTCATTTAAATAAGTTTAGATTTTTTAGGTTTAATTAATAAAAATAAATAAACTTAGGTTCACTTAAATAAAATTGAATAGGAATTAAGCCCATTAGTCCTTAGGCTCACTTGTAAATTAAAACATGTAGATTTAGCTTATTTAATTAAAATCAATGTTGATTAGAGTAACTTAGGGATTGTTGATTTAAATGAGTGCATTGTTTACATGTATTTTTTATGACTAGTTTACCTGGAGTTGATTGTTTTAATAAGGGTTTATATGAAATTCCATGTAAATAGAGGGTAAGATAGTAATTCATAAAGTAATTCTAAACGAACATAAGACTAAAAGAAGTTGGTATTCTGTATCCAGAATCTCCTAGTTGTAGTGCTAGCTTTCTTTTAGAGAATTGAGTACCACCATTTCTTGATTTATCCTAGTTATTACCCTAGGTGGTGACTCCTCATCTCCAATCCATGTCTTTATGATAATGGTTAGTGTGTTCTCTCGAGCCCTGAGCTCAAACAGTGTCGTAGTTGCTAAGATCTTAGGGGCATGCTAAACCCCGTCATCTATAGCTAAGCCTTAGTTAATCCCTGCCATACTAGCTACAAAAGCTATAGGATCCGCTTCTGGCATTTTTGGCTCAACTTGCTGCTATTGCGCTTACTTATCAGCTCAATGGCTCTAAGTCTAACCCTTCCTTTATGATGTGGGGTAGGAGAAACTTCATCTTGAATGGACTGCATGTGCTTATCATAAGCTACATTTGCAGTAGGAGCATTTTCGTTATATCCGTCTTATTCTAAAAAAGACAAAACCAACGAAATTCAAAACACAATAAGGAACCGATAAATACATAGAATTCTAAAAACAATGGTGATGACAACTGACCTATAACACTTATTTACCGAAGTAGTTCAAGAAAAGACATATTCTAATGACCCAAAGATCAAATAAATAAATAAGAGCTCTGATACCAACTTTGTCACAACCTGAACCTAGAGGTACGTAATCGGCACTAGGGAATGAGAAATGCAAATATGCAATCGAAACCTGTAGTAAGACTTAGAAATTTTTTGCAAATAAATGACAATCACATAATAATAATACCATGGATAAAATCATTAATTTCGAATACATAAGTCATTACTCTATTACAATAATATTTCAACACAAAATAATACCATAATATCAATAATACAAGTTTCACAATCAACTACTGTGATATCTAGAATTTGATTACATAACATTCAATTCAAATTGACATATATAATTCAGCCATTGAAGAAGAAATTTGGTGCAAACAATAACTAGAACTAGGCTAACTATGAGGTCCTGAAAAAAATAAATTGAGAGGAATCATACCTCACTGAGTGAATCGATTTTATGGAATGCATGCTAGTTTGAAAACATTTGTTAAAACTCATTTTGAAAATAAAAATAAAATATATATAAATATTAAAAATTATTTACTTTAATATAAAACTATAATACAAAATCATATAAATTTATTATTTTATCGAAAACTCTGGTAGAATACCTAAACTATCAAATTCTAATAGCCATTTGGCTCACTTATTCCAATTGACTGTCAGTCCCAAAGAGCAAGCTCGATTAGGGTCCAGCCATAGTCGGTCTCTTAGTCCAATTGATCATTGACGCTTAGAGAGCATGCTTGACTAGGGTTCAACCAATATCATACCTTTGCCTAGAAAGCAAGTTCAACTCGGGCTCTTAAAAATAATCACACATCTGCCTAGAGAGCAAAGCTCAACCAGGGCTTTGATTCAACAAATCTTAACCAAAGAACAAAGCTCAACCAGGGCCCACAAATCAATCAATGACCATATAAATAATTATTATTGGTGCGCACGTAGTCCTCGTGACACCCACCATGTAGCACATTCTACCATTATTTCCAAATCATTTAAATCATAATAAATAAAATAAATAAATAAAATGGAATAAGACAATTGTAAACACCTGAATTTTGATATTTATTATGAAATTAATTGGGAATTTAAATGTGAATTTTATTAATATTAAATGGGGATTATTAAATTTAATTAATTTTATTAAATTAGTGTTGAAATTATAGTGTTAACAAAATTGTAATTTAATTTTTAAGCGTGTGTGTGTGTGTGTGTGTGTGTGTGTATATATATATATTAGTGTGTAATTATTGGAATGGATATTTTTAATATAATATACATATATGTGTGCTTTTTGTACTTGAAAAAAAATCAAAAATCAAAAATCAAAAACGTTTTTTTTGTCTCCTTTTTTTTTTTACTTATTTTCTCCTTTTTTTTCTTCTTCTTCATCTTCTTTCTGCCCGAAGCAGACTCGCGCCACCCCACTTAATCACTGCCACCACCACCATATCGCACCACCACAGCTAATGCCACTAACACCAGCAGACCCTGCCTTCCTCGTCGATGTTCACTGTACCTCCTCCTCCATCATTCTCCTTCGATGTCGGAACTTCCAGGAACTACCGTCACCAACTTCAGCCACTTATGGATGCATTGACAGTTCCTTTTAGCTTATCTTGGCTTAGGCTTCCATTTTTAGGTTTTTTATTAATTTTATGTTGATTGAGTTAGAATTAGAGTTAATTGTGGTTAGATAATTGTTGTTGAGCTTGAAATCTAACTATGTATATATTTTGTTTAATTTTTTGAAATTATTTCAAAAATTCAAATTTTCAGGTCTCGATTACTATTGATGCAATTTTGGGTTCGAGTAATTTTTATTAAATTTTATAAATCATGTAGATTAATCTTTGTTATGAGAGTTTATTGAAATTATGCACTGAATTTTTATTATAAATTTTTGAATGCTTATGCCAAAATTAAATTTTTGGAAAAGTAATTATAGATTGTAATTTTTATTATTTTAAATAAATCATTGTTAATTATTATGTTTTAGATAGATTTTGAATAATAATAGTATTAAGATAATTTTTATAATTTATTTCCTATTTTTAACTAAATTATATTAATTTTTGGAAAATGATAAGAATAATAAATTTACTTATTGTTTTTAAGTTGAAATAAGTTATTTGTTAATTTTGTGATATATTTAAGTAATTTAAATGGTTATTTGTAATTAATGTTAATTTAATTGTAAGATTTGAATTATGTATGTTTATTGACAAAAATTTAGGTACAAACTAGAATTTTACTATTTACTAGAAAATAAATATGTTTTATGATTCAATATGGGAATAAATTAATTTGTGGTATTTAAATGAGACTTTATGATTTTTGGTAATTTTAAAGAAAATTATTTTATTTTATTTTTATTGTGAATTGTGGCTTTCAGTTGGGCATTTAGTGTAGTTCGGAGGCCCAACATGAGATTTGGTGTTGTGAGAATATTAGTGTGTTTTTCATGCAAAAATCACTCTATTTTTAGTAGAGAGATGTCTGTTTTACAGAGGAAACTCTACCGAATTTTCGGTAGATTTCTCATAAAATGTGACATTAGCCTGTGTCAAATTTCTAGTTTTAGCTGAGTTGTGTCTTTGCTCAAGTCAATTATGTCAATCCTATAGTTTTCATAATTTCAAAAAAAATCAAGAATTTATTTATTTTATTTTATGAGCATATTTTAAATAAATATTCTTTAATTTAGAGAACTTCAGGACTCGAGTTGTAGCACCATAATAGCAGAGAATGCGTCTTTTGGCACACTCAACCTGTGAGTTAATTTTATAAAATGTGCATTGCGCGTGTTTTCATTATATTTTCAAGTAATCAAAAATAATAAAAAATGATTACATGATTTATTTATGAATATATTTATATTGTTATATGTATGTGTTATAACCCGATATTTTTATAAATTATTAAATTAAATTATAAGATATGCAATGTTAATAAATATTTTAAGTTTTATATATTTGGATTATTTTAGTTTTTATTTTATTTTATTATTGGTATTAATATTAAATTGAAATTTAAAAGTTTGATTTAGTGTGGTATATTATTATTTATTTATCTATTTAATAACATTATTGTTATTATTTGTGAATAGTATTAAATTATTTTATTTTAAATATTTTATTATATAGTGGTGGATTTAATTTGAAAGTGATTACTTAATTCAAAAACATTATTATCGTTATTATTATATTTTTTATATGTGTGATATTTTGTCTTTTTCCTAAAAAAAAGCAGAAGCATTAATTTTTTCAGGTTTTCTTCTTATTTCCCTTCTCTTTCTTTTTTCTTTCTTTTCTTTGTTTTCCTTCTTCTTCATCATCTTCTTCTTCTCGATCTGAAGCGCCACCGCTAGCCACCATTATCTCACCAACATCACCTCCCCTCTTCCCTTCCCTTCCGTCATCGTCTACCAGCTTCTTCCTCCCCACTTTCGTCGAACATAGCAGCAATAGCGACATCAGCGACATTTTTGGAGGAGAGAGTTTGTTGTTCCAGGCTCATTCGACTCCTCTCAGTCCAAGCAAGCTAATCTTCAGTTGTTTCAAGTTTAGGATGTTTGATAATCATTTTATACTCAAGTTTTAGTTTAGATCAATTTAGGTTTTGATTTTTTTTAAACATGATATAGTTTGATTCATGCTTAATTCCTTTGGAAATGTGTTTGTGTGCATCAAAAGCTACCTAAATATATTTTTGTTTGATTTTTCTAAATTATTTGAAGTTTTTGTATTTTTATTTTCTAGTGAGTCACTATTCCAATGACCCACACCGGAAAATTTTAAGAGTTTTAGAAAATTGTTTGAATTATTTAGATTATAGTTTGTGAAAGAACTTTGGTGAAATTAATTTTAGATTTTTAGTTATGAATTTATTTAGTTTATGTATAAAATTGTATTTTTGAAAAATAAAGTAAATTTTATTAATTATATGATTTTTATTGAAAATAATACTAATTAGTATATTTAATATAAACATTAAGCTTTAGAAAGGAGAAAATAATTTTTTGTGAATTTATAGTAATTTTGGTTAATTTTCAGAAAATATTTAATATTATGGTAATTTTTGGAAAAAACATTAGTAAATTTTGTATTTTAATTGAAATTATTGTTAATTAGAGTGTTTTGGATAATTTTTGAGTAATAAATAGTTAAAATAATTTTTATAAATTATTTACTGTTTTTAGCTAATTAATAATAATTTTCAAAATTATGCTTAAACAAGAGCTTATTTATTATTTTATGATTAAAATGGATTTTTAGCTATTTTTATTATATAATTGAGTAATTTAAATCATTAATTGTACTTTATGCTATTTAATTTTGAATATTTAAAAAATGTATTTTTACCAATATTATTTAATTCTATTTGAAATTTTATTAAATTAATTTGAAGATAAATTATCTTTAATGTTTTTGTTATTTGAATAAATTTTATTGAGGTATTTTATTGATTTTTTTATGATTTTTAATATTCATTATTAAATTATTGATTTTGAGTAGTTTGGCTCTCGATTGGGCAATTTGTGTAGTTCAGGTGCTCAACCCGAGAAGTTATGCTATTGTTAATATTTGAAGTGTGTTTGCTTACAGGATCAACTCTACTTTTAGTAGAGAGACGTTCGTATTACATATGAAATTCTGCCGAATTTTTGGTAGAATTCTTATAAAACGCGACATCGAGTCAATCATGAGTTTTTGAATTTTGGTCGAGTTGTGTTTTAAATTGAGTCATTCATTAGAATTTCTAGAAGTATAAAATTAGGATTTTGATTCTGATATTATTATTTATTTATTTTCTATAGTTGTACCGAGACCAAGGCCTACCAGACCAGGCCAATCTATCTTTTTTAAAGGAGCGCATAACTATGAGTTATTATCACATATATGCATTGCATGTATATGACATATTTGTGAGCATCCATATTTTATAATGTGATTAATTATGATTTATTTTATTAAATGATTATATATATATATATATATATATATATTTTTGTATATGTTTGGTATATATTTAGTATATTTCTTTCAAAATGGATGCTATCATGTTTAAATTATGCATTTCATTATTTTTTTATAAATATAAGATTTATATATGAAGGATAGTAGTAGAACGTGCTACCTAGTGGGCTGCACTATGAATGTGCATGTACCAGTGCGTTAGATTTAGGAGTTGATATTATAAAATTATTGATGTGAGACTTGATTAATTGATTATCGAGGTTTGTTATGAGAGAGTGGTGTGATTGCAAGAGCTCGGTTGACCTAGTGTCTCAGGGCCAATCACGTCGACAGTGAGATTACGGGAGCTCAATTAACTTAATGTCTCGCGGTTAGTCTACTGTCCAAAAATGGAAAAGAGAAATATTTTAAAATTAAGTGAGCTTGTTGGCTAGTGAGATTCAATGATTGAGGTTGCATAATATTTTAGGGTTATGCTCCAATTATTCACCCAAATTTTCTGCATTTATTATTATATAAAAGTGGATTTTCGCATATGTATGAAATGCATAAATAAATAAATAAATAAATATATATATATATATATATATATATATATATATATATATATATATATATATATATATATATTAGTGATGTTTGACTGTATATAACTTTAAGTTGCATGTATATATATTATAATAATTCACTCAGTGAAGTATGACTCCTATCAATAATTTTTTCCAAGATTTACTTCAGACCTTCCTTGTAGTACTCTTAGCCGGAATTTTTTCTCTCCAACTGATTTATGTAAATACTGAATTGTCGTTTCTTTGTATTTTAGTAATCACTGCAATAGTAGTGTTATTATAGTGGTAGTGTGTTATAATAATTAGAGATCTTGTATTCGAATCTTGTATAAAATTTTTTTTATTATGTTATGATATAAAGAGTTATTTTTATATTAATTAAAGTTTTAATTCTAGTGTATTCTCGTTCCCTAATGCCGGTCATGACTCCCTAGTTTGAGTCATGACAGTATGATAATTTATTGTATGTTTATGAATACTAATAAAAAACATGCTTCAAGGAAATTATTTTGCTATATTTTATTTAATTATTGTTTAATCGTTTAATTATTCATTACTAAATGATTTATTTATTTTATTTTATTATTTATAATTCAAATTGATTTGAAGATACTAGTAGAATGTGCTACCTAGTGGGTGTCACTATGACCACGTGCTCACGGGTAAGATCTTAGTATATATGTAAATTGTGAAATGGGCTTGATAGAGTGTGTGCTCTCAAGTAAGACTAAATGGTTAAAGCTCGGTGGAACTAGTGCTCTCGTGCCGAAAAAATGGATGTGACTCGGTTGAGCTTGCTCTCAGGATGGCATTCACTTGGATTAAAGAGTGCCGAAATGCTATTAGAATAATGGTTTAGGTGTTTGTAGATGGTGGGGTTTAGTGCGCGTCCAAGATTGTAGCAACCGCGACACTGTGTAGGCTCAGGGCCTTAGAGAACACTAACCACTGTCACAAAGACATGGCATGGAGATGAAGAGTCACCACCCAGGGTAATAACTAGGAAAAATAAAAAAGGTAGTACTCGATTCTCTAAAAGAAAGCTAGCACCATAACCAGGAGATTCTGAATACATAATACTAACTTCTTTTAGTCTCATGTTCTTTCAGAATAATTTTATAAATGATTATTTCATTCTTTAATTACATGCAATTTTATTAAACCCTAATTAACATCCATCTAACCCAAAAGGCAACAAGTTAATAAAATTACAAGTAAAAATGCATTAAAAAGGCAATGTCCCTATGTCTAAACTATATTAATTTTATTTTATAAGTTAGCTAAATCTATATTTTATCTACAAGTGAGAAATGGACTATAGGTGGGCCTACATTTTTATTAATTAGTGAGCCTAGATCTGTTTATTTAATTTGTCTAAGGAATGGGCCTAAGTCTATTCAATTTTAAAAGGAAATCAAATTAGTGGCCTAAGTCTAACTTAGTTTTATTTTAAGTGAAATGTGGGCCTAGGTCTATTTATTTTAAAAGAAATGCAATTAAGTGGGCTGAGCTAAGTCAAGACAAGTTTTAATTAACCAAGTGGGCCTAAAATCTAATTAACCTAATGGGCCTAAATTGATTTTAATTATTAAAAAACCTAAATCATTTTTTAAACCTATTTATTAAGTGGGTTAGACCTAAATGTGGGCTTGGGGCCCAAAAACATAAAAACATAAAAATAAAAAAAAACACAAGCCCAAAACAAATAAACACAAAAAATAGATCAAACAAACATTATAGTGATTTTCTAGAAAAAACCCTAAATTAATTACATGCAAACCCTAACTTAAGCTACTACCACCATTAATTTTAATTGAATTTTTTTTACCTAATGACTAATTAATTTTAAAGTACAAAAAATTAAATTTTCACTATTCCCACTACAGGGGCTATTACAAACTACGTACAAAATTAAAATTAAATGATTATACACTCAGAAATTAAAATAACTACATAAAACACCAAAAATGGAAAAATAATAATAAAAAATCCTAAATCCTACTGGAAAATAACACAGGTTCTTCCATGGCATTCCATGGACCTTCTGCTTAATTCAAATATAGGTAGTATCCTCCTCAATC
>CANTUR010001381.1:0-260703 GCA_947683625.1 Mallotus nudiflorus | reverse complement strand
CTTCCATTCATAACATGATAAAGACCTAATACTCGACTAAACTACAAATCCTTCGATTGGATAATGAAGGGGAGTATGTTAACCATAAATTTTAATAGTATTTTCAAACTCATAGCTTATACCACAAAACCTTACACACCATAACAAAATGGTGTTGCGGAACAGAAGAATAGACATATACTTGAGACAGCTTGAGCTTTTTTACTTACTACTTAGGCTCTAAAAAGGTACTGAACAAATGTGGTTTCTACTACGGTCTATCTTCTGAATAGACTTCCATCCCAGGTTCTAGACTTTCAGACTCCCCTTCAGACTCTTGCTCGACATGTACACCTACCTTTAATTTTAATGCTTCCACCTTGAGTATTTGGCTCAATAGCCTATATTAACCTCCCTAAAACCTAGCAGACTAAACTTGATCCTTGTGCTGTCTGATACGTCTTCTTGGGCTATGGAGGTCATAAAAAGGAATATTAGTGTTATGATCCTACTACTTGACCCCTATACACTACTCTAGATGTCACGTTTCAGGAATTTAACATATTTTTTATACATCGGGATTCTCATTCTTTTCTTCAAGGGGAATATAAGTGAAGAAAAGAACTAGGTATCAGAAAACTAGTTAAAATGGGAATTAGCAGGCTCTAAGCATGATGAAGGAAACTCAAAATCTGAGCATGACATGAGGATGAGTGGAAACTTAAAATCTGAGCATGATGAAGGAAATGGAAATGCAGAATCCAAGCATGATGAGGAAAGAAACTTTGAATCTGAGCATGATAAGGGGACGGGTGGAAACTTGTTATCCGAGCATGATGAGGGGATAGGTGGAAACTCGAAACATAATGAAGGAAATAGAAACTCAATGTCTGAATATGCTAGCGAAGACCAAACTAAGCTTAGAAACTCAAAAACCCCTCCCTCAATTATTCAAAGCAATTTATCTCCTAAGAATATTCCTGAGGTATAGTCTTTAAACTCTCCTTCAAATTAAAACTCCTTTATTCATAAATTACCTTTTAGACATAACTAGGGAAAGCCACTAAATCGATACTCACCCGACTGAGAAAATAAGGAAGGAAGATACTCTATTACTCAATATGTATCCATTTAGAGACTTTCAAATTCTTTAAAAGCCTTTGCACATAAGCTCTCAACAGAGTGCATTCCTCATAATATGTAAGAGGCATTAACAGAACCTCGATGGACTCAAGCCGTAAAGGATGAGATGACTATTCTCCAAAAGAACAACACTTGGACTCTTATTTCACTACTAAAGAGAAAAATAATTGTAGGATGCAAATGGGCGTTCTTTATCAAATACAAAGCAAATGGATCAATAGACATACACAAAGCAAAACTCATGGCAAAGGGGTATACTCAAACTCATGGAATTGACTACTAAGAGACATTCTCCTTGATTGTAAAGCTAAATATAGTAAGGGTGTTGGTATCTCTTGCTGCAAATTTAGATTGGCCCCTTCATCAATTTGATGTAAAAAATGCATTCTTATACGAAGATTTAGAGGAAGAAGTGTACATGGATATTTCTCCGGGCTTCACTGCCACATAAACTGGATGTGTGTAAACTATAAAAGGTACTATATGGTCTACAGTAGTCCCCACGAGCATGGTTTGGTAGGTTCAGCTCTGCAATAAAGAAACATAGGTTCAAGCAGAGTAACTCGGATCATACACTGTTTCTAAAACATCAGGATGGGAGAATAACAACCTTGATTATATATATGGATGATATGATCTCACAGGGAATGATAAGGAAGAAATCTTAAATCTTTAAAGACACTTGGCATGCGAGTTTAAAATGAAGAATCTTGGGGTATTGAAGAAGCTCGGTTGAAACAGGGTATATTCCTTTCCCAAAGGAAATACACACTTGACTTACTAGTAGAGACTAGAATGCTAGATTGTAAACTGGTAGACACTCTCATTGCTCAGAATGACAAATTGATGGATCAAATGCCAATAAATAAAAACCAGTACCACTAGCTATTAGGATAGTTGATCTATCCATCTCATACTAGACCAAACATTGTATATAGAGTAAGTTTAGTAAGTCAATCTATGCATAATCTAAGTAAAGATCACTTGAGAGCAGTATTCTAGATTTAAAGGTACTTTAAATCATCTCCCGAAAGAGGACTTATGTTCAGAGACTATAATCACTTCAATATTGATGGATATACAAATGCCAACTGGGCAGGAAGCTCAAATAGAAAGTCAACGTCATGATACTTCACCTTTGTTGGTAGTAATCTTGTCATGTGGATAAGTAAGAAACAAAAAATGGTTGCTTTGTCAAGTGCGGAAGTCAAGTTTAGAGGGATATCAAAAGGATTATGTGAGCTCCTCTAGTTAAAAAGCTTATTAAGTAAGATTGACTATCCTCCAAAAGTAGAGATAAACTTATACTGTGATAATCGGGTAACTATTCAGATTGCTTATAATCCGGTTTAACATGATCGGACTAAACATGTGGAAGTGGATAAACACTTTATCAAAGAGAAACTTGAAGTCAAGATAGTCGAATTTCCTTTTGTAAAATCTGAAGATCAGTTAGCAGATGTACTGACATTATCTCAAGTTGAGTGTTCTATAATTCACTGAGCAAGTTGGGCATTGATGATATCTATACACCAACTTGAAGGGGAGTGTTGAATAGTATGAATAAAATAATTACAAAATTAGGAAGTGAGAAGATTGATAAAGAAAATCAATGAATTGATTTATGTAAATTAGGAATGATCGATGTAAATTAGTGATTATACTACTAAAGATAGATGTAGATATATATATATATATATATATATATATATATATATATATATTGTGAAGGAAGAAATATGAAGAAAATTTCTCTCAATTTTATTTCTCAAATCTTTATTGTTAACATTTAAGTTCTACTGTAATGATAATAAAGTATATATAAAATAAATAAAAAATTATTATGAATGTGAATGAACAATATATTACTTGTGAATGAACAATATATTGCTTGTGAGAGAATAGTACTCAAATAGTGAAACGAAAATTTCTATATAAAGGGATTGAAATTCATTAATGAGAAGGTTAAGAAGAAGAAAAGATAGATTACTCTCCAAATTCTTTCAATATTATAGTTCTCTAAATTCTCTCCAAACTCTCTCTAAATTCTCTCAAAATCATTCTACTATAAAATATTTTTCTTCTAGTTAAATACTACTAAATTCAAGTTTAGTTCTATAACAAAATAAGTAATTCAATCTTTATTTCACAACATGTTATCAGCACGAGGAGCTCTCAATCAAAACAATAAGGTACATATTTCTTAATATTTAATATTTATGAATATATTAGTTGATTATATATTATTATGGATGGCTATGCCTCCTACTAATTTATATATTTATATTTATTTCTTGAATCTAACTTTATGTTAATTGTTATTTTTATTTTGTTTTACTAACTATACCATTGATGCAAATATTGCTAGAAATGGTTCTAACCTTATGGATGGCTATGCCTCCTATCAATTTATATTTATGCACATTTATTTTTTTTATTATTTATGTTAATGGAAGGCTATACCCCATTTTATATTAATGGACGGTTTTGCCCCATATTTATACATATCGTTATGTTAACTCACTTGCTATAAATAATCATATCAACATTATTTATTGATTTTACTTTATATAACTCAATATATTATATTAAAAAAAAATTCTAACGGCTATATTTTTATTACCAACGGTAATATAACGGTAATAAACGGCTATATTTTTCATTATAAATAGATGAGCTATAAATTTTATTTATTCACACAAATTCATACATTTTCTCTTTCTCTCTTTACTCTAAATTATAAACATGATTTGGTATATTTATATTTGTGTTTTGATCATGACTATTATAATAATTTTAGGAATAATTAATATGGAAGATGATTTTCTATTTGATATAATTTTAAGTATTATTGTATCATTTTTTGTACCACTATTATTTCTTGCAATATTCATTCATGATATAATTAATTAGTAAATTCTAATCATGTTTGATTTTTTTTAGTAGTCATAAAATTTATGAATTCCAATTGAGTTATATTTTTTTTTATTAGTTATCATAATGACAAATCTAGCAAAGCTTGAGTTCGTTGCTCTTGACATTACGGAAAAAAATTATATGTCTTGGATTCTAGATGTAGAAATGCATCTTCAATCAATGGGGTTAATTGATACCATAAAAGAAAATAATAACACCTCATTGCAAGATAAGGCCAAGTCTATAATTTTTCTCCGTCGTTATCTTGATGAAGGATTAAAATGTGAATATTTGACTGTCAAAGATCCAAGTGTTCTTTAGAAGGATCTAAAACACAGATATGATCATCAAAGAGATGTAATACTACCAGTAGTCACTGATGAATGGAGAGCTTTACGCTTTCAAGATTTTAAAAAAGTGAGTGACTATAATTCTGCAATGTTCAGAATAGTATCTCAATTAAAATTCTGTGGATAGACAGTCACAGATGAGGATATGCTAGAGAAAACTTACTCCACATTTCATGCATCAAATGTTACACTGCAACAACAATACAGGATGCAGAGATTTAAAAAATATTCTGAACTAATTTCATGCCTACTGGTAGCTGAGAAAAATAATGAACTCTTGATGAAAAATCATCAGTCCTGTCCCACTGGCTCAATAGCATTTCCAGAAGCAAATGCTACAAATTATTCCAGATATAAAAATTACAATAGCCGTGGACGTGGAAGAGGTAGAGGTCGTGGACGTGGAAGAGGTCAATTCTTTGGCCATGGTCGTGGAAATAAATATAATAATACTCCACAACAAACTCAGACTCAACCTCAAAAGAAGTTAAAATCAATCATCAGTGGTGTTCAAGAAAGGCCTCAACATAAGTCTGAAACTGTGTGTTTCAGATGTGGTAGTAAAGGACACTGGTCACGAATTTATCGAACACTACCACATCTTTGCCAACTTTATAAGGCATCATTGAAAGGCAAAGAAAAGGAAATAAACTTCAATGAGCATCATACTCATGTTAATGATAGAACTCGTCTAGATGTTTCTGATTTTACTGATGATTTTACTGATAATGGAAATTGAGACATCTCTAATTTTAAGTATATTGTTATTACTTATTTGATTCTGAAGAATATGTTATTGTTATGTATGTTATTTTTAAATTAAATAAAATGTCCTACTTTACAATTATTTTATGTTTTTACCTTAATTGATTAATTTTGTGTTTATCTATTTTGAAGTTTAATATGGATTGTACTCAACATAAAGACAATATTGGAGATCTCTGCATACCAGATAGTGGTACTACACATACTATCTTGAAAAATAGAGATTATTTCTCTGAAATAAAGCCCACAAAGGCAGTTGTAAAAACAATATCAGGTCCTGTAGATCTGATTGAAGGAATTGGCAAAGCTAAATTTATGTTACCAAATGGAACAAAGTTTATAATTGATGAAGCTTTGTTTTCACCAAAATCAATAAGAAATTTGTTGAGTTTTGATGACATATATCGAAATGGGTGTGATACCCAATCTATTACTATAAATGGTAACAAATATTTAAATATAGTTTCCTATGAATCAGGAAAAATGCAAGTATTGGAAAGACTGCCAAAACTCCCTACTGGATTGCATTACATGCATATACATGTAATTGAATCAAATATGGCAGTAAAAGAAAAATCTTATGATCCTTCAATAATAAATTTATGGCATGACAGATTAGGTCATCCTGGATCAGTAATGATGCGAAGGATAATTGAGAATTCACATGGGCATCCCTTGAAGGGGCAAAGAATTCCTCAATCAAATGAAATGCCATGTACAGCTTGTTCTCTCGGAAAATTAATCTTGAGACCTTCACCATCTAAAATTCAAAATGAATCACCTATGTTTCTTGAAAGAATTCAAGGTGATATATGTGGGCCAATTCACCCACCATGTGGACCATTCAGATATTTTATGGTATTAATTGATGCATCTAGTAGATGGTCACATGTTTGTCTATTGTCAACTCGTAATGTTGCATTTGTAAGGTTGCTTGCTGAAATTATTAAATTATGAGCACAATTCCCTGATTATACAATCAAGAGGGTAAGACTTGATAATGCTGGTGAATTTACATCTCAAGTATTCAATGATTATTGTATGTCTACTGGGATCATTGTTGAGCATCCTGTTGCCCATGTACATACTCAAAATGGTTTAGCTGAATCATTGATTAAACGACTTCAGCTTATTGCTAGACCATTAATAATGAGAACAAAGCTTCCCATTTCAGTTTGGGGTCATGAAATCCTACATGCTGCTTCAGACCTAGTGCATATCATAAATACTCCCCACTACAATTGGCATTTGGTCAAGAGCCAAATATTTCCCATCTCAAAATTTTTGGTTGTGCAGTATATGTACCCATTGTGCCACCTCAGCGCACAAAAATGGGTCCTCAATGAAGATTGGGAATTTATGTTGGGTTTGAAACACCCTCGATTATTAGATATCTTGAACCTCTAACTAGTGATGTTTTTACAGCACGTTTTGCTGATTGCCAATTTAATGAGGTTGTTTTCCCAACATTAGGAAAAGGGGAGAAAGAAGGGAAAAGGGATATTTCATGGAATGAACCATCATTATTGCATCTGGATCCTCACACAAAACAATGTGAATTAGAAGTGCAAAAGATTGTGCACTTACAAGCAATTGCAAATCAATTGCCAGATGCATTTACTGATACAAAAAGAGTGACTAAATCATACATACCAGCAGCCAATGCTCCTGCTCGTATTGAAATTCCAGAAATAAAATCTGAGAATAAAGACACTCATGAGTCTAAAACATGCCAGAAGCGTGGAAGACCAATTGGTTCTAAGGATAAAAATCCTCGAAAAAGAAAGGGAGTAGATAATCATATTGATAGCGAGGAAAATATCCCTGAAGAAATAGAAAATAAAGAAAGTCATGAAACATTATCATATACTGTTGCATGTGAAATCATAAATGACAAAGATGATCCTGAACCAAAATCAATCATGGAATGTCAAAATAGGCATGATTGGATAAAATGGAAAGATGCTATGCAGGCTAAATTGGACTCACTAAACAAACGAAATGTTTTTGGGCCAATTATTACTATGCCTAAAACTGTGAAACCTGTAGGATACAAGTGGGTCTTTGTATGAAAGAGAAATGAGAAAAATGAAATAATAAGGTACAAAGCTAGACTTGTAGCTCAAGATTTTTCACAAAGGCTAGGAATTGATTATGATGAAACGTATTCTCCTATTATGGATGCAATTACGTTCAGGTATCTGATTAGCCTAGTAGTTTCTAAGAAATTAGAAATGCGTCTTATGGATGTTGTGACTGCTTATTTGTATGGATCACTTGATAGTGACATTTATATAAAAATCCCTGAAGGATTTAAAATGCCTGAAGCATTAAGTACAAAACCCAAAGAAATGTATTCGATCAAGCTCTAAAGATCTTTATATGGGTTAAAACAGTCTGGGCGCATGTGGTATAATCGTTTAAGCGATTATTTGATTAATAAAGGATATGTGAGTAATATTATTTGCCCATGCATTTTTATTAAGAAAATAATATCCGAATTTGTGATTATAGCTGTATATGTTGATGATTTGAATATCATTGGAACAGAAAATGAGATCCATGAAGCAACAGTATACTTAAAGGAAGAATTTGAAATGAAAGATCTTGGAAAAACCAAGTATTGCCTTGGTTTACAAATTGAGCAAATGCACAATGGGATATTTGTGCATCAATCAAATTACACAGAAAAGATCTTGAAACGCTTTAATATGGATAAAGCAAATCCTTTAAGTACTCCAATGGTCGTTAGATCACTCAATATTGAAACTGATCCATTTCGACCCTGTGAAGAAAATGAAGAAATTCTTGGTCCTGAATTTCCATATCTCAGTGCCATTGGAGCTCTAATGTATCTTGCTAATTGTACTAGACTTGACATTTCTTTTGCAGTTAATTTATTAGCGAGGTTCAGTTCAGCTCCAACAAAAAGGCATTGGAAAGGGGTCAAACATATACTTCGATACCTTCGAGGAAATGTTGATTTGGGTTTATTTTATTCTAACAATTCAAAACAAGAATTGATTGGTTATGCAGATGCAGGGCATTTATCTGATCCTCATAAAGCGAAATCTCAAACAGGCTATGTGTTCACAAATAATGGAACTGCAATTTCTTGGCGTTCCCAGAAACAAACGCTTGTCACTACTTCCTCAAATCATTATGAAATTATTGCACTACATGAAGCAAGTAGAGAGTGTGTGTGGCTTAGATCAATGAAACATCATATTGAAGAATCTTGTGGTTTTCCAGTCAACAAAAGTCCAACAATTTTATATGAAGATAATGCAGCATGCATTGCACAGTTAAGAGAAGGATATATCAAAAGTGATAGAACCAAACATATACCTCCAAGATTCTTTTCATTCACTCAAGAGCTAATAAAAGACAATCATATAGATATCAAGTATATTCAGTCTAGCCATAACTCAGCTGATCTTTTCACAAAGGCACTTCCAATTACAATATTTAGAAAGCACGTTCACGATATTGGAATGCGACATCTGCATACTATGTGAAGGAAGATTATACATATCAACTTGTGGGGGAGAAAATCATGCACTGTACTCTTTTTCCTTAAGCTAAAGTTTTTCCCACTGGGTTTTATTTAGCAAGGTTTTAACGAGGCAGTTGCAAAATATTGTTATTCAAGGGGGAGTATTATGAATGTGAATGAACAATATATTGCTTGTGAATGAATAATATATTGCTTGTGAGAGAATAGTACTCAAATAGTGAAAAGAAAATCTCTATATAAAGGGATTGAAATTCATTAATGAGAAGGTTAAAAAGAAGAAAAGATAGATTACTCTCTAAATTCTTTCAATATTATAGTTCTCTAAATTCTCTTCAAACTCTCTCTAAATTCTCTCAAAATCATTCTATTATAAAATATTTTTCTTCTAGTTAAATACTACTAAATTCAAGTTTAGTTCTATAACAAAATAAGTAATTCAATTTTTATTTCACAACAAAAATAAAGTAAAGGTAGAATTTTTCAAAAATCAAAATAACAAATAAATTTATTAAATTCGATAAAAAGTGCACAGTTTGAATTTTGGGAGGATAAAATGTATGTCCTTGAACTGCCAACTTTATCCAACTCTAACCGTCAAATGATCATCAATTAGCTACTAAACTCTCAGCTCCTACTGATGCCGATCGCTTCGCTCTCTCTCTTTCGCCACCGAGCACCCACCGCCGTCAACCGCCACCTCTTCCGCCAAATTACCGGTTATCGTCACCTCTCGATTATTGTATCCAAACAGCAGCAGCAGCAGCAGCAAAAAAGCCCTAACAATGTCTCTAGAAAACCACAACCAAACAAAAACATTCTCAAAGCCAAACAGACCTTCAGAGAGTATTCCTCTTTATCACCAATCCTCTCACCGGAAACCAAACCTAACCTCTCCGATTCTCAAGCTATCGGTATGGTAGCCGCCGCTCAGGCCAATTTCATGCGCGTAATCGTACAATCGCTGCCGCGTTCTGTAACATTACAGAAGAGTAGCGAAGAAAAAGAAGACAATAAAATTGGCGTGGAGTTGCTATGTGTGGTGAAAGCAGTGTTGAAGAAGATAAAACGGAGAGTTTTAGTAGGTGATGAGGTGGTGGTTGGATCAATTGATTGGGTAGACCGTAGAGGTATGATTGAGAATGTGTTTCAACGGAGTACAGAGATTTTGGACCCTCCGGTTGCTAATGTGGATCATTTGTTAGTGCTTTTTTCCATGGAGCAACCGAAGATTGAACCGTTTGTGCTTACCAGGTTTTTAGTTGATGCTGAGTCTACTGCAATTCCTTTGACTCTTGCTTTAAACAAATCTGACTTGGTTGATCAAGAGGTTAGCAACTTCTTTCTGTTAAAGAATTCGTTATCAAATTTGGATTCTGATTATCTTTTTTATAGTCAAATTCTGATGTTCTGATACATTATAGTCGCTGTTGTATTCTTTCAACAAGACGGAACACACATTTAATGTTTGAGGTGATGTAGTAATTGCTGTAAGATGATGTTTCCTGTTTTTGTTAGTAGTTGTATATGATGGCAGGACGATTAACCTGACCTTGTTTTAGTTTAATAATAAACATGGAGCTAAATAATTTTGAAAGTGTAAGCTGCAGGACTGCAGTGCATTTGTGGTAGTTTATTTTTTTATGAATACTGTTTTGTTGCTCATGTTTGCAGCTATTGGTAGGTTAGTGATATGGAGGTTGAGACGGGTTGGGATGTTTATGGGGGTTGAGGATGCATAGCTGTGTGCCTAGTCTACCTGAATGATGCATATATCATGTTTATTTGTTTTAGCCTGGCTATCCATGATCAGAGGGAAATATTTGCATTTATAGTGTTTCTGCTATAACTCGACCTCAACTTAGTTTGTTGTCACTTGTTGCTGGTAGCACAACTACACAGACTTGTGCTGTACCTGATTGGTATTGTGCTTAGTGTTTTCAGTTCTATTATAATTTCATCATGTTGAACCTTGACAGTTTTCGTATGTATTCTATTATCATTGTGCATATATAATCACTTGCAACGATGACTACCTTCTCATAACCATAGAAAGCATAAGCAGCAGCAGCAGCAACATATGTTTCATTTTGAACTTTTCTCTTTAGTATTATTAATTGTGATTGTTCACTTATGCAGACATTGGTGGCGTGGAAGTCTAGACTCCAAACCTGGGGCTATGAACCAGTGTTCTGTAGCGTTGAATCCAAGCACGGACTTGATTCTCTTGCATTTATTTTGAGAGAACAGACAACAGTCATTGTGGGACCTAGTGGAGTTGGGAAATCTAGCCTGATTAATGCTCTGAGAAACCACTCCCGTGCTTGTGATGCTGCAGAAGATGATAATTGGTTTGAACCTGTGGGTTTGATCTTTCTGCTTTTTATCTTATTTTCTTTGTTTTCATTTGTGTATTCATCTATTACTCTTTGCTTTATGTTTGTGTGACTGCATCAGATAATGGGCAGTAAGTGGTTTGAGGAACAGCGTGTTGGGGAAGTTTCAACTAGAAGCGGTAGAGGCAAGCATACTACTCGTAATGTCTCTTTACTTCCATTATCTGGAGGTGGTTATCTTGCTGATACTCCTGGGTTTAACCAGCCTAGTTTGCTGAAAGTAACAAAGCAATCTCTTGCAGAGGCATTCCCTGAGGTTTGAGTTGTTGCCTGACTTATCGTATTAGATGCTTCACTTAAATGATTAACTAATCTTGGCACCTGCTTTTTTCAACTGATATCTTTGTTTCAGATCCGAAGAATGCTTAGTGCTAGTGGTTCTGCTAAATGCTCATTCAATGATTGCTTACATCTTGGTGAACCTGGATGTGTTGTGAAAAGGGACTGGGAAAGATACCCCATCTACTTTGAACTTCTTGATGAAATCAGGATCAGGGAGGAATTTCAGTTGAGGACATTTGGAACCAAAAAGGAAGGCGATGTAAGGTATGTCAAAAAAAAAAAATGAAGTGTATGACTAAGAGTGTGTCTTTAATGTGTCCTTGTAGTGAAATGTCTGTGAGTTCTGCTCTCGTACAATCTTCTTTAGCTTTTGTTGTTCCATAAGGAGTATTGTGCCAGATGTTTTATTACCTTTTAGTTTCTTATAACCTTTTCTTAAACTCCTTGGGCCTTTTATCATATCAATTAATACTGCTACTTAAGCTTAAATTCCATGCAATGTGGTAAACTGTCATGAACTTATTTCCATCTTTTTTTAGAGAATCCTGGTATGATCAATTTGCCACCTTGCAGGTATAAAGTTGGAGATATGGGTGTCCAGCAAGCAGAGCCTCGTTTGGAACCCAAAAAGCACAGGAGGCAGTCTCGCAAAAGGATCAACCAATCAATATTGGATGAGTTGGATGAACTGGACGATGATGAAAACCTAGATGAGGAAGATGATCCCTACCTGAGGGCACTAAAGAATGAAAATCAGTAGGAAGTTTTACTCCCACAGAAACACATTGTAAATGAAAATGATTAATTTCTTTAACCCCTTTTCCAATCACAGAGATTAAGATGAATCTGTATAGATCAGGATCTGAGGCAATCCGCCATGTTTTGAAGTGACTAATATCCCATAGATAGGAGCAAAATAGAGTTCCCCCAACCAACATGAATGATTTGTCTCCCTCTTGGACACATCATTCTTGTGACCAAGTGAAACGAGCTCAGCACCATATGTGGTCAGTTCGTCACTAATTAAATCTTTTTTCTCACTGGGATTGGAGCAACTTGTCCTAGTGCTGAATTATTAATCTAATTACCAATGGGTAAGACTCCTTTTACCATCAGTTAATTACACCATGGCAATGTTTAGCGCCTGGACAGTTGTCAGCGATCTCAATATGGTTCATTTAGTGCCTGTTAACTTAACAGCGGTCTCATTATGGGTTCATCATATCACTGCCTGAAACTCTCAAGGATCCTAGGAAATGAAGGTAAATGGATGTCTGCTCTTACTTGCATAACTCTAGGAAGTTGAATTCCTAATATGCAGCAACAGCTGAACAAGGCTGTGCTCCCATGTCGGCCGGCCAGATTGAAAAAATATTGTCCAACTGACCTGGAATGCCATCAATGTGGATTATCATTTCATTAATATCGTGTAGGAAACCCGATAACTTTTAACTACATACGAACATTATATGTTCATTTGAACATGTGTCGACCACAAACATCTAAAATAACAGCTTTGAAAAGGCATATATAAGAGTGCTTAGAGCAATTCTAGCCTTCAATCATGCTAATTATTCATATAGTATTACATCTCACTGTCAATGAGCATAAACCATGGCCGAGGCACCTATAGGGTGCAAATAACTTTAAACACAAGCTAAAAACAACATGGACATAACCAAAGAAAAAACTGCAAGATGTTGAACAACCCAACCACCATTACAAAGTTTGACCTGCCATAGGCAATGAGAACTCGATAGAAATTGCATGGAATCTAGAACAGACATCTGCCCTCCCTACACTGTTATGCTTCCCTCAAATGTAACTTCAGAGAAAGCACACATTAGATGTTGTCAAACACAAGGACAAGCACCCAACACGAAATTCAACTATCAAGTTATACCAATTTGAGAATGAATGCAAATGATGAGGTGCTTTAAACCATGAGGGATTGGTACAGCCTACTAACAATATAACTCCTAAGCTTATTTTTGCTCATCCATAGTCTACCACAATCAAGCATTTGTTTCATCCTTACATGTCCATTCTTGCATCCTTGGGGTTGGAGAAATATAGAGCATGGGCAATCACTGATATCCTGATGGGTTCCTTCCACAACGACTCACAACAAATCTAATCAATTCAAGTACATCACAGCAATCGCTCCAATCACATTTACACCTTATTTGTACTAAATTGTGTAAGAATTCAAGTGATTAATTCTAGCACAATCATGCGAATTCAAACAGCTAAACGACTAAATAGAATTCAATCCAAGCAAATCAAATAGAAACATCAACAAAACAAACAACAAGAAGAACAAGCACAACAATAATAAGTCAAGAAAACTGATAAAATTCCTTGCCATTGTCTAAACCTTAAAAGGTTTATATCAAATGAAAACTTCTCATATTGTTCAATTAAAAAAAAAAATCGCTAAAGACTCCAGATATCATTATTTTTTAGAGGGTTTCTTCTTGGAAGTGACAGGCTGAACCTGAGGCTTAGGATGCTTATCAGCTTCGCTAGGATCGAGCCATTTAAGAGGGTTACGATTAAACCAAGGCCAATTAGGGATTGTAATTAAAGCAGTGAGAACAACTCCTGCAGCGTAGATTTGAATCATCAGTTGAAACGACGCCGTTGCGTATCCTGCACCGAAAGCTATTACTGCGAATACTAACAGCATAATCTGCATTAGCTGCTCTGCTAGCTTTTGCCCTTGCCAATCCATCTGATTTCAACTAAAAAAAAAAAAAAAAACCATAAATCATCAATTTGAAATTTGAAATTCGAGAAGAAGACATAGAAGATAGATCAAAAACACAAAAACCTAATTTCAATTCGAAGGAAATTGAGGGATTTGGATTCTTACGTTATAAATTATTGGGATCTCGTCGAAGAGTGTTTTCGAAAGAGAGAAAGGAGCTGCAAAACTAAATGGTACCAGAAATTATATTATTTATTTTTAAATGAGGAGTGTTGTGGTAACCGTTGGATTTGATCACTGGGAAACGAATCACAAACGTTGGAGAATAGAGCTCAAATAGTACAGATCGCAGTCTTCTTCCTTTCCCTATTTTACCTTGATTTTTTGAGGAAAAAAAAATTACAATGATAAATAATCTAATTAATTAGCTTCTCTTTTGTATTTTTTGGCCAATAGCTTTGCTCTTTTTTCTCATTTACTAGGATTATGTCACCATTATAATTATATATTTTTTATGACTAATCCAATTTGGACAAGACCAGGTCTTCTAGTTATGTATCCTTTTTAATTTGAAGTGAAAATTACAATTTTTTTTTATTTGCAGTAATTGTATATTAATTGAGGCACTAAAACTAAAATGAAGATATCAAAACTTGAACTAAAATTGTTAGTGTAAATAATTTAGAAGTGTATTTGTTTATATTTTTATGAAAACGGGATAATAAATTTATAAGTCCTATAAGTTTTTAGAAATTACAATCAAGTCTTAAATTTTTTTTTTATTAAGTTCTAAAAGATTTTAAATATTATCACGTTAGTCTTGTTTCGTTAAATTAAACAAAATTTACTTATGTGTCATTTGAACTCACCAAATTTAAGCACATGTACAGTCAACTCACACAATCTTGTTCTATGTTATCATCCCATCTTCTTCCTCCTTAAGTTCAACGTTTAACATTACCCACCATTAACACCACTCACCGCCGGCATCACCAACACCACTCACTGCCGACACCACCATCAACACTATCCACCGCCATCAACATCATTAATGTTAAAAACTAACACCATCCGAAATCACCATTATCACTATCATCATTAAACAACAATAATAATATAACTGCCAACAAATTAATACCGCTACCACCACATCAATAATAATAATATGAAAATAAAAAATCAACAACAAATATAAAGAAAAATCAACATCATCAATCAATAACAAGAATACAAAAAATCAACATCATCAACAAGACTACACAATTAACAAAATAAATACAAATATCTCAAATTTGTTAGTGAAAAAAAATTAAAAAAATAATGACGGATTTGAATAAATTCAAACTACTCTTTTTCTACTGATGGATTCGTGACTTGCCAAAATGCATCATCCTTATTTTATTGCTTCCTTTCCCAAAATCACCATCATCATCAATATTACACTATCACCACCATCAAAATTATCATCACTGCGGTCGACACCACCACCTCTAACAATAAAATTTCAAAATTAACACCATTGCCTCCAAAAAAAATCATTTTATTGATGAGCAAAATCAATAAAATTAACATGAAAATTATATCTTGCCAAGAAGGAGATGATGAGAAGGTTATGATGAGCAATGACAACAAACAACAAAGATGAGAAATTTAAAAAAGAATAAGACAATGATTTTGGAGAAGAAGTAGAACCAAGTAGAGTGATTTGGAGCAAGCAGGGTGATTTGGAGCGAGTATAGGGATGGCAAGGTTAGGTGTTGGAAAATGTGTTTGCTTTCAATCGATTCAAGGAAGTTTTCTCTTGGGTTGCCCATCGCAGCCCTGTTCTTTCCATAGTTATCACTTTTTATGGTCTCTTCTCTTTCTTTTTATCTTCTTCTTCACTTCTGTTTCCCTTCTTCTTCACTTTTGTTTGCCTTCTTCTTCACTTTGCTCATCCTTTAATTTCACTGTAGCATTTCCTTTTATTTTTTTTTTGCTGCTATAAGGGATTTATGG
This sequence comes from Mallotus nudiflorus, assembly GCA_947683625.1. Taxonomy (NCBI): domain Eukaryota; kingdom Viridiplantae; phylum Streptophyta; class Magnoliopsida; order Malpighiales; family Euphorbiaceae; genus Mallotus; species Mallotus nudiflorus. Next base: position 244,650 of record CANTUR010001381.1, on the reverse strand, counting down.
TCAGGTTCCGAAGGTGTTGCTGTCAAGATATGGCCCTGGGAAGCTATTCAAAATGCCTTTTCTTTTACTTCATTTTCTTTTAAAAAAAATTAATTGAAGCTGACCATGGAGACTAAGCTTTTGGAAATCACCTCCAGATTTAGAAATCTCAAGTTGCAGCTTGAAAGTATGAAGAAAGAGCATTGTGAATTGAAGGAGAAAGAGGCAAAATTAACCTTAATTTTCACTTTAGTTTTATTAGTGGAAAGCTAAGTTGGATTTATTTGTAGAGGTGGACGATGAAATGGAAAAATAGGGTTGAGTTGGCTACAAAATAGAGTTAAGGTGGATGCCACATATACACATTCCATTTGATTTAACAGCACAGGACTAACAAGTAAATACTTAAAAGATATTAGGACTCAATTAAAAAAAATGTAGGACTTGATTGTAATTTTTAGAAACTTATAGAACTTGTGGGTTCATGTAATATCCCGTGTTTTTACATGTTTTTATACTGTATCGGGATATGCAGTATTAATAATTTTGAATATGTATATATATGATATTTTTATGAGTTGATATGTATTTTAAACCTATTTTAATTACTGTGTTTTATATACAGTATTTTACGTAAAATTTTCCCGGGACTTGTATTTTCGGGGAAATTTCCACGTAAACAATTTATTATTAATTATTTTAAATGTATTTACGGGTTTGCATGAACTCATACATATTTTTAAATTATTAAATAAAGCCCGTGTGTGTATATTTATTTAATTAGGGTTTATTATTACCCTAATATTAATTTAAGTATTTAATTGTTTTATTGTTATTTAATTAATTTTATTTAGTATAAATTATTAAAATATTAATATTTTAATGTGTGTGGTGTAATTTGATGTGTGTAATTTAATATTATTTTAATATATAGTATAAAGTATATATATATACATATATACATTAAAAATCAAAAGAATTTACCAAATTACCATTTTGCCCCCGACTCCCTCTTCTTCTTCTTCCTCACGCCCGACGCCCGATCACCACCTCCACCGTCTGCAACAGCCGTTCCTTCACCGTCGGTGTGCCTCTTGGCTTGCCACCGTCGCCTCCAGCCTTTCCCCGCCGCCAGCCGCCCCTTTCCCGACGAGTTTTGGCCGAAATTAGCCTAGGAGGCCGAAAGTTGAGCTACCGCCGTTTCTCCCTCCTCCGGCCACCGTTTTCGACACCGCCGGTCTCTTTCTTCTCCTTGAGCTCCGGTGAGTGTTATTCTAGCTTTGGTTTGAGCTAAATTGGTCTAGAATTACCTAGTTTTCGATTTGTCCAATTCAGCCTATTAGGGTTTTTGATTTTTTTCGAATTGTTCTTGATTGATTCATGCTTAATTCCTTCACAAATTTTGTTCCTAGTAGCTTAATCTACATGTGTGAATTTTTGTGGAATTTTTGGAGGTTTTTTGGATTTTTGGGTATTTTTGTATATTTTAATATTATTTTCTAATTTTCGGAAATTAATTATTTAAATTATGAAATTGGAGTTTTTGGATAAATTAGGTGTTGAAATGAATTATAGGAATTTATTTGGAATTTTTATGAATTTCTAAGTATTTACTTTTAATTATTTGAGTTTATGGAATTTTGGAAAAATTAGGTTAAATGTGTTTTTATTTGAAATTAAATGGATAATTGAGTTTAATTATTAATATTATTGATAAATATGTTGAGAAAATTAATTTTGGATAATTGTATGATTTTTGGTGAATTTTTGAAGTAATTTAGGTATATTTATATATATAGGGGTATTTTGGTAATTTTACCCTAAATTGTCTAAAAATGTAATTTAATTGGTTTTAATAGTTATTTAAGGTATAAAAATGATTTCTATAAATTATTTAGTATTTTTAACTAATTAAAACTATTTTTCGGGAATTATTTTCAATTATATATATAATATACGGTTTTTCTAATAAAATGAGTTTTAATCGGTTTTTACTATGTTTTAAGGTTAATTATGTAATTTCTACGTATAAAATGTATTTCTGTGATTTAAGGATATTTTTGGTATATCTGGGATTGTTCTGTGTTGTGGACCCCGGTCGGTAGTTTGGAGTCCGACCGAGGGGTTGTGGTTGAGTGTGGAGTTTATTTTCGAAGTGTGTTTCTTTGCAGGGTCGGCTCTACTCTTTTGAGTAGAGAGATGTCCGTTTTACAGGGGAGGTTCTGTCGAATTTTCGGTAGAATTCTCGTAAAACGTGATATCCAGTCGAACCCTAATTTCTAAATTCTGTTTCTGTATTTTAATACTCTAGATTGAATTCTAGGATTTCTGTTAGGGTTATTCTGATGTCGATTATTTATTTCTTGTTTAGTTGCGCCGAGACCGAGGGCTAGTGGTCCAGGCCCGTCGGACCTGTCTCGTGGAGCGCATTAGGTGAGTTACTATTTTATATATATGTGCTTTAGGATGCATGATTTAGAAAATGCATGTTTTATTTTGACTGAATATGCATAAATAATGTGATTTATATTCAAGTATATTTTTGGTATATTTTTGGTATATAATAAATTATATACATGTTTTGTTAATAAAATATATTTAAAATGTTTTTAAATATATTTTTAGTTTAATTCATGATTTGATTGGATTTATTTGACATATATATACTCAAAATATACCTGGTTTATGTTTGGTATATTTTCGGTATATATATGGTTTATATTGTTGTTTCATTTACATTCATGCATCATTTATTGTGAATGAATGATTTATATTATTAATGAAGGATATCTATAGAACGTGCTACCTAGTGGGCAGCACTAGGACCGAGTACGTACCGGTACGCCTATAGCTTTAGGCTATTATACTAACTTATTTGTGGATATTGATTTGATTATGATTATTGATATATGAGATGTGGTTTGGGTGTGATTGCTGGAGCTTGGTTGACCAAGTGTCTCGGGGCCAATCACACTGGCAGTCAGACTGCTGGAGCTCGGTTGACTTAGTGTCTCGAGGCCAGTCTACTGTCTAAATGGATTAAGTGGATATATTTGGATTAAGTGAGCCTGTATGGCCAGAGTGTTGTCTAACACTATCATTCTGAGGTTGCGATATTCTAGGGTTCTATATAATCCTTCATAAAAGATGATTTTCAGATAAAATATATAAAAATGATTTTACTGCATCTGTGTGAATTTGCCTGTATATATATACATATTAGATATGTATTATTGACTGTATGCATTGTCATTTAGAGTGTATGTATATATATTATAGTAATTCACTCAGTGAGGTCTGACTCCCCTCCGTTGACTATTTTTTTTCAGGAGAGTCAACTTCCTCAGACCTCAGTAGCAGGTCGATACGCCGGATTTCTTCCGCCCCCGGCTTCTTTATGTAAACTGTCTACTTGAGTCTTATTTATTTTATCTAGACACTGCAGTAGTTGTGAATTAAAGTATTGGATTTTATGTACTTTATTTTAAAAGAGATATATCATGTTAAACTGGATTGTATTAAAGAGATTTTATGTATGAGATGAGATTTTTAATTAATCCAGTTGATGTGAATAATATTATGATATTATGATTTTTATTTCCGCTGCATATTATATGAGTATGGTTATTATTGCATGATTTATTTTATTTTTAGGCTTGCTATGGGTTCCGGATTCGAAAGAATTCCCATTCCCTAGCGCCGGTCATGGCCCCTGTTTTGGGTCGTGACAGTTCATTATCCCTAGGGGTATGCAACAGGTGGGTTGGGCGGGTTCCGGTTGGAAAATGACAAAACCAAGTGGTTTACGGTTACTAATATTTTACACCGAACCGCACAAAATTGGTTAAAAGAACTGGCGATTCGGGTTGCTAAAAATTATCAGGTTTATCGAATTGGGTTGGCACCTCAAAATTTGGACTACATAAACTAAAAAAAACACTAAACATATCATTAAAATGGGTCTTAGCCCATTACTGTTTTACATGATCCAAAGCTTACAAAAATATGGCTCGAGGCCCATAATAATATTCATCTTTTCACCTGATTTCCTATGTATTAACAAGTAAATATAATACAAAAAATTTATACTTTACACTTAGAAGTATTAATCAAAATAACTATGTTATACTGCTATTGACAAAAAATCCCTTGTATAAGCAAAAGAATAGTCTTCCAAAAAAATTAAGGCATTCCATTTCGAATCCACCAAAAAGTTAATCTGCAAAATAATAATAATAATAAAAATCAATGAGAAATATTACTAACGAAACAAGTAATGAAGGAATTTTGAGACTCAGGAAAAATGTGTGATTATGAAATCATAAAAAGAATGATATTGCAATTAAAATGCCACCAAACCACAAAATATATAGCAAAACCATTCATGAATACTCAAAATGTAATTAAGGTGGAAGCATTACCCTAAAATTCAAAAAAGATAGAAACACAAATAAGTAAAAGGTAAAGAGTATACTCCCAGTAATTTGAATACTAAGGCAGACCAGTCTGATAATAATAACTTATGATAAAATGATAGAAATAAATAATTTTTAGAGCATATATCACTGAAATAATAATGTCAGTAACTTGTGGTAATATGTTTAAACATAACAATGACAGAAGATCAATAAAAGTATAAAATTCAATAAAGTCTGAGGCTCAGCCATATGTTTTCATTCAATAAAGGAAGAAAATAATACTTCTAGCAACAGGAATAGGTTAGTCACTAAAGAAACATAACTAGAAATGCTTTCAAAAATAAAAAAACATAGGTGGAAGTTTTCATCATAACCCCACTAACAGACACTGCAACAATAATACTGCATGCTTTTATAGGTTGGTAAAAAGACAGTAACACATCATGAGGTACTAAAATAAAATAAAGGCATAAAACTCAATACCAACATGAAGCTAATGCAACACAAACCTAAACTTGCAACTAACAAGTATTGGTCATAGAAGTTTGTCGGTCATAAATAAGAAGCATATGCACAAAGATACTTAAATAGGTGTACATCAATCACAACAAAAAAATTAGTGAAGGATAAGCAAATATATTGATTGTTAGAAGAATATGAAAAACGTAATCATATTGGTTGTGAGTTTGGGCCAACGGGAATAGGGGGTAGATCTGTAATAAAACCAAATAAATTGATTAGATAGTTAACATGAAATACAATTTAAATGAATAAAATGTATTCTAATTTAAAAAACTTACCCTTCTCAAATTTCTCAAGCTCATTAATAGCCTTTTCAATTGAAACTAGTTTTAAAGCCATTATTAGCCAATCTTGGGTACATATCAAAACTTCCACCAATTTAGGAGTTAGTGAACTCCTAAATTCATCTAAAACTCTACCACCAGTACTAAAAGTTGACTCAGAAGCAATAATGAAGACTAGGATAGCCAAGACATCATGAGCCAATTTAGAGAGGGTTGGGAATCTCTTAGCATTTAGTTTCCACTACCTCAGCACATCAAAATTCCTATCCTAATCTACTATTGCCTCACTCAAATATATATCTAATTTAGACCTCCTGCTTCCACCCAGTCCAGTCTTCATCTTATGCTTCTTGAACTTTTCTTTCAACATAGACATTAGTTTTTTAAAGTTTTTATCCTTAACAGATTCAAATTGGCTAATTTTATATAAGAGGCTACTTTGAGACTGATTTTCACTCCTAGATCCACTTTTAAAGACAATAATATAATCATTATATAACTCATATAGGGCAGACTTAACCATTGGAAACAAGCTTCCACCTTTGACCTCCTCATACAATTGAGTTAATAAAAATGAAATGTAATCCAATTTAAGACAAGGATCTAAAATATTGGCAAAGAAGATGAGAAAGTTCATTTTTTTATGTTCCCCCAATACTTATCAAATTTTAGTTTCATATTAATGTCCATTAACACAACAAAACTATTAACAGACTCCTTCCACTCATTTAATTAGCAATGCAATTTAGAAATCTCACTAAATAATGAAGTTGTAATCATATATTGAGAACCATATATTCTTAAAGTCAGGAAAAGAAGTGTTATAATATTTTAACTAACTTTTTCATAACCAATCTAAATAATCAAGAACATCTCCTAAGTCTACCCTAAATGAAAATTCTTGTTCCTTAAATTTTGCAAATGCTTTGTCATAAATGCATGCATTTTTTAACATCAAATAAATGGAATTCCACCTATTTGGCACATCAAATGATAACGTAGAATTATACTCAATACCAATAAGTGTACTATAATCCTTGAACTTTCTCAACCTAGATGGAGAATTCTTAATGTACCTAACAACATCTCTAACTCTCTTAACAGACATAAATACATCTTTTAAGCCATCTTTAACAATTAAGTTAAGTATGTGTGCCATGCATCTCATATGTACATACCGAGTTCGAACCATGCTTCCACCCCAACTAAGCAATTTCTTTTTGAAATAAAATAATGCAGTGTCATTTGATGATGCATTATTAACAGTTACTATAAATACATTCTTAATCCCCCATTCTAGTAAATTGTTTCTTAGAGCCTGAGTTATGTATTCACCCCTATGTGAGGTTACAGACACAAAAGAAAGAATTTTTTTTTTTACAGCTTCCACTCATAATCAATAAAATGTGCAGTAATACACATATAGTTAATCCTTTGGTTTAAAGTCCAAGAGTCAGTAGTAAGACTGACTCTTTGACTATTTGTTATAAAAAAATTCTTTAGTTTCTGCCTCTCCTCTAAGTAGAAGAAATCATAATAATACCTAGAAACAGTCCATCTATATAGGATCTTAAATTTAGGACAACAAGAACTTATGAACTTTTTGAAACCCTCCCCCTCATTGAATTTAAAAGGCAACTCATCTATTATCACCATTTCGGATAGTGCTTTTTTAATATTGTCTTGATCAAATGACCAAAACCCCAAAACCCCAATATTTTTAAAGCAATTAGAGTCAGGGTTAAATGTTAGTAACGCCTGTCTTTTGTCTTTGCTATATGGGTTTTTTGTATAAATTAGAACATGATTTCTAAAGGAAGAGGTTCCATGTTTTTTAGGTTCAGCTTGAATTTGTTTAGCACAGTATTTACACTGACCTTTAATAAGCTTACCTTTGACATTATTTATTTGGTCAAAATTCTCCCACACAATGGCTCTTAACTCAGATTGTTTTCTCTTCTTCTTAGGATCAGTATGCTTAAAAATTTAAATTTTGTTGAGTTGGGGCAGTTTGATTTCCTATCCGTGCTTATGCTTCCACCTCATTAGATGTACCAGTAGCATTGATGTTGCTATTGGTTGGGCTTGTAGCCATCTACAAAATTCCAACAAATACAACAACTCATTAGAATAATCAATCGAAAATAAAATTTATTTAGTATATGAAAGAAATAAAAAATAATAAATAATAAGAAAAAAATAGACCTTTAAGAGCAATGAATCTTGAGTAGATTAGATTAATCATTTTTTCACATCACTGAGCAATCATAATGAAATATTCATTCAAAAATTATGCTTCCATCAAAATAAACTTATGCTTCCACTATTTTTTTTACAATAAGTTTTTTACAGTTTGAACTCTAAAAATAACACAGAAAAAACACAAGAGTCACTGATTTATCAAAAAAACATAGTTGACCAAACATAATAACATAAAACAATAAAAAAAATTAGCACTCGCAAATTTGTATCAAAAGAATATTACACCATCAAAAATCATATACAAATGTTCATTTTATGAAAACAAAGTGTCATTTTAAGAGATCCATAAAGATCTTGATGGATCTCAAATACAAAAGTTTAATTAACTGCAAAATAAAACTTAAAATCATTTTATATATAACAGTCACAAATTTTAGTTTATGCACACAACATGCAAACTACAAATAAATAAATAAAATCTTTACAAAATCAATTTTAACATGCAAAATATATATAAATATAACATCATCATTGCTATATATAATATACCTTTTTTTTTTGTATAAACACACAAATTTATAAACATCATCACTACAAATTAATATAAAAAAACTAAAAATAAAAATTTTTAACATGCAAAATATAAAAAAAATGATTACATGTTCATCAGATAGATAGATCTATAAAAATAGGCTTTGAAAATTGATTTCTATGAGACTATGACATAAAAAATTTAATCATAGAGAGTAAATGACTTACAAATCAAGAAACCAGAGGTTTTGATTATAACAACATATTTTGCTGAAAGATCAAGCACAAACAAAAATCAAAAGCATACATTCAATTGTCACATAACAAAAATAAAAGAAGAGAAGAGATCAAGTCTGTAATATCCCGTGTTTTTAAAATATTTTTTTACACTGTACCGGGATATGCAGTGTTAATGATTTTTGTATTTTATATGACATTTTTTACGAGTTGATATGTATTTTAGACCTATTTTAATTACTGTGTTTTATATACAGTATTTTACGTAAAATTTTCCCGGGACTTGCATTTTCGGGGAAATTTCCACGTAAACAATGTATTATTAATTATTTTAAATGTATTTACGGGTTTGCATGAACTCATACATATTTTTAAATTATTAAAATAAAGCCCGTGCGTGTATATTTGTTTAATTAGGATTTATTATTACCCTAATATTAATTTAAGTATTTAATTGTTTTATTGTTATTTAATTAATTTTATTTAGTATAAATTATTAAAATATTAATATTTTTATGTGTGTGGTGTATATTTGATGTGTGTAATTTAATATTATTTTAATATATAGTATAAAGTATATATATATACATATATTTGTCAAAAATCAAAAGAATTTACCAAATTACCATTTTACCCCCGACAGTTTTTCTTCTTCTTCTTCTTCTCCGATCGTTCCCTCACCATTTCCGATCGCTGCCGTGCCGTTCCTTCACCGTGGGTGTGCCGTCCGGTGTGCCACCATCTTCCCCGACCAGTTTCGCCACCTGTGGAGGCCGTTTCCGGCGTCGGGAGAGTGATTTTGGCCGGAGAAGCCGAAAATCAACTCACCGTCGATCACGTCGATTCCGGCCACCGTTTTCGACACCCGCCGGTCTCTTTCTTCTCCTTGAGCTCCGGTGAGTGTTATTCTAGCTTTGGTTTGAGCTAAAATGGTCTAGAATTGCCTAGTTTTCGATTTGTCCAATTCGGCCTATTAGGGTTTTTGATTTTTTTCGAATTGTTCTTGATTTATTCATGCTTAATTACTTCACAAATGTTGTTCCTAGTAGCTTAATCTACATGTATGAATTTTTGTAGAATTTTTGGAGATTGTTTGGATTTTTGGGTATTTTTGAATATTTTAATATTATTTTCTAATTTTCGGAAATTAATTATTTAAATTATGAAATTGGAGTTTTTGGATAAATTAGGTGTTGAAATGAATTATAGGAATTTATTTGGAATTTTTATGAATTTCTAAGTATTTATTTTTAATTATTGAAGTTTATGGAATTTTGGAGAAATTAGGGTTAAATGTGTTTTTATTTGAAATTAAATGGATAATTGAGTTTAAATATTGATATTATTGATAAATATGTTGAGAAAATTAATTTTGGATAATTGTATGATTTTTGGTGAATTTTTGAAGTAATTTAGGTATATTTATATATATAGGGGTATTTTGGTAATTTTACCCTAAATTGTCTAAAAATGTAATTTAATTGGTTTTAATAGTTATTTAAGGTATAAAAATGATTTCTACAAATTATTTGGTATTTTTAATTAATTAAAACTATTTTTCGTGAATTATTTTCAATTATATATATAATATACGGTTTTTCTAATAAAATGAGTTTTAATCGGTTTTTATAGTGTTTCAAGGTTAATTATGTAATTTTTACCTATAAAATGTATTTCTGTGATTTAAGGATATTTTTGGTATATCTGGGATTGTTCTGTGTTGTGGACCCCGGTCGGTAGTTTGGAGTCCGACCGAGGGGTTGTGGTTGAGTGTGGAGTTTATTTTCGAAGTGTGTTTCTTTGCAGGGTCGGCTCTACTCTTTTGAGTAGAGAGATGTCCGTTTTACAGGGGAGGTTCTGCCGAATTTTTGGTAGAATTCTCGTAAAACGTGATGTCCAGTCGAACCCTAATTTCTAATTCTGTTTCCGTATTTAAATACTCTAGATTGAATTCTAGGATTTCTATTAGGGTTTATCTGATGTCGATTACTTATTTCTTGTTTAGTTGCGCCGAGACCGAGGGCTAGTGGACCAGGCCCGTCGGACCTGTCTCGTGGAGCGCATTAGGTGAGTTACTATACTATATATATATGCTTAGGATGCATGATTTAGAAAATGCATGTTTTATTTTTACTAAATATGCATAAATAATGTGATTTATATTCCAGTATATTTTTGGTATATAATAAATTATATACATGTTTATTAATAAAATATATTTAAAATGTTTTTAAATATATTTTTAATTTAATTTGTGATTTGATTGGATTTATTTGACATATATATACTCAAAATATACCTGGTTTATGTTTGGTATATTTTCGGTATATATATGGTTTATATTGTTGTTTCATTTACGTTCATGCATCATTTATTGTGAATGAATGATTTATATTATTAATGAAGGATATCTATAGAACGTGCTACCTAGTGGGCAGCACTAGGACCGAGTACGTACCGGTACGCCTATAGTATTTAGGCTATTATACTAACTTATTTGTGGATATTGAATTGATGTGATTATTGATACGTGTGAGATATGGTTTGGAGGTGTGATTGCTGGAGCTCGGTTGACCAAGTGTCTCGGGGCCAATCACACTGGCAGTCAGACTGCTGGAGCTCGGTTGACTTAGTGTCTCGGGGCCAGTCTACTGTCCAAATGGATTAAGTGGATATAATTGGATTCAGTGAGCCTGTATGGCCAGAGTGTTGTTTAACACTATTATTTTCGAGGTTGCGATATTCTAGGGTTCTATATAATCCTTCATAAAAGATGATTTTCAGATAATATATATAAAAATGATTTTGCTGCATCTGTGTGAATTTGCCTATATATATACATATTAGATATGTATTATTGACTGTATGCATTGTCATTTAGTGTGTATGTATATATATTATAGTAATTCACTCAGTGAGGTCTGACTCCCCTCCGTTGACTATTTTTTTAGGAGAGTCAACTTCCTCAGACCTCAGTAGCAGGTCAATACGCCGGATTTCTTCCGCCCCGGCTTCTTTATGTAAATTGTCTACTTGAGTCTTATTTATTTTATCTAGATACTGCAGTAGTTGTGAATTACAGTATTGGATTTCATGTACTTTATTTTAAAGGAGATGTATTATATTGAAACTGGATTGTATTAAAGAGATTTTATGTATGAGATACGATTTTTATTTAATCCAGTTGATATGGATAATATTGTGGAATTTCAGATTTTTATTTCCGCTGCACATATATATATTATATGGTTATTGTTATTGCATGATTTATTTTATTTTTAGGCTTGCTACGGGTTCCGGATTCGAAAGAATTCCCGTTCCCTAGCGCCGGTCATGACTCCTGTTTTGGGTCGTGACAAAGTCAAGAGAGGATTAAGGTTTGGTTACAGTGATGAGATAATAGAAGACATAAAGGATAATATGAGGGGGCTAGGGTTTTGATGTTTCAGTTACAAAGAAGAAAAGGAGAGGGTTAGAAGTAACTGCTAAGGTTGAGAGAAAAGGAAGGTTTGAGAAAATTTAAGGGAGGCGTGATTGACAATGTGAGGGGTGTGTTAGAGTTTAGGAAGAATTTATACTTAATGTTTTGTTAGGTTTAGGTTTAGGCATAAAAATATCGACATTTTGTGTGTGTGTATGTGTGCATGCGTGTGTGTGTATATATATATATATATTTGGGTTTTTGGGCAGGTTGGATTTTAAACTGCTTTATCTGAACCAAGCCCCGAGAACTAAAAATATAGGGCATCCTCCACTGAATCTACCCACTCTCTTCCTCGGTTGCAAACTGGTCTCATTATTTAATTCTGGTTCCGGTGCAAAAAAGGGGTTGGTTGGATTATGCACACCCCTAATTATCCCTATAAAAACACTTTAGAAGTGAAGTTCATCTAATTTGTATGTTTAAGGAATAGTGCTTCAATTTAAAAGACTAATTTAAATCATGAATATATATTTATATTTATAAATTTAGTAGTACATAGAAGCATGGAAAACTAGGGGTGTGCAACAATCGGGTTGGTCGATTCAAGTGGAATTATGATTGAAATTGATCGATTTTAATATTGGGAAAATTAGGACCGAACTGAACCGATTTGAAAGACAAAACTAAAATTTTAGAAGCCAAAATTGGTTGGGTCTGATCAGATCTAAAATTGGTTTGGGCTCGGTTGGATTGGGCCTTTTTTTGGGCTAAAATACAAAAATAAAATACACTAGATATTCATACCATTAATCATTTTAGGCCAAGCCCAATTAGTTACATTGCATAAAATACATTTGTAGTTCTATAACTAAGTTAGATTCAAAAAATAATTATAACCTATAATTTTATAACTAACTTATATAAAAATAATAATAACCTATACTTAATACAAAAAATAATATGCAAGCAAATGCACTGCTATTCTGCTTACAAAAAATTAAGCAGAAAAATTGTAGGCTCAGGACTCCACCCTATAAGTAGACATGTACAAAAACATATTAATTGTGTAAAAAACCCCAAAAAATTACTGTAAAAGTCCCAAAAAATGCAACTGTAGCAGGGTTATAAAAAAGAGTTGATATTCACATGCAGATTGAAACAAACAGCACCACATAAAATCAGTTAGAACAAAATCAATGTTCTAATATAGAACAAGGGTACTTAATAAAAAAAAAGCTGGCAAAGGAGGCTTAGGATGCTTATTTTCAGAAAACATTTACAATATGACCATATTGCTAGCAGCAAGGAAATAGCCACTTAGTCAAATAAGGCAAGTACTCTAACAAATTTAAAAAATGTAGGGTAGAAGCATCATCACTGCTAAAAACACACAAAACAAGAGGCTCAGAATTGAGCATTTACACTTCACATCAAGAATGCAGCCACATTTTTTATAGCTAAACAAAAATAAAAGCCACCAAAGAAACTTAAGCATGCATTCATTAAGGATCGTATAATCCTAGGGTGGAAGCATCATCGATCACTGCCTTTGTTCTATGCACACACATACAGTTACTAGAATAGCAACACAGATACAAGCACCTCAACCATTAAAAAGAGGCACTTCATATCAGGTTAGTCCCAAACAGTGTACACACAAAGCTTACACTGTTTTAAAAAAGAGGCAGGCAAGCAACTTTAGCAATTAAAATAGGCACATATTAAGATAATAATAGAGTAATTATCATCATTGAGCAATTTAACTGAGCTAAAGAAGGGTCACTGCTAACTGGATTATGATTTGTTAAAAAAAGAGAAAAAGAGAAATAGAATTTAATCAAATATTACATAAATATTATAAAAAAATGCAAGTAATTGAAGAATTAAATTAAAAACATGACCTTTTTCAAAAGCCTCCAAATCCTCTAGAGTTTCTTCCACTCCAACAATCTGGCTTGGCATTCTAAGCCAATCAAGTGAACATATCAAAGTTTCTACTATTTTTGAAGTCAATGAACAATAAAAAGCATCAAGAACTCTGCCTCCAATACTGAATACAGACTCAAAAGCCATAGTAGAAATAGGAACAACTAGAACATCTCTAGCCATTTCAAGTTCAAATCTTTTACTTCTACCCAAAACTAGAATCAAACTTATGCTTTTTGAATCTTTCTTTCATAAAGACATAGTGTTTCAGAAAAAGGCAATTGAAATTCATAAACTGTCTAGCTAGACTTAGTACCAATAGCAGACTCAGAGGTAGAAAAGGTGCAATAAGTTGACAAATAATCATTAAATAACATATGGAGATCAGACTTTATGTTCAAATACAGGGTGCTTCCCGGCAATGGACCATACATTTGATGCATAGAGAATTCAATAAATTCAAGTTTATATCGAGAATCAAGAATTGTAGCAAAAAAAATAGAGATCATTTTTTCTGGATCTCTGTAATATTTATCAAATTTTTATTTCATGTTGTAACCCTATTCTTAACAGACAGATCAGAAGATATTTGTATATCAACAAGCATGCAATTCAAATCATAAATTTCAAAAAATAAGCTATTTGCAGTCATATAATTTGAACCCGAAATTCTTAGTGTGATATTAAAGAAAAGGTTTAACATGTCCACCATTCGATTTACACACTGCCAGTCAAGAAAATTTGGGATAACATCCCTTACATTATGTTTGAAAGAAGATTCAATTTCTTCATATTTTTCAAAAGTCCTCTCAAATAAATAGGTAGTTTTAAGTATTAATTAGGTGGAGTTCCACTTAGTAGGGACGTCGAGGGACAATAAGCATTTGGACTCGATACCTATCAGATTAGACAGCTCTCTAAATTTCCTTAACCTAGCAAGTGAGTTTCTAATGTATCTAACCGACTCCATTACCTTTTTAAGAGAAGAATTAACTTGTTTCAACCTATCATTCATAATGAGGTTCAAGATATGAGCTATACATCTCATATGGAGGAATTTCAGTCTAACAGCAGAGACGCCCCAACTTAACATTTTCTTTCTAAAATACCCCACAATAATGTCATTAGAGGATGTATTATCCATTGTCATAGAGAACACATTTCTAATCCCCCACTCAATTAAACAATTCTCTAATGACTTAAAGATGTATTCCCCTTTATGAGAGGTAACAGGGACAAAACATATTATATGTTTGTGTGAATTCCACCCATCATCTATATATTAATCAGTCACACACATACAATTGAATTTTTGAATTGATGTCCACGAATCAATATTGATATTGATTCTTTGACAGACAATGTGACTTTAAAGAAACTTTTAAGCTTCACCCTCTCATTAACAAAAACTGAAAAACAGTCCCTATTTATAGTCCACCTAGATCGTATCTTAAAGCGAGGACAAGTAGCAAACATGAACTTCTAAAATCCACCCCCTTCTACAAATTTAAATGGTAATTCATCAGTAATTACCATTGTGCAAGTGAATTTCTAATAGTTTCTTGCTCAAATTTCCAAGTCCCTAAGATCGTAGACTTAGTATTTTCATGTGCTCCTACCCCAACAGGTTGCAAAGTTAATAATGTCTACCTAACATCCATAGAATGTGAAAATTTCAAACAATTCAAGACATGGTTTTTTAATGATGAAGTGCAATGTTTTTTACAGTGTGCATTATAGGTTGTAGAGCAATAGATACATTAACCCTTAATGATAAGACCTTTATCGTCCTTAACTCTCTTAAAGTACTGTCAAACTTTGGATTTCAGTTCCGTCTCCTTTCATTTTTTAGCTGTAACTTGAGGCTGAGGCTCAGTCTATGTTTTCACAGTAGCAAGAACACTTGGGGCTTCCACTTCAGGGTTCGAACCAGTGGCATTCTTATTGCCATTGGTATTGGCCATCTCCATTATTGACATAAAACAGATAAAAAAAACTGAATCAGTTTAGAGGTTTGAAAAAAAATTGCACATCACAATAAAACATAAAAAATAAAATGAAGTGACTGCTCAATTGTTATAACCCGATATTTTAAATTATTAAATTTATTTTGGGATATGCAGTGTTAATAAATATTTTAAATTTTTATATATTATAATTATTGTGTGTAATTTAATTTTAGTGTTGCATTTGATTATTTATTTATCTATTAATATTATTATTGTTATTATTTGTGAATAGTATTAAATTATTTTATTTTAAATATTTTAATATAAGTGGTGGACTTAATTTAAAAGTAATGACTTAATTTTTAATAATAATAATAATAATAATAATAATAATAATAATAATAATAATAATAATAATAATAATAATAATAATAATAATAATATTATTATTATTATTATTATTATTATTATTATTATTATTATTATTATTATTATTATTGTTGTTGTTGTTGTTGTTGTTAGATATATGTGATGTGGTATTTTGTCCTTTCCTAATTAAATAAATAAATAATATACATATATATATAAAGAAAAAATTTTCGTCTTTCTTTCCCTCCCTCTCTTTCCTCTCCCCCTCCCCTTTCCTTCCTTTTCTTCTTCTTCTTCCTACTAAACGCAGAACCACTGAGTTACCACCCACGCCACCAACGACCACCACACTGCCACCACCGAGCTTCGCCATCATCACCTCCTTCTTCCTTCTCCTTTCCGTCATCTTTCGCCTACCTCTCCTCCTCATTTCTGGAGTGAAATAGAGAATCAGCAGCTGCTGCAACAATGTCACCAATGACGATCCAGGTGGTTTCAGCTCGTAATCCTGAGCTTTTTCAACTATTCTTGGTCCTAGCAAGCTTATTCTCAACTCAATTTAAGCTTAGAACGTCCAGTTGGTGAGTTATCTTCAAGTTTTAGTTTAGGTCAACTTTGGTTTTTTATTTTTTTGAGCTTGATTTTCTATGTTTTATGCTTAGTTCCTTTAGAAATGTTATTGTGTGAAGCTAGAGCTACTCAAAAATATTTTTGTTTAATTTTTATGAATTATTTGAATTTTGATGTTTTGGTTTTCCGGTGAGTCATTGTTCCGATGACCCTCGCCGAAATTTTTTTATACTTTTAATAAATTTTTTAAATTATTTGGATTATATTTTGTGAAGAAAGTGTATTGAAATTTTAATCCGATTATTTATTACAAATTTTTGAAGGTTTATGTAAAAAAATTAATATAAATTAGTAAATTTGGTGTTTTAATTGAAATGATTGTTAATTAGTATGTTTTGAATAATTGTGGAATAATAACTAGTATTAAAATAATTTTTATGAATTATTTACTATTTTTAACTAATTAATAATAATTTCTAGAAATATATTCAAATAATAATTTTATTTACTATTTTTATGATTAAATGAATTTTTAACTATTTTTATTATATATTTGAACTATTTAAATAATTATTTATGAATTTTACTAATTAATTTTGAATAATTGAAAAATGAGTTTTTATTAATATTATATAATTCATTTGAGATTTATTAACTAATTTGAAAATAATTAGTTTTAAGGTATTTATTATTTAAATAACTTGAATTGAGATATTTTATTAATTTTTATGGATTTTAATTATTTTTAATATATTATTATTAAATTATTGATTGTTGTGTATTTTGATTTTCAGTTGGGCAATTGTGTAGTTCAAAGGCTCAATTCGAGAAGTTGTGCTTTTGAGAATATTTGAAGTATGTTTGCTTTTAGGATCGGCTCTACTTTAAGTAGAGAGATGTACATTTTATAGAGGAGATTCTACCAAATTTTTTATAGAATTCTCATAAAAAATGATATCGGGTCGATCCTGAGTTTTTAATTTTGGTCAAGTTATGTCTTAGATTGAGTCATTCTTTAGAATTTCTAGAAGTATATAATTAGGAGTTTGATTCTAATATTGTTATTATTCATTTATATTCTATAGTTGCGCCGAAACCGAGGCTTACTGGACCAGACCAGTCTATCTATTGTAGAAGAGTGCACAACTGTAAGTTATTATCATACATATGCATTGCATGTAGAATACATAATTATGAGCATCCATATTTTTTATAATGTATTTAAATATCAATTATTTTACTAAATGATTATGTATATGTTTGGTATATACTCGGTATATTTTTGGTATATATTCAATATATGTTTGGTATATAAGTGGTATACTTCTTTAAAAATGGATGTTATCATGTTTAACTTATGCATTTTATTATTTTTAATAATCATACGATTTATTTGAAGGATAGTAGTAGAATGTGCTACATAATGGGCTGCACTAGAATTGTGTACGTACCAGTGCGTTAGATTTTAAAGTTGAAATTATTCGATGTGAGACTTGATTATTTGATTATTAAGATTTATGGTGAGAGTAGTATGATTGCGGAAGCTCAGTTGACCTAGTGTCTTGGAGTCAATTACACTGACAGTAAGATTGCGGGAGTTCGATTAATTTAGTGTCTCAGGGCCAGTCTACTGTCCAAAAATAGAAAAGAAAATTATTTTGGAATTAAGTAAGTTTGTTGTCTAGTGAGACTTAATGATTGAGGTTGCGTAATATTTTAGAGTTCTATTTCAATATTTCACTCAAATAAATTTTTCTACATTTATTATTATATAAAGGTGAATTTTTGCATCTGTATGATATGCATGTATATATATTATTATACTGATGCTTAACTGTATATGACTTTAGGTTGCATGTATATATATTATAATAATTTACTCAGTGAAGTCTGACTTCTCTCAACATTTTTTTTAGGATCTACTGTTTCATACCTTCCTCGTAGTACTATTTGCCAGACTCTTTCTTTTTAGGTTGATTTATGTAAATACTGAACTATTGTCTTCTTGTATTTTTAGTAATCACTGCAGTAGTAGTGTTATTGTATCAATAGTGTGTTGTATTATTAGAAACATTGTACCTAAATATTGTATGAAGATATTTTTATTATGTTATAAAATAAAGTTTTGCTTCTATATTAAATAAAGTTTTAATTCTAGCATATTTTTGTATTATTGTTGCATGTGTTTTTATTTTAAGGTTTTTTACAGGTTTCGGATTTGAAAGAATTTCTATTCTCTAGCACTGGTTATGACTCCCCAATTTGGGTCGTGACATCAATACCTTTATATTGTTGCTAAGGCAATATTGAGAATTTGATATCTTAGTGAGTCAGTGACTGTTTCCACCAATTTTATTTCGAAAGTTATAATTTCATGTAAAAACTTGTGCTTCCACCCCTAGGAACTTTAGAACTTTAGACACATACAACACAAGACAGAGCAACAAAAACAAAAAAATTATTTACACGTTATTAACATAAATCAATATTAACACAAACTCTTAAATAAATAAATATGAACAAAATAACAGACACAATTTGTGAACAAAATCCAATAATATTTTAAAAAAATAACACATTTAATATAAAAATTATTTACAATGCACAGATAAAAAACGATAAAAAATAAAAACTTTTTTTATTAAATTAAATAAAATATTTTTACAACTAAAAATTAAAACAATTATAAATCTATAAATAGATACCTTTTTTGTATACATGCGTGTTAAACCAAAGAAAAAATATGATAAAAAATTAATAATTTTTTACAAATAATTACAAAAATTATTATCCAGCATAGATCTATATAATATAACATATATAACACAAAAAATTTTACACAGATCAAACAAAATTACAAAAAAATAAAAATGTATCACAAAGAAATACAAAACAATTATCATCAAGCATAGATCTAAACATATATATATATATATATGTAATATCCCGTGTTTTTAAAATATTTTTACACAGTACCGGGATATGCAGAGTTAATGATTTCTGTACATTATATGATATTTTTACGAGTTAATATGTATTTTAGACCTATTTTAATTACTGTATATTATTTTCAGTGTTTTACGTAAAATTTTCCCGGGACTTGCATTTTCGGGGAAATTTTCACGTAAACAATGTATTATAAATTATTTTAAATGTATTTACGGATTTGCATGAACTCATACATATTTTTAAATTATTAAATAAAGCCGGTGTGTGTATATTTATTTAATTAGGGTTTATTATTTCCCTAATATTTTATTAAGTATTTAATTGTTTTATTGTTATTTACTTAATTTTATTTAGTATAAATTATTAAAATATTAATATTTTTATGTGTGTGGTGTATATTTGATGTGTGTAATTTAATATTATTTTAATATATAGTATAAAGTATATATATATACATATATTTGTCAAAATTACAAAAGTTTGAAAAATTACAAAACTGCCCCCCGAGTCTCCTTCTTCCTCCCGATCCTTCCCCTTGCCGTCCGGGCGTCTGTCACGCCGTTCCTTCACCGTGGGTGTGCCGTCCGGTGTGCCACCGTCTTCCCCGACCAATTTCACCGCCTGAGGAGGCCGTTTCCGGCGTCGGGAGATCGATTTTGGCCGGAGAAGCTGAAAACCGATCCACCGTCGATCACGCCGATTCCGGCCACCATTTTCGACACCGCCGGTCTCTTTCTTCTCCTTGAGCTCCGGTGAGTGTGATTCTAGCTTTGGTTTGAGCTGAATTGGTTTAGAATTGGTTAGGTTTTGATTTTTCTATTTCAGCCTATTAGGGTTTTTGATTTTTTTGAGCTTCGAATTGATTGATTCATGGAAACTCCCTTCACAAATGTTGATCCTAGTAGCTTAATATACATGTATGAATTTTTGTAGAATTTTTGGAGATTGTTTGGATTTTTGGGTATTTTTGAATATTTTAATATTATTTTCTAATTTTCGGAAATTAATTATTTAAATTATGAAATTGGAGTTTATGGTTGAATTGAGTGTTGAAATGAATTATAGGAATTTATTTGGAATTTTTATGAATTTCTAAGTATTTATTTTGAATTAATTGAGTTTATGTAATATTGAGAAAATTAGGTTAAATGTGTTTTTATTTGAAATTAATTGGATAATTGAGTTTAATTATTGATATTATTGATAAATATGTTAAGAAAATTAATTTTGGATAATTGTATGATTTTTGGTGAATTTTTGAAGTAATTTAAGTATATTTATATATATAGGGGTATTTTGGTAATTTTACCCTAAATTGTCTAAAAATGTAATTTAATTGGTTTTAATAGTTATTTAAGGTATAAAAATGATTTCTACAAATTATTTGGTATTTTTAACTAATTAAAACTATTTTTCGTGAATTATTTTCAATTATATATATAATATACGGTTTTTCAAATAAAATGAGTTTTTATCAGTTTTTACTATGTTTTAAGGTTAATTATGTAATTTCTACTTATGAAATGTATTTCTGTGATTTAAGGATATTTTTGGTATATCTGGAATTATTCTGTGTTGTGGACTCCGATCGGTAGTTTGGAGTCCGACCGTGGGATTTTGATTGTGTTGAGCCTGTTATTTCGAAGTGTGTTTCTTTGCAGGGTCGGCTCTACTCTTTTGAGTAGAGAGATGTCCGTTTTACAGGGGAGGTTCTGCCGAATTTTCGGTAGAATTCTCGTAAAACGTGATATCCAGTCGAACCTTAAATTCTGTTTCCGTATTTAAATACTCTAGATCGAATTCTAGGATTTCTGTTAGGGTTATTCTGATGTCGATTATTTATTTCTTGTTTAGTTGCGCCGAGACCGAGGGCTAGTGGTCCAGGCCCGTCGGACCTGTCTCGTGGAGCGCACTAGGTGAGTTACTATACTATATATATATGCTTAGGATGCATGATTTAGAAATATATGTTTTACTTTGATTAAAATGCATAAATAATGTGATTTGTATTTAAGTATATTTTTGGTTTATTTTTGGTATATAATAAATTATATACATGTTTTATTAATAAAATATATTTAAAATGTTTTTAAATATATTTTTAATTTAATTTGTGATTTGATTGGATTTATTTGACATATATATACTCAAAATATACCTGGTTTACTTTTGGTATATTTCCAGTATATATATGGTTTATATTGTTGATTTATTTAAATTCATGCATCATGTATTTGTGAATGAATGTTTTATTATTTATTAATGAAGGATATCGATAGAACGTGCTACCTAGTGGGCAGCACTAGGACCGAGTACGTACCGGTACGCCTATAGTATTTAGGCTATTATACTAACTATTTGTGGATATTGATTTGATGTGATTATTGATATATGTGAGATGTGGTTTGGGGTGTGATTGCTGGAGCTCGGTTGACCAAGTGTCTCGGGGCCAATCACACTGGCAGTCAGACTGCTGGAGCTCGGTTGACTTAGTGTCTCGGGGCCAGTCTACTGTCCAAATGGATTAAGTGGATATAATTGGATTCAGTGAGCCTGTGTGGCTAGAGTGTTGTCTAACACTATTATTTCGAGGTTGCGATATTCTAGGGTTCTATGTAATCCTTCATAAAAGCTGATTTTCAAATAAATATATAAAATGATTTTACTGCATCTGTGTGAATTTGCCTGTATATATATACATATTAGATATGTATTATTGACTGTATGCATTATCATTTAGTGTGTATGTATATATATTATAGTAATTCACTCAGTGAGGTCTGACTCCCCTCCGTTGACTATTTTTCAGGAGAGTCAACTTCCTCAGACCTCAGTAACAGGTCGATACGCCGGATTTCTTCCGCCCCGGCTTCTTTATGTAAATTGTCTACTTGAGTCTTATTTATTTTATCTAGACACTGCAGTAGTTGTGAAATAAAGTAATGGATTTCATGTATTTCATTTTTTTTAAAGAGATGTATTATATTGAAACTGGATTTGTATTAAGAGATTACATATCTATGAGATGAGATTTTTATTTAAATCCAGTTGATATGGGTAATATCATGATATTATGATTTTTATTTTCCGCTGCATATTATATGGTTATTGTTATTGCATGATTTATTTTATTTTTAGGCTTGCTACGGGTTCCGGATTCGAAAGAATTCCCGTTCCCTAGCGCCGGTCATGGCCCCTGTTTTGGGTCGTGACAATATATATATCAAAAATAATTTACACATATAAAAAAAATTTAAAAATTAAAAATTTTTCACAAATAAATATAAAAACAAAAATATGAGCAAACATAGATCTAAACATTATAACATATATACAACAAAAAATTTTACTCAGATAAAAAAAGTTCAAAAATAAAAACTTTTTCTAAAAAATAATAAAAAAAATTATCATCGATGATAAATCTACAAATATAACATAAATCAAAGAATATATTTTACCCAAAGCAATATAAATATACTTATATACTATATTTTTTAAAATATAAACTATATTTATATAAAAAAAATTTATACAAATAACCACAAAAAATTACGAAATATAAAATACCCAACACATGGAGGAGCCGATCTTTAATGTATTACTTATAAACAGATCGTCAATGAAGATGATGATCTGTTAAAAAGAAAAAAATCATTACGATTTCAAAAACATGAAAGGAGACTGAAACTGAAATTGAAAGAATTGGAAAGAGAAAGATCAAGATCAATAATTGTTAGGGTTTCTAAGGTTCAGAATAGACAAAATGGTTAGAGGAGTAATAGAGATGTTAGGTAAAGAAGAGAGGACAGAGGAAGAGAGAAGGCTCTAGAAAAAAGAACGATGGGAGAGAGAGAGAAGAGGAGAAGTGAAAAATAAAGAAATTAGAGTTTTATATATATATACTAACTCCAATTCTAAACGACATCATTTAAAATTATTATTAATATCGGAAATTTGAACAGGTCAAGGAACAAAATATTTCCCTCGACCTATCAACAAAAATCAATATTCATTCACTACTCACCCAAACTAAATAACCTCTTCACTTGAGAGCCAAATGGACACAATTTTCGAATGAGTCGGTTCAAAAAATTGGATCCAGACAAATTTTGCTCACTCCTATGGAAAACCGTAGATACATAAGTTTTCATAGAGTACGCCCAACTACATTTTTGATTCGGTCTCATCTCATATCAATCGCAAACATGGAGATATGAAAAAATAATTAGATGATGGTCGGTAGAGACCAAACATGATTCCACCACAATAAGAGTACTAAGCTTCTCTATGGTTGTCAATGTCATCAAATAAACCACGTCATGATGCATTCTCAAATCGTTTTTAATACCAAAAACAATGATAGTTAATAAAGCAGAATTAATCATATAAAGCTCAAAAGGAGAGGCATTCGAATATATTCTTCAACAAAAATCTCATAGAACAATTAACTAAACATAGGTCGAAATAAACAAACAAGCTGTTCAATTCATCTAAATATCTCATTCTAAATAAGATGCGACAAAACCCTTCCCAAATGACAAAAAACACAAATGTTTGAAAGTGCTCCTATTGAAAAATTATGGTGGCCATTTAAGAGGATGCACCCGAACGTAATGCTTGAGATTTCTTGGATTTGCTGGTAGCAAGCTGGGTCTCAGGCTGCAAAACCAACATGGAGAATTAAAGGCAATTAAGACACAAATGCTCTCTACTCTATTAATGTTTTGCTAATTGAGAGTTACCTCCTTCTTCACGGGTTCTTCTTTCTCAGACAAAATCAACTCAATGTGGCAAGGGCTGGACATGTAAGCTGGCAAAGATAACAGCTTTTACATTAATACAGATTAACACAGAAGAAAAATTCATGTATGCTGCATTATAAAAAAATCAATCAAAACATACGGTTGATTCTTCCATGGGCCCGATAAGTACGACGCCTCTGCTTCTGGGCCTGATTCACTTGAATGTGAGAAATGTAGAGGGCATCAACATCCAATCCCTTCACCTGAACAAAAAAATATTCACACATGTAAGACAAAACCAATGATGAAGAACAGCTTGGCAATGTTCAAAAAAGAGAGATTGCAAACTTGAAATAAAAATACCTCAGCATTACTCTCAGCATTCTTGAGCAAATCTAGAATGAACTTGGCAGATTTAACTGGCCAACGTCCTTGACCATTTGAATGCCTGTTTTTAGCCTGAGCAGTACGGCCTACACCACCACAGAAACGTCGGAAAGGTATAGCTTGCTTGTGAGCCATAACATCTTCCAAGTACCTCTTAGCCTTTGCCAAAGGTAGTTTCCTCAAGGCAAAAGCTGTCTCTCTTGTATTCTGTAGAAAATACACAGCATAAAATGGTGCTAACTCTGTCAACATAAAAGGAATAACAGGTATGACTTTGTGTAATATCCAGTCACATACATTAAAATACTGAGAATACAGGACAAGAAAGATGTTTACAGCTTTCTTCTTATAATTAATAAAAAGCAATAATACAAATTCATCTACAATGTTTACTCAATCAACAACTGCACAAAGTGATATACTTAATTGCAAAACAAAACCAACTACAAACCAATCAGAGTATGAAACCAACAACACTACAGTCCACAACACTTAGTACAAATGTGCCATCATTTACTGAACCTTCAGTCACTATGAACTACAGAGGTTCACCCAATAACAATGAAATCATTTCCCTGAAGTTTACGAGTGCCCAATTCACAAGAGACAATAAGGCCCTGCTTTTTTCAACAGGTTTTAGAATTAGAATGGCTGAATCACACGTTCCAATTATTCTATAACCTTTTAGCAATATCATCAGTGATACTATCTAGTTTCTTAAGTAAAGAATTAAAAGAAAAGACTCTGAATGTTCCATCGTTTACTGAACCTTCAGTCACCATAAACTACATAGGTTCACCCAATAACAATGAAGTTAAATTTCCCTGAAGTTTACGAGAGCCCAGTTCACATGAGGCAACAAGACCCTGCTTTTTCATCAGGTTTATGATAGTTTCCAAATTTTTTGTTGACTTTTAAATTATATTAAATATCAATCATTCTGCAAGCTAGAAAAGTGTAAAACATAGAAACAGCACATCTGCTATCTAATCAACGCTGAGATTGCAAAACTAAGCATGCTAATCAAATTAAATGGCAAACAATTATGAATCAAATAGTTATTGAAAAGAAAATGTTCCATCATTTACTGAACCTTCAGCCACAAACAAATTAAAAACAGAGGTTCACCCAATAACAATGAAACTCTAATTTCCCTGACAGTTACGAGAGACCTGTTCACATTATCAACAACAGACCCCTGCTTTTTTAATCAGGTTTACAAACCATATCCAAATCAAAGCAACAGTGCAACCAAAAGAGAAAGAAAATCAGATCGTAATACCTTGAAGTGAACTCTGAGGTCAGAGCCCCTGGCCTTGCAGGCTGCAAAATGAACAGACAACAAAAAAACAAAAACAAAATTAGTCAGACAAAAAGCAAGCCAAGGCGGTGCAGCCATAGGAGATCTTCATGAGCTTACACTTTGTGGAATTTTCAGGCTCTCTTGAGTACTTCACCTGAAAAATGAAATAGAGAAACGATATTTGATTAATAATGAAACACGCATATTCATAGCAGAAGAGATAAGATTAGGAGTAGAAAAGCGAACCATGGCGGCCGATGGAGGTGATGATAATGGCGATTATGGTTCTGCCCCTGTGAAGTGATCCTCTATCAAGAAGAAAATAGTTGGCGTCTAGGGTTTCGATTTATAAAGGATTTATAAAAGTCGAAAACCCTAATTTTTTTTTGATACCTTCGTTTGTGTCATGTATGGGCTGGGCCTTATAAATATGGCTCAATTGTTTCAAGCATTTTTTATGATGAGATGAGGATTTGTGAATGGTCAGATCCGTTCTACTAATATACAAAAATGTAATTTTCTTTTAAAAGGACTTTCATTTTCTTATAAAAAAATTAAATAAATAAAACACTTTCAAGTAGGGATGAACGCAATGGTTTAAACTATCGAAAATTAAGTAGTGAAATGATATAGTTTTTTTATCAAGGACTTTCATTTTTTATAAAAAAATAAAATAAATGAAACACTTTAATTATCAAAAATTAAGTAGTGAAATGATATAATTTTTTAAAAAATATTAATATATCAAAAGATTGATTTTCACCTTCTTCTCTTTAAATTAAAAAAAATATAAAATATAAAAAAAAAACAGTTGGAGCTGAAAAATTGAACCGTTTTATTTATATATGTGGGTATAACTTCATGTTTAGCCTTCAAAAAAAAAAAAAAAAATTGGAACAGAAAAGCTGAACCGTTTTATTTATATATGTGTGTATAACTTAATGTTTAACCTTAAAAAAAAATCAACAGTTAGAACCCAAAAACTGAACCGTTTTATTTATATATATGTGTGAATAACTTCATGTTTAACCTAGTGGGGAAGTAATTTTCGAAGTAAACTTTTATAATATTTTGTATGTTATTTTTTTATTTATTTTATATCTCCATTTGATTTTTTTTTTTCGCATTTTCAATTCAGATTTTTAGTTCATTGCAGATTTTTAATTTAAGCGGGTTATTTAGTTTGATTCAATTTGGTTTAAACTTATCAACCAACCTAACGTTCATCTCTACTTTTCAGTTTCAATTACAAATTAAAATTAGTTTTATAAAAAGTACAAATTAGAATATGATTAGGCATGATTCTTTTTCACTGTTTTAGTTATTTTTAGTGAGCCTTCAAAAATAAAAAAGATATTTTTAGTAAAGGTAATTTGTTAAGTTTATGCAGATAGAACAGATTTTGAGTTCTCACATATGTCTCAAAAATGAGTGATCTGAGTCTTACAATACATTAACACAAAATCCTTTTTTGCCTGGACTAGGGGAAAAATCTCCTCATTCGAGTAAAAAATATGGAATCAATCTCTCAATAAAGGGCTTTTCTTAGTCACATGTTTTCATAGGTTTGTCTGGTTTGTGCTGCTAACAAAATAGCTGCCAATCATTTTGAGAAACAGTACAGGAAGGTTGTTCAGCCTGCATATTCTGATTCCTGAAAAAGTATTTTGTTCTTTAAAGTAAACTTAGGCTTGCAGTAAACATGCTCAGAAACAAACTAGCCTCGGCGGCGCATTTGTCAAGTGATTGAAGCAAAAGAGATAAGCCAACGCTACAAATGAACTTCAAACCTAACTCGCATTCTTTTCTTGTAAAATAAAAATTGACTGTCCAAACAATGTCTGAAGAGTACATGTTCTATGCAAGGGTATGGAAGAATTAAAAGATATAACTGGACATAAAGCTAGTATACGCAGTAACATCCGCCCAGTCCGGGAAAAGGCCCTTCAAATTTTTTGCTCTATTGGACAAAACTTGGTCTACCACAGCAAGTTCCACCCTTAAATCGTTAGAACTGTTAGCCTGCACTTCCCACAACAGTTTAGAATGATCACATAACAATGAAAACCTATGAAATTATCATTCTTGCAGTGTCATAAAGAGTCAATCGCCTGAAAAATTCCAGGTGGTGAAACAAGTTAAGGGAGGGAGAAACAGAGTGCAGCTGTGCAGTTGTATTTAATGAAAAAGTACAGGAGAATGACAGTTCAGTAACTTGTAAACATAGTTGCCAGTTATTCGACAAAACAAGATAAATGTTTCAACTTACAATATTTACTATTAAGCAAATTCATTAGGAGAAGTCTAAAGAAACACACTAAGCTTGAATTTGCCATGATCAGTAAGATCAACATAATAAATGTGCTCTAGGATACCATTTTAATGGGGAGCTCAAATATGCATAAAATGCACAGCTTTAACCCTCAGGGTTATGCAAGGTTACTAGGCAATAACAGTGGAGCTCAAAATGGGAAACAATAAATGAGTTGATGCTTAAGAAGAAGAAAATTTCTAGAAGAGACAGAAATCTACCTCTAGCCAGAATATCCATTTATCGTTGCTAGCTCCACTAAGTCGACATATATATGATGGTGGACCACCATCGACTGCTTCAGGAGCTGAAACAATTTCAACAGGATTATATATATTAATTATGAATTAGGCCCAAAAGAATATGTATATTCATTTTGAAAAGGTCAAAAGAATGTTACACAGAATCCAGTGGATAAAAGATCTTATACCTGGAAGTGTATTATCTGCAAGTGACCAATTGGACAAGGGACCAGTAATGTTAAGGACAGCAACCCAGACCTCCTCTAAGTCCCTGAAAAGACATAATTCATAAACCTGATTTGTGTATTGAAGCAAAAATATATATATGAAGTCTCCATTCTACTCACCCTAAGGAAAGTTCCAGGTGGATTCTCCGAGATCCTTCACTGGAAATAGTACGAGGCTTGTAATTAGACAAGTAAGGGAAAGATCTATATTGCTCTGAAATGTCATCACTCCATCCAGGGAACTTCAAACTTCTTGAGAACATAAGGGATACTGGAAACAATGCCTAAGGAAATATTTGAAACTAATGTTATATATAATATTGTTATGCATGAAAGTGAAGAATATTCATCAATATTAAACAAAATTAGTGAAAATTATGTAACTTAGATCCTGCTGGGACTAAAAGAATAAAATTTAATGCTGCCACAAACACACACATCTATACCTTTATTTATTCTTTCATACGTAAGGATTTATAATGATATAACCTCTGTGTCAGGCATAGGATATCCACAAAGAACGCAAAAATACTTTATGGAGGAATGTGTCCCACTCATTTCAACGATAAGGTTGAGATGGAAAAGTACTGAGATGCATAAATAGTGGAGGAAAATGGAGACAGGAAAATATTGGAACAATAACAAGGACATTACATTGCCATGAGTGGAGAAAGAAGAAGAAAGGTTAAGGACTAAGGAGAGACTCAAGATTCAAAAACTAACATGACGAATCTAGAATTTTGTGGGAGAGTAGTTGAAAATTTGTGGCACTGGTATAAAAGTGTGACGCACAGAATATTGCCTCAAATCATACCAAATAAACAAGATTGCAACCTACCATCCAAGTCTCTTGGTGAGACAAATTAGCAGTTTCAAAAGAAAAATCTGAACCAATGTGTAAAAACTTTGCCACTTCAGGTGCATATTTAAAAACAAAAAGTAATGAATTGGAATCCACGACAGAAAAATCATAACTGCAGTCCACGACCCTGTTTGCATCTGTCAATCCACATGAAAATTGTTTCAGGAAAATATAACCAGAAAGAGAAACTTCAAATAAATCATAAAGCAAATACCAACTAAATCTTCAAATTAACATATCAAAACGAACAGCAGAGTTGTTTCTTTCCTTCATACCTGCAGTAACAATGGTGTGCTGAAAAACAACCCTCTTAGGTGCACTATTGCTGTAAGGAAAAAATTGTGACGAGAGAGCCAATGCAAGCACACTAACATGCAGCAAGAGCTGCATGATGGAGGACCTAGCCAACCATTGGCTGCAAATAGGTAGTAGAGGGCCCATGCACCAACCAGTTACAACCCCGATTATAGCTGCCAATACAATATCAGTAACATAATACCCTGAAAGTAGAGAACTGATCATTGTTATTAACAGGTCAAATGATTGCCAGGTAATGGGATTTCAGAAGTAGGATCTACTCCTCCAGATAAAAAGTAAGATTAACAATTATAAATTTATGATAACTGAAACAAAAACCTCAAAAGCTTAAACACAACTCACAATAAGAAATGTTCAATAAAGCAATTTTATGGAGATGAAATTTGATGTGCACCTGATATAATCAAACTAGAAATTTCCTCCAGATATAGCACTTGTGTTCAAAGACCCAATAATTAATGACTGGCACAGCCATAATCAGTAGACAAGTGACACAATAAAGGGAAGAATCCCCTCCACTGCTTGATAAAGAATATAACTGAGCCAGTTGGCTTCACAAATTATTCAATCTTAACTGTTGGCCCCTAAATGTGCAAGCAAAACTCCACTTTCCAGATAGAATTAGACCAATAAATGACATCCAGATTCTAATACTTCTTTTTATCAGCGTCTCATGTTGAAACAACCAAGACTCTAGATTATGCAAAACAGCCGTGCATGATTTATGCCAGAAGGCCTGATTATTTTCAAAAAAAAAAAAATCCATCATCATAAATAAATGTTTAGGAAAACTAACCGTAGGGTGGAGGAACAGCACCCATCATGCCCATCTTCTCAATCAAAAATTGGGCAAGAAGTCCACTAAAATATACCGAGTACATAAGACATGGAATTACAGGTATTATGTAGATGGCTGCAGACCTGAAAGCAAATCATTAGTAGAATGCAAAATTAATTCATTTTGAAATTAGACAAGGGAGAACCAGATGATTGCAAAACATTAGGCATTGCTGATCAATGATGATTTGCTGGATCAGCACAGAGATCATACTTTTCACATAATTTCACCATCATGATCAAGAATCTAAAAAGTAATTATTATGGCCGTGAATTGCTACTAATAGTGTATTTGATAAGCCATAGGCAGTTGACATATTTTCCAATATGCCAAAACCTAAGTTTGGGATCATCAATGTCTGAGGATAGCCCAACAATCTCAAAGCTATAAACCTGCTTGGAGATATCATTGCATACTATATAACAATAAAGATTTTGTATAAAGAAAGGGCAGAAAGTGGAAACAATAGGATTAACAACATTTTAATTCATGATGAAGAAAGAATTTGATAACAATACAACCTAAGTGATTGGCGACCATAAGATTTGATACAAAGTTTAAAGAAGATCCATGCAGGAAGCATAAAAGCTGACACAGAAAATGTCAGGAACCCTCCACTCAGCCCAGCTGCAAGAGAAGCCTACTTTACCAAAGTTAGCCATAAAAATTTATAAATTTAAAGGGAAAATAAATTATTGCAACAGAAACAACACTGACTACACTACGTACCAAAGTTAAGCAAGCATAAAATCCAAACGCTCCCCAAAACCAAGCTTCATCAGATAGTTCCTGCAAAATCCATTCTGTGTCAATAAGAATCTAGGGATGAATGGTGCAGCCAATCTTGAATTTAAATAACCATTCAGAAATTGAGTACATGAACTTATTCAAACTCCATTCTAAATTAATGTCATGTGTAAACACCCAATTTTGGGATGCAATTGTGCACAATTGCGACGTAAGCCCCTATGATGAAATTTATTCAAAAATTGAACTTGGTTATTGATTTTCTGGACTTTAGGATTTGATTACAAATAAGTCATTTTTTCAGGGATCTTTTGGTAATTAAAAGTTAAAAAAAAAAAAAAATTTTAGATCGGCATTGGTGTAATGCCGACTAGCATTACACAATGCCGACCGGCATTGTGTAATAATTCTTTTAGATCGGTCGCCATTGCACAGTACCGATGCGCAATAATTTTTTTTTTTTTTTTTTTCGCGTTTTTTTCCTTATTTTTATCGATTTTTTCAGTGTCTTAATTGGTTAAAAATTCAAATTTTATCCTTGATTATATGATAAGGTTTTTTTAAAAACACAGAAGGCTTTTTTTTTTAAATCAAAACAAACGCTATCTGATCATCAGTCCGTTCCTCTTTTGGAGGAAGTTCAGTACGCGCAGACTCTGCATTTAAAAGCAGAGTCTGCATGTGTGTGTGGGGGAGGTTTTTTTGGAGAGGTTTTGCTGGGGGGAACTTCTTTTTTTTCTTCTGGTTTTTGAAAGGATTTTTCTTTCTGGAGAGTTTTTACACAAAAAAAACGCAGAAATCCTAAAAAACCCCAATTTTGGATACTGTCAGTGTCCTTAAACGCAATCAAGTCCGAATCCAGAATCAACAAACAATTTAATTTCAACGATGAAAATCCTAATTTGAGGGGCCGAAAAAGGGCATTTACACAGCATCTAAATCTCTAGTGTTATTTTTCTATTTCTTTTATTACTCTTTTTTTATTTTCTGTTTATGATTTTTCTTTTATTTTTGTTATTATTTTGATTATTTGATTTCATTGCTAATTTGTTTTTTTTGTTTTGATGTCCATATGTGGATTGAGGAGGAGGATACCACCTGTGTTGAATTGAACAGAAGGTCCATGGAATGCCATGGATGAACCTATATTATTTCTTTAATAGTTCTTAGGATTTTTTTTATTTATTATTTATTATTTTTTCCATTTTTGGTGTTCTGTGTAGTTATTTTAATTTTTTGGTGTATAATTTAATTTTATACGTAGTTTTTAATAGCCCTAGTAGTAGGAATAGTAAATTTTCATTTTCTGTATTTTAAAATTGATTAGTAATTAGGTTCACTTAGGTAAAAATTAATTAAAATCAATGGTGACAGTAGCTTAAATTAGGATTTACATGTAATTAATTTAGGATTTTTTTTAGAAAAATCACTGTAATGTTTATTTGATCTATTTTTGTGTTTTATTTACTTTGGGCTTGTTTTTTATGTTTTTGGGCCCCAAGCCCACGTTTAGGTCTAACCCACTAAATAAATAGGTTTAAAATGGTTTAAAACTTTAAATAATTAAAATCAACTTAGGCCCATTAGGTTAATTAGATTTTAAACCCACATTAGTCAATTAAAAAATGTTTAGATTTAGCTCAGCCCATTTAATTGCATTCTTTTAAAATAAATAGATCTAGGCCCATATTTTATTTAAAATAAAACCAAGTTAAACTTAGGTCCATTAATTTAATTTCTTCTTTAAAATTGAATAGACTTAAGGTCATATCTTAGAAGGACAAAAAATATAGATTTAGGCTCATTAATTAATAAAATGTAGGCCCACTTTTATTCTATTTCACCTGTAAATAAAATATAGATTTAACTAACTTATTTAAATAAAATTAACATAGTTTAGACTTAGGGACAACGTGATCTTGAGTGCATTTTTTCTTGTAATTTTATTGACTTGTTGCCTTTTTGGGTAGATGGATGTTAATTAGGGTTTAATAAAATTGCATGTAATTAGAGGATGAAATAATTATTTGTAAAATTATTTTAAATAAACACAAAACTAAGAGAAGTTAGTATTCCGTATCCAGAATCTTCTAATTGTGGTGCTAATTTTCTTTTAGAGAATCGAGTACCACCAATCAAATTGTCTCAGTTATTATCCTGGGTGGTGACTCTTTATCTGTACGCCATGTCTTTGTGACAGTGGTTAGTGTGTTCTTTAAGGCCCTAAACCTAAACAGTGTCGCGGTTGTTAAAATCTTGGAAGCGCGCTAAACCCCGCCGTCTACACCATGCATTACAAATTATGAAATCCATAAGAAAAAAAAAATCTGACCAACAAAATAAGATCATAGAGAGAATCATATGTTAATCTTTATTGTAATTTTGCATACTCTCTAGAAAATCTATCTAGCAATTAACACTAGGGAACCATAAAAACAATTAGGATAAGTACAATTTGGATCCTTGTGGTTTTGCCTTTTGACAAAACCAGTGCTCTGCTTTTTTTCTGGCATTTAAGTGTCTTGGTGCTTTACATTTTTTTACACTTTAGTACTCTTCTAACCAATATTATCATTATTTTATGAGAACACATTAATATAATATTAAATTTCAATGATAAATTTATTCTATATATGATTTATGATCAATCGAACTAATTGGTTATTTTTAAAAATGTTGAAATGTAAATGAGCTATAAACAAATGAAGAGAAAAGTTTATGTTACAGCTGTAGTTTGACTAAGAGCAAGATTGTAGGGATTGCTTGAAGGCAAGATTAGTGGGATTGATTGAAAGCATGATTGTAGGGACATAGCATAATTAGTGGGCTTAAAAATAGCTATTCTATCTTGTATATATATGTATTTAGATTCAGTGTTTAAATAATATGTAAATATAGAAAATATTTCTTTCTTCATAATTCAGATTTTATCACATGGTATCAGAGCCCTAGTTCAGTCTTTTTTTTTTTTTTTTTTGGGTTCTCTTCTTCCTCTTCAAGCAGCCTTTATTGTTGTTTCTTCTTCTTCCTCTTCAACCAACATTCATTATTGTCCTCTTCAACCAGCCTTCATTGTTGTCCTTTTCAACTAGCCTTCATTGATGTCTTCTTCATTCCAGCCTTCATTTCCATTAAGCCATGTCAACTTCCCAAACAATTGTCACTAGTAGCCTCTCCGAAGAACCCAATTTTGTCCAAAAAGTTGGAGAATTGCAAAACATACGGGCTTCTAACAAGCTGAATGGAAAAAATTACCTCTAATGGTCCCAAATTGTTCGCACATACCTGAAGGGCAAGGGCAGAATTAATCATCTGCTTGGACCAGGACCAGCAAAAGAAGATCCAACCTTTGGAACATGGGACGACGAAGACTCTATAATTATGTCCTAGTTATGGGATGTTGACAGCTGTAGAATCTCCTAAATTATAGGACATAAAATTGTAAATCACTCAAATTAAGGCTAAGTTGTATTTTGTAGTTTCTTATTTTTAGCCTTTTTTTTTATATTTCCTATTTTAGGAATATTGTATAAATTCATAGTTTGAGGGTGAAAAATAAACATACAGAATTTTTTTCCTATTCTCTCTTTTACATCATGGTATCAGAGCCTAGCTGCCTTTAGCAGACAGGATTCTCAAAGGTTTAGGTCACCGCCATCCCAATTCTGCAGAAGCGTTTCTTAATAATAGACACCTTTTTCTTTTTGCCTTTTTCCTTTAAGTGTGGCAGACGGAAAAAAATCTGTTACCGAAAACAAGGTTGGTTTTTTAGGTGATAATCCCTCTTCGCAAATTAGCCCTGTGAAGCTGGATGGTACAAATTACCTTTCTTGGTCAAGGTCACGTTTATTGTTCATCCAAGCCTGTGGCTTGAAGGCCTATGTTACAAGGGAGAAACCAAAGCCGACAATTATAGATTCAACCTACAACCAATAGGACGCTGAAAATTCTCTTGTTATGTCATGGCTTATAAATTCCATGCAACACCATATTTCTAAAGGGTATTTGTTGTTTAATACTGCTCATAAAATTTGGAGTGCAGTATCTTTGACCTATTCTCAAGTGGGCAACGATGCTCAGATTTATGAATTGCGGAATAAGGAACATGGAACTAAACAAGGTGAGATGACTATTGCTCAATATTTTGCTGAATTGAGTGGTTTATGGCAAGAACTTGATTACTACCAAGATTTTTAGGTTGTTTGCCCCGAAGATGTGACCAAATTTCAGAAATTGGTAGAAAAGGAAAGCATATATGATTTCCTTGCTAATTTGAATATAGAATATGATCATATTCGGGTTCAAGTACTCGGTAAGGACTTTTTACCTTCATTAAGGCAAAAATATTCCTATGTACAACAAGAGGAATGCAGAAGAAGTGCTATGGTACACACAATTTCAGTGGAGAAAGCTGGCCTAATGTCCAAGACCACTCATGAACAAACGAAAGTTGGTGATTCAAGCACATCAAATAAAGATCAATTGAAGTGTGATTACTGTGGAAAACCTGGGCACACTAAAGACAGGTGTTGGAAGCTTCATGGTCGACCAAATAAGAACTGAGGAGGAAAGTATATGGGGTCACTAAGACTACAAGTAAAGATGGCAAAAACTATTGAAATATCAATGCACAGCGAGATTACCAATGGAGGCTTTTCCAATGAAGGGGTACAAATCCTAAGGTGTTTTTTGTCCCGATTAGATTTTAACTCAACCAGTGTTGCTTATGCTTCTTCCAATTTTGCCAATTCAGGTACTTCGTTTCTTGCTAATTTCTCTACAAAAAATAATAATCCTTGGGTCATAGATTCTTAAGCCTCAGATCACATGACTGGCTGCCCCAATAATTTTCTAACCTACTCTCCATGTTCAAATAAAGTCCGTATTGCAGACAGCTTTTTATCTTCTATTTCTGGAAAAGGTTCTATTAAGTGTAGTCCATCTCTCAAATTGCCTTTAGTCCTTCATATTTGAAGTTTTCCAAATAATCTTTTATCTGTTAGTAAACTCACAAAAGAGTTCAACTGTAAAGTTGAATTCTATCCTTCTTATTGTTTCTTACAGGAACTGAAAATAGGGGAAACGATTGGCTATGGTAGTGAGCAAGATTGCTTATATCTGCTAATGGAAAATAATGACCCTTTGAATTCGGTTCAAAATCGACCTCTTTTAGGAGATTCAATGTCAACTAATCAACAATTAATTCAGTGGCATAGAAGATTAGGGCACCCATCTTTTTCTATTTTGGAGAAATTATATCCTAGTTTGTTTAAACAATGCAATTTGGATTCATTAGTTTGTGATGCTTGTGAGTTTGCTAAACATACAAGAACTTCTTATCCTTCAATTAATATCAAAAGTTCTACTCCTTTCATGACAATCCATTTTGATGTATGGGGTCATACACATACTGTTTCATTGTCAGGTTATATAGATGGTTTGTTACCTTCATTGATTATTGTACTAGAATGACATAGGTTTACTTAATGAAAGCAAAGAATGAAGTTTTTTCTTGTTTTCAATCATTTCATAACATGATTTGTACACAGTTTAATGCTAGGGTTCAGATTTTGAGTACTGACAATGGTACAAAATATCTGAACAATGCCTTTCAAAACTATCTCGATTCCCATGGGATATTGCATCAAACTAGTTATGTTTATACAAGTTTACAAAATGGAGTCTCTGAAAGGAAAAATAGACAATTATTAGAAGTGGCTAGGTCTCTCATGTTCACTGTGAATGTTCCAAAGACCTATTGGGGGGATGCAGTGCTTTCAGCTGCATATCTTATTACTAGAATGCCCTTAACAACATTGAATTTTAAAAGTCCTTTATAAGTTTTATAGGGTATTAGCTCCTATATTGTTCCTCCTAAGGATTTTGGATGTGTGTGCTTTGTCCATAGGAGGAATGTAGGAAAATTAGATCCTAAGGCCATTAAATGTGTGTTTGTTAGGTACTCTTCCAGTCAAAAAGGTTATCAGTGTTATCATCCTCCAAGTAGAAAATATCTTGTGATTATGGATGTTACTTTTCGGGAATTTGAGCCTTATTTTCCTTCACTCCAGTCACCTCTTCATGGGGAGGATAAGAAAGAACAGGTGATGTCACCATCACCAATTCATTTTTCTAACCCAATCATTAGTGGTAGTAGTGAAAATGATAAACAACCTTATGTTGGGAGACTAGATAGGGCAAATTTAAGGACTTACACACACAGGGACAAAGCAGATAAAGCTATTGAGCATGATCTACCTAGTCAAACACCACCTTTAAATTCAGTTCCTCAAGATTTATGTTATGAGTCTCCTTTTCCTTTAAACCTTAATGCTCCTAATTCTAATTCTAGTGTCAATGATCTTGATGTACTAATTGCTATTAGAAAAGGGCTTAGAACTTGTATTAAACATCCTATTTCTAATTTTGTTTCTTATGATTCATTTTCTCCATCCTATAGAGCCTTTGTATCATATGTCTCTTCTGTTACAATGCCTTAGGGTTAGCAAGAAGCATATAAGGATCCTAAATGGAAAGAAGCTATGGTTAATGAGATGAAGGCCTTGGCAAAAAATGAAACATAGGAACTTGTTCCTCTACTATTGGAAAAGAAACCAGTTGGATGCAAATGGGTGTTCACTGGTAAACACAAGGCTGATGGAACAATAGAAAGGTACAAAGCTCGATTGGTGGTGAAAGGATTCTCTCAAACCTATGGAGTGGACTTTCAAGAGAACTTTGCTCCAATTGCAAAAATGAATACTATTAGAATCCTATTGTCATTTGCAGCTAACCTTGATTGGGATCTACAACAATTAGATGTCAAGAATGTTTTCCTTCACAGAGATTTGGAAGAAGAGGTATATATGGAAATTCCTCCTGGGTTTGACTGTGAGAAAACTAAAGAAAAGGTTTATCGTTTGAAGAAAGCTTTGTATGGCTTGAAACAGTCACTTAAAGCATGGTTTGACAGGTT
Source organism: Mallotus nudiflorus (assembly GCA_947683625.1). Taxonomy (NCBI): domain Eukaryota; kingdom Viridiplantae; phylum Streptophyta; class Magnoliopsida; order Malpighiales; family Euphorbiaceae; genus Mallotus; species Mallotus nudiflorus. The sequence goes on along the minus strand of CANTUR010001381.1, from coordinate 206,337 downwards.
TAGTAAAGCCATGATCTCATTTGGATATTGACAAAGCAATGCCGACCATACCTTGTTCTTTAAACATCATAAAATTACAATGCTCATTGTTTATGTTGATGATATTGTTGTCACAGGGGATGATATGAAAGAAATTGGCAAACTAAAGAAACTATTAACTCAAGAGTTTGATATCAAGAATTTGGGGAGGCTACGATATTTCCTTGGAATAGAGGTCGCTAGATCAAACAAAGGAATTTTCATTTCTCAAAGGAAATATATTTTAGATCTTTTTAAGGAAATTGGCATGTTAGGGTGTAAGCCTATTAATTCTCCTATTGAAGCTAATCATAAATTACAAGTTGGTCATGGTAAGCCTGTTGATATCAAAAATTGGTTGGAAAATTTATCTATCTCTCTCACACTAGGCCATATATAGCCTATGTTATAGGTGTGTTGAGTCAATATATGAATCATCTGCGGGATTCACATCTAGATGCTATTTTTAGAGAACTAAGATATCTAAAATCTACACTTGGAAAAGGATTACTCTTTTCAAAGCATGGTCATGTGAAAATACATGGATTTACAGATGCAGATTGGGCTGGATGTCTTGATGATAGGAGGTCTACATCTGGTTATTGCACATTTATAAGTGGAAATTTAGTCACTTGGAAAAGCAAGAAACAGACTGTAGTAGCTCGATCAAGTGCAAAGGTAGAATATAGAGCTATGGCAATGGGTGTTTGTGAATTATTGTGGCTTCGAAAATTAATGGAAGAACTACAACTGTTAGAAGTGAAATACTTGTCTTTTCATTGTAATAATAAGGCTGCCATCAATATTGCTCATAATCCGGTTCAACATGATCGAGCAAAGCGCATAGAGATTGATCGACATTTTATCAAGGAGAAAATATCTGATGGAGTTTTGGATATTTCTCACGTGATTTTTAAGAAACAGCTGGCTGATGTTTTCACTAAGGGACTTAGTAGTAGATTATTTCATACTCTAGTTTGCAAGATGGACAACTGCAATATCTATGCACCATCTTGAGGGAGAGTGTTGACAGCTGTAGAATCTCCTACATTATAGGACATAAAATTGTAAATCACTCAAATTAAGGTTGAGTTGTATTTTGTAGTTTCTTATTTTTAGCCTTTTTTATATTTCCTATTTTAGGAATATTGTATAAATTCATAGTTTGAGGGTGAAAAAAAAACATACAGAATTTTTTTCCTACTCTCTTTTACATCATGGGATTCCATGGAACCTACAATCAGTGACACTTGCATTTTTTTACTACAGCAAAGGAAATTTGGGACTGTATTCAACGCACATACTCAAAGGCCCGTAATATTGCCCAATTGTATGAAATCAAAGTTAAAGTTGGAGCAACTAAACAAGGAGTCAAATCTGTCATAGAATGTGCAAATCTTTTGCAAAATCTATGACAAGAACTAGATCAATATCGAATAATTTAGATGAAGTGTCCTGATGATGCTAGGATTTTGAACACCTTCATTGAAAAGGATCAAGTCTATAATTTTTTAGCAAGATTAAATCCTAAATTTGATCAGGTCAAGATCCAAATTCTTGGCAAAGAACACACACTATCCCTAGAAGAAACAATTTCATTAATCCGAGTAGAAGAAAGTAGGAGGAGCGTTATGCTTGAACCACAAACTATGGATGGATCAACACTAGCAACAAAAACAAATCATGAGAAAGAAAAGAGTTATCAGTCTCAACACTTTGGTAGGGACAACCAGCGGAAGGAAAACAAGGACAATCTCTGGTGCACCCATTGCAAGAAACCAAGGCACACAAAAGATATGTATTGGTAGCTGCATGGTAAGCCACCAAGCCAAGAGTGGGGAAGTCGTTGGAGGCAACAACGACCATAAGCATATATGGCAGAACATGCACAATCGCACACCAAGTAAGGTTCAACAATGGGAGGATTCAACAATGAAGAAATTAAGAAGCTGAGAGGATTGCTGGGATCTCTTGACAAATCTTCTGGAGCTTGTTCTTTAGCTCTTTCAGGTAAACCTTCATTTTCTTTTTACATGAATGCTTCAAACAAATTTTACACCAATTCTTGGATAATGGACTCTAGTGCCACAGACCATATAACCTCTACATCTAAATTTTTTCATACCTACAATTCATGTCCTAGTAATAGGAAAATAGTAGTAGCAAATGGTTCTTTAGCTACAATTCCAGGATTATGAGACATTAATGTGACACCTTCTCTAACCCTTAGAGATGCCCTTCATGTGCCAAAACTATTAGCAAAACTTGTTTCAGTTCACAAAATTACTAAAGATCTAAAATGTTGTGCAATATTCTATCCTTCCTATTGAGTCTTTCAGGACCTAGCATCGGGGAGGACAATTGGACTTGTTAAGGAAAGGAACGGCCTATACTATCTTGAAGTACCCAGTACCTCAAAGAGAGTAATGCATAATCAACCCTTGTCATTTTTTAGCTCTTCCAACAAAGATACTATTTGGCTTTACCACCTTCGTTTTAGTCATCCATTTTTTCGTGTCCTTAATGTTATGTTTCCTACCTTGTTTAAAGGATTAAATTTTACGGATTTTAATTGTAATATTTGTGAACTTGCAAAACATACTCATGTACCTTTTTCTACTAGTAATAAAAGGAGTTCACATCCTTTTGATATGATTCATAGTGACATTTGCGGACCATCCACAATTCCAAATATTTCAGGGTCTCGTTATTTTCTATCCTTAATTGATGATTGTACTCGGGTCACATGGATTTTTCTTCTTAAACAAAAATCTAATGTTAGCATTGTTACACCTAATTTTCACTCAAATGGTCCAAAACCAATTTGGGGTTAAAATAAAAAAATTTAGGACAGATAATGCTAGAGACTACTTCACCCAGATTTTGTCACACCACTTCCAATCACAGGGCATTTTCCATGAAACATTATGTGTTAATACACCTCAACAAAACGGGGTAGCTGAATGGAAAAATGAGCATTTACTTAACACCACTCGAGCTTTGCTCTTCCAAGAAAATGTTCCTAAATCCTATTGGGGAGAGGATGTTCTTATTACCACTTACATGATCAATAGGCTTCCTTCAGAAGTATTGGATAATAAGAGTCTCATAGAGCTGCTTAATAGTTTCTACCCTCATTTCCGAACTTCAAATGGGCTCACTCCTAGGGTACTTGGGTGCACTGCATTTGTCTATGTCCACAACCCACATAGGGGTAAGTTAGATCCACGAGCCATCAAATGTGTTTTCCTTGGTTACTCTTCCACTCCAAAGGGATATAAATGTTATAATCCTTTATCTAGAAAATTTTACATCTCTGTAGATGTCACCTTCTTTAAACATACATATTTTTTGTCCAAGTCCTCTCTTCAAGGGGAGACATCAATGATGGAAGATAGTACTTGTGAGTCCTTTGAACCACTTAACACCCTTGACCTTCCTCATGTTCCAGTCCGTATTTTTTAACCATTACCTGATTCATCTTCTATTCTAGCCAATGTCATTGAACTATATTACCTATTCCAGGCAGTACTACCCACAATTTTCCACGATTTCCTTAGGTGTATTCAAGAAAAAAGGTCGTTCCAAAACTAACACAAGTCTATGAATCTAACTCAGACTCTAGGAATGAGAACATGGTAAGATCTTACCCATCTTTAGACACACAATTAAGTACAACACACACAGACATCACAAACCCAACAAATGACCTAGATCTTCCTATTGTTGTTAGAAAAGGCACCAGAGAATGCACTAAACGGCCACTCTATCCACTATCTCACTATGTCTCTTTTAGGCGCCTATCACCAACTCACAGAAAGTTCATTGTTAGTCTAAACACCATTACTATCCCTAACACTGTTTCTGAGGCATTATCAAAAAGGGAATGGAAGGGTGCTATAAGAGAAGAAATGAGTGCACTAGAAAAGAATAAAACATAGAAGATTGTTGATAAACCAAAAGGAAAGAAAATTGTTGATTGTAAATGGATTTTCACATTGAAATACAAAGCTGATGGATCTCTTGAAAAATATAAAGCAAGACTGGTGGAAAAAAAGTATACTCAGACATATCAGGTTGATTATTAAGGAACTTTTCCTCCAATTGCGAAAATGAACACTGTGAGAGTCATGCTATCATTGGTAGCCCACTTTGATTGGAAGTTCCTGCAATATGATGTTAAGAATGCATTTCTCCATGGTGACTTACATGAAGAAATTTATATAAATATCCCACTAGGATTTGCAAGTAACATAAGTAATAAGGTATGCAAGCTGAAGAAACTCTTTATGGGTTAAAGCAATCTCCTGGAGCATGGTTTGGGAGATTTGCAAAAGTCATTAAGGAGTCTAGGTACAAACAAAGCCAAGGTGATCACACTCTGTTTATTAAGCACTCGAGTATACGTGGGGTGACTGCTCTTCTAGTTTATGTTAATGACATCATAGTGACTGGAAACGATTAGAAAGAAAAGCATGAATTAAAGTAGAAACTAGTGAAAGAGTTGGAAATAAAAGAATTGGGAAAACTGAAGTACTTCCTTGATATTAAGGTAGCATATTCTACATAAGGAATCCTCATCTCTCAACAAAACTATGTGATTGATTTATTGAGAGAAACAAGGAAGATTAGGTGTAAGCCTGTCTCTACCCCAATAGATCCAAATCACAAGTTGGGAGAAGCTTAAGAAGAACCAGTTGTTAGCAAATGAATGTACCAAAGGCTGGTTAGAAGACTCATATACCTTGCTCACTCTAGGCCAGATATAGCATACTAAGTTAGTGTGATTAGTCAATTTATGCATGATCCAAGAGAATCTCATCTTCAAGTTGTTTACAGAGTACTACATTACTTGAAAGGCAATCCAGAGAAAGGAATTTTGTTCGAGAAAAATGATAATCTGACTTTAGAAGCTTACATGGATGCCGACTATGCAGGTTCCTGAGTGGACAAAAGATCAACTACAAGGTATTGCACTTTTCTTGGTGCTAACCTAGTAAAATGGAGAAGCAAGAAACAGAATATGGAAGCAAGAACATCTGCAAAATCAGAATTTAGAACTATTGCTCAAGGATTGTGTGAACTACTCTGGCTGAAGATCATTTTAGATGATTTAAGAGTCAAATGGGAATATCCTATGAAGCCCTATCCTGATAATAAATCAGCTATCAATATTGCTCATAATCCTATACAACATGATAGGACGAAACATATTGAAATTGATAGATATTTTATCAAAGAAAAATTGGAGGAAGGGCTAGTGTGTATGTCCTATGTTCCTTCAGAATGTCAATTAGCTGATTTCTTTACAAAGGGGCTAAACAGTTCAAGTTTCCATAATGTTGTATTCAAGTTGGGAATGGAAAACATCTATTCCTCAGCTTGAGGGGGAATGTTGAAATGTAAATGAGCTGTAAATAGATGAGGAGAAAAACTTATGTTACAGCTGTAGTTTGACTAAAAGCAAGATTGTAGAGACTGATTGATTGAAAACATGATTGTAGGGACATAGCTTAATTAATGGGTTTAAAAATAGCTATCCTGTCTTGTATATATATATATATATATATTCAGATTCAATGTTTAAATAATATGAAAATATAGAAAATATTTCTATCTTCATAATTCAGATTTTATCACAAAAAATATTGTAAGTTTATTTTAAAAATTCTTTCTTTTTATTCATATTTAAATTAAACGTACATCTAAATTTATTTTTTTGTGAGTTTATTGTAGTTACTTAAATGATATATTACTTGGTATATGATTTTAACATTGAAAATGCATATTATTTTTACATTAAAGCATACATTTTAAACAATATTTGTTAGAAGGGTAATAAAGTGTAAAAAAAATGTGAAACACATGATACCTAAATGCAAAAAAATAACCACATGATAGAGATCAAAATTGTACTTATCCCAAAACAATTTCATCAGTGTGTTCCTAGATTTATTCCAGCAATTACCACTGTTGTGCTTCTTAGAGGCCTTGTCTAGTTATAGTTGCATTTAACAATATGTTAGTTGAAAGAGACCACATACTAGAAAATAATCTTTATCACACTAGATGGTGTTGTGGTTCATTGGGAAATAATATGGTAGACTTGTATTTTTCCTTCTACGTCTTCATTATTAGCAAATTTTTACCTTTTATTTGATCAAGTCAAATTAGAATAAGTTATAGCCCAACTAGGTATGAGCTGTAAGTTTCCTGTAGTATTTTTATTTTCTTAAATTGATTATATGTCTTAAATAGGAAGTTTGAAGTCCTAAGATTTTAGGATTCCTGAGAATTTAGGATTCTAGAGTTTTTTAGGATTCTTGTACTCAAACCCTTCATTATATAAGGGGTAATCAATATTGAATAAAGGATAGAAAATTTCAGTCAAAAAGTCTAAGGAGAGTTTGGTGTTCTCTTAAGAACAAACACCATTTTATTTTCAAAATCGGTTCTTCAAAGAAGAATAAGAACGTGAACGAGAAGTCTGAGGAGGATTTTGTAGTTCATCAACCCATGACGAGATCCTATTTGATGGGCCATAACAATTTGGTATCAACGCCTGTCGTCATAGGTGACTCTAAGCAGTTGAAGACTAGGGTTCATAATCTAGAGCACAAACTATTGGAAAGTAGCAAGGAGGTGTGTGAGATCAAGGACGACGTCCGTGAATTGAGGCGCTTATTGGAGTTACATTTTTCTAGCAAGGAAAAGAGTTCAGAAGGAGCAACAACCATAGGCAACCGCCGATCAAGCCTCGAAGAATCATCTAGTGAACAACATGTTGCTACAGGGAACAACGGTTATTCCCAAATATAGCAGGCTGGAATTTCCTTTGTATAATGGAGCTAAAGACCCTTTGGGATGGTTGTACAGATGTGAACAATTTTTCAGCAACCAATAGACACAGGACAAGGACAAGGTAGGATTAGCTGGATTCCACATGACAGAGGAGGCGCAACTCTAGTTTTATAAATTGGAATAGGAGGAACCTGGGCTTAATTGGGCCCAGTTCAAATCCTACTGTCTTTTTAGATTTGGGCCCACATTAACAAGCAATCCATTAGGCGAATTAATCAATCTCAAACAAATGGGAACTGTAAAGGAGTATCAACGCCAATTCCAAACCCTCCTTGCAAGAGCAACTTTGGTACAACCAGACCAACAAGTTGACATGTTTACTGCAGGATTAGTGGAAACTCTAAGGGTAGATGTGGAGATGCAAAATCCCCCTAATTTGGTTACAGCTATGAATTTGGCTCGAACTTTTGAAAAAAAAATTGCAACTTAACCTTGGAAGTATCAATATTGGGCGGTCTTAAACAACATGGGCAGCCCCAAAACCACTTGTAACAGCTCAATCTACGATGACGACTCCATCTTCGGCAACCAGCCGAGAACTGGAAACAGAAACGGTCAAAAATTCCAAATCTGCATCCAATGTGGGAAGTAGCGTTATTACCCCACTTATTAAACGCTTGTCTAGGATTGAGACGGCATAACGCAGGGCGAAGGGACAATGTTTTAATTGTGACGAGTATTATTCAGAGGAACATCGTTGCAAACAAATATTTTGTTTAATGGTGGAAGATTCAGATGATGAGACTAAACACATAGCTAATATGGATCCGGAAATATCCCTTTATGCAATTACAGGGGTTCAAATTTAATCCAAGAAGCTTATCCCAATTGTGAGCTTGAGGACAAGCTCAATTTCTAGGGGGGGTAATGTTGTGGTTCATTGGGAAACAATATGGTAGACCTGTATTTTTCCTTATTGAGTCTTAATTATTAGCAAATTTTTACCTTTTATTTGATTAAGTCAAATTATAGTAAGTTGCAGCCCAACTAAGTATGAGCTATAAGTTTCCTATAGTATTTTTATTTTCTTAAATTGGTTATATGTCTTAAATAGGAAGTTTGAAGTCCTAAGATTTTAGGATTCCTGAGATTTTAGGATTCTAGAGTTTTTAGGATTCTTGTACTCAAACCCTTCATTATATAAGGGGTAATCAATATTGAATAAAGGATGAAAATTTCAGTCAAAAAGTTTGAGAGTTTGGTGTTCTCTTAAGAACAAACACCATTTTATTTTCAAAATAGGTTCTTCAAAGAAGAATAGGAACGTGAACAAGAATTCCAAGGAGGATTTTGTAGTTCATCGACCCGTGACGAGATCCTATTTGATGGGCCATAACAGATGGACTACCACTACCACTAAGAAAACACAAGACATATTGCTTCGTCTGCAAAAACAGGGTTTCTTGAAAGTCAACTCTATGTTCGATTTCAATATTCCAAAAAGCTAATTTTTCTCTTGGCTTCTTGTAATTGATACCAGGGACAAGTTAATAAGCTCTTCCACTCCTAGTAATGAAAATCAAAATTTCTAATGACAAATAAACAGGGCCTCTGTTGGTGATACCTAAGAATGTACGAATGTATTTGTAATACCTCTTTTGGTTTCTTGACAACTGAAACATCTTGAGAGAGGGGAAAACAACTCCAAATAATTCTTGGAATCAGCAAACCAATAAGCGAGCAGGGAATGAACATCATGAAAGCCAGACATGGGTGAGCAAACCTGCATTTGAATCAAGCATGTCAACTATAGCCTTAATGACTCATTCTTTACATTTATCAAGTGAAATTCCAGCCATAGATCTGTTGGCATTTGTGGAAATTTAACAATGTAACCAGTTACTTTTATAATTTTTTATTATATTCCTTCATCATCCATTAATTATTTCTAATTGACAAAATTCCACCAAATCTTTTACATTCAAAAAATTGATTTTGAAAAAAAAAAAAAACAACTCATGGATAATACAGTTGGGCAACCATAGAATACACCCACCAGTTCATTGCATGACTAGAGAAAAACAATCTCACAATGGAAAAGATAACAGGCAAAGCAATTGCCAGCAGAATCCCAGCAGCATGTAACAGTAATCCTGGATAAAAAAAATTGAGAATGTTATAGAAGATTTTCAGCATCTCGAGCACATGTACTAACATCCTATGAGGCACATGAACAAAACTCTGAAAGATTTATCAGTGCATAATGTGTGCTGCAATGAAAACATGCAAGGTATGAGACAATGAACCAGTGAAGACTCCACCTTTCACAAAATCATAGAAGGTTGCAAACCCATAATGTAACCCTGAATCCAGAAAACGCAAAAGGAATGGCATAACCAGAAAGATGACAATGGGAATGCTATGAAGTACCAAAGCTACCCTTCTTGAATAGAATATCTGAAAGAATCACAATTGAAAGAAGATGATATATAAAAAAGCATGCATCTAACAAGATTGTCATAATCTTTACTCACAGAACAAAAAGAAAACATTATTAGAGTAGGTATCATACTATCACGTATTTTCCAACATACCATGAACCAAGATAAGTAATCAAAGAAAACAGCTCGCTCATCCTTGTAGTCATCGGAAGTAGCTCCAAGGGATTCCCTTTGTTGGGCAGTTCGCAGCTTAGAAGAATTTGTAAACGCTTTAAGTATGCTTAGAAGATTGTCTCCACGGGCTTGCATGCTTCCAGGTCTAGTTTTTGAACATTTGATGCATCAGAAAGGTGCTGAAGGATGAATTATATAAAAATCCCACTGAAGTATATCTATCTACACCAAAGGAGCAGATGTAATGCATACAGTAATTTGTCCAATGTATCATAAGAGGTATGGTAGTAATAACCACCAAGAAGAAAGATAATATCCAGGCTGGGAATGTCTCCATAATCTTGGGAAAAAATTCTGTAGTCTGTATCTCCAGGAATAACAGGAAAGACATCCTATACACCAAAAATCCATAAATCAAAATTAAATTATTTAACGGAAAAAAATAAAAGTGCTGGAAAATAATGTTGGTGGAAAGAGAACAGAGAGGAGGTGGAGGTGGACTCTATAGGCTTGTGCTGTGTATTAGGAGAAGGCCATGCAGATAAGGAAGGACAAAATAAACTGATGAGCAATGTATTAGGTATGTCAGAATGGAGATACTAGTTAGAACTATAGATAGGAAAATGAAACAAATCCATGTAGATGTCCATTGATGAGATAGCAAATAACCAAATAATATATATAACCTTTTCCCCTTCATTGTAACCAAACAATATAGCACTCAACATAATGGCTTAAAATGAAATTTCATAGACTGAATTTATGACAAAAGAAAAAATAAATAAAAACCTGAGCAGCACTATGTGCCATGGGATATACTGCAGATTGAGCATAGACTACAGAAGGCCAAGCACTAGGCCCAGATTGGCAGACTAAGTCTGTTAAAAGAAAATAATAAATCAGAAAATAGAACTGCAACTGCACAAAATGCAATTTAACATCAAAATTTAAAACATATAAATTAAGATCTTCCTTATTTTAGCTCCATTAAACTTCATAAGTTTTGTTTTATCACACCACAAAGATGAATCCCACAGTTAGCAATATCTTAAAGTACACTTTTTTCCCCATAAGAAAGTTGTATGATTTATATAGCAGTCATAAAAGTCAATCTGATTCTGCCCCAAAATCTAGTTCCATTTTCCCAAATAATAGAGGATTTGTCTAGTGAAGAAATTAAAAACTTTCCAGAAATAACATCAGGGTTGGATCATTGCTTACCAGGACCTCCAGACCCAGATGCTTCCACATTAATAGAAGCTCCTATCGAGTTGCGCCATTTATATGTCTTCATGAAGCCATGTGCACCCTGGAATATCATTGTAAACAGTCTCACTTAAGCTCAAGAGAACATAAACTGTAGTATAATAATAAATTAAATGATTATGAGTAGCATGGATTTGACAAGGGTGAAATGTTGCAGTATGGTTATGTCCACTCTCCTCATTTTGTGGAGCAACCCACTTGCCATATTTTCAGCAGAGTGGTTTACAAAACTGGTGAACTGTTATAAACTGAAAATACTATCAATCTCGAGAGGAAAGAAAAAGTTTAGGTTGTGACTTTGTTTTTTCCAAACAGATATACAGATAACTAAATTGCAATTTTAAATTCAAACCAATGCTATAATTTCATACCAACATGAAAAGCTCTTCTGCACCATTAAATAGAAAAATAATAGGCCGAGGAGGGACCCAACCAGAGTCTATGGTAACTCTTGCTAATTCCAGCATTGATGCTGCAAAAACAAGACCCCAGAAAAGGGGAAAAAAAAAAAAGACATACATGATCAAGAAAAAAATTGCCAGGATACATCATCAAGTAATTCAGGATATTTAAATTGCTCACCCACACATGATCCACAATCACTAGCTCCTGGTGAACCGAGTGGACTATCAAAATGGCCATTAATTAAAACTGATGGGTCTGTGTCTTTTGAATTTACAGAGGATATCCTGTCGTTGAATACAGATTGTCTTACACATTTTTGCAGCTTACAATGGCACATGTATAAATTCAAAGTCACAAACCTAATGCATCCCACATCATAATCCCATTGTTATATAGGATGCTGTTCACTCATTGCCTATTTACCACTTAAGCATTAAGGGTGCCATGCCAAAAACCATCCCTTTGTGGTTTACTGGCATATCACCATGAAATTTAACTTCCTACATTAAGGCACTACATAACAAAGTTTTTAAATAATTTCTAGTTAAAGTCCAAATTTCTTGAGGAAGTCAAAATGATAACCCAATTCAGGAAAAGCAAAAGGAAGCAGTAATCAATATCTTCCTCACATTTCCATTGCAATCAACCATTCATGTACTTTAATCCAGTGCCCCCAAAGGAAAAAAAAAAGAAAGACAATTGCTTGAACAACATGCTGCATAACTCATGCTTATGCCAATTCCATATATCAACAAAAGACACAGAAACACCAAAATTCAATCAGAAAATAGCAGGTATGTAATACCTCATAACTATATTCGTATGGTTTCTATACCCCAAAGATATACTGTGTCCTAAAAACATCATATTAAAAGAACCATTTACAACATCCTCTTCAATCTCAACTCTGCAAAAAAAAAAAATCCAATTAATTTCACCTAATTAGAGAATTTAACATCAGTAAACCAAAGAGAAAGCAACTAAATCACATTTAAATCAAACCAAAAAAATCAGCAAGAACCTGAATTCTGATCCAGCTCTATTCTTTATCATTTCCAATTGTGTTTTTATATAAATAGCAGCTTCTCTGAGTCCAGGACGACCTTCCTATTAAACATTTTAAAAAAAAAATTTAATAAATCAAGCTTATAAAAAACCAAAAAAAAATCTAAGAACAAAGCAGAGTTAGTTACTTGGCGACCATCTTGAGCTAAAACCCGAACATGATCAATAGCTCTAGCCTCGGAAAATCGATCGAGAGGAGCATCAATACCAAGCGGCTGAATGAACTTCATGTGAATAATACAGTAAACAAGCGCTGACATTAAACCGTACATAACAACTAAAGATAATAAAAACTTGAGTCCATTAATGTCGCCGGAGCTCAGCCTGAACGCCATATCTGCCGATCTCACTTCCTTTTCTTTTTCTTCCTAATGACACACAAAACTATACTTATAGAAAATATACATATATTGATGCTGTTTATTGCTGTTGAATTGAATTGAAGTGTAGATGTTGAATTTTAATTGATGATGATGATGATGCTGGTTTTTGTCTTTGCTAGTGGAAGTTGTGAAGAAACTACCACATGGAAGCGTAGTGTAGGAGCCTTCTTGTTCTTGCCTACAATGCGTTTTTTTGACTATTACTTGCTGCTGCGCTACCGGTTGTTTTGTGCTTTTGTTGATTTGAATTGAATCGATTCAACTATTTGCCTGGGAAGTGGGAATAGACGATGAGTTGGGCTTTCTGGTGTACTGCCATTTTTTTGGGCCCACATATGGGCTATAATGATTTTTTTCTTCCTTCTAGAAGAAAGATTTGCCTAACCGCATAAAGGAAAAATAATTATTGTTGTGAAATTTTTACAGTTTTGTGGTAATATTTATATCCAATCAAATTAGTTAAACTCTAATAAATTTTAAGTATTTAATGATTTAAATTCAAATAAAATTATAAAATAATAAAATGTGCAGAAATTTTTAAAATATTAATAAAAAACTATTTGTATAAAATTATTTCTTAACTTATAAGTGCTGACAATATTAAGATTTAAATTAATTATTTATAAATTCTGATATAAGGTTAAAATTTTAATTTTTCAAAAAATATAATAAAGTGGTAAAATGGTAGAAATCTGGAAATATCAATAATAAATTGTTTACATGAGACTATTTCTTGATCCATATATCAAAGTTAAAATTTTAAAAAAACTTTACCTTCAATCCATAAAATTTTACATTATGTTTAGTTTAATTATATCAAAAAATTCATTTCATTCTCAAATGAATTTTAAATAGATTTCATTTTCAAATGATTGATAAAATATATTTGATTCAAATGAACAGCTTATGAAATTTATTTGACATAAATTTTATATTTTGTTATATTATATTTAGTATAAATTTAAAATTTAAATTAATTTATAATTTTGATAAAAAAAATTCTCTTTTAAGTAAAAAGATATTTTAAAAATAAAAATAATGAGAGTATTTTAATCATTTAGAAATATAAATTTAAAAGTTAATGAATTCATTTAGAAAATTCAATAATTTTACTAGAATTTGAGCTAATTATAATATTTTTTTCAAATTTAAAAATTTGAAACTATAAATGAATTCTGCAATATGTTCATTTAAAATAAACACATATTATTTGAAATTGCAAATGAATTTTACAAATATTTTTAAAATTTAATTATATCAAACACACTTTTAGTGATAGCTTATTAAATTTAAACTCAATCACATCTTCACCAATTTACTGAAATTATAATTTTTTATATATTAAATTCATATTAAACAAATAAATTTTTTTATTTTATCCACTATTACAGTCCCACTCAAGGGAGGGAAGTTCAATTTTGGGACCGTCATAAATGTATATTTTGATAACTGTATGAGATGAGAGTTTTCGACTTGATCGCAGGTGGTGTTGATGTTATTTTTGGTGTCTCATGGCTTTTGAAAAAGGTTGGATAGTGAGGCACACCGGTCTCGTCAAAAAGTTTGGATAGTGGGTACTGGGGTGGGGTTTACTTGATGGAACAGCAACAATGAACTCCGACTCAGTGCTTTGCTGCATCTATCTTCCATCTACAAGATAGTGAAACGAATTGGCAGCCTAAGTTACATACTCGGCTTCTACAACAGAATCGATCGGCCCTGTCCTATCACACTTATCTATCTTGCACCTAAATCCAAACTCGTTTCAAAATTAAGAGATTTTTGTAGAAATAACAAATTGGAGAAAATTTTTAAAAAAATTTAAAATTATAATTAATTTTTAATTCTTTCAATATGTCGGTTGTTTTAAACAACCAAACTGAAATAACTAAATAAAATAATCATAAAAACAATCAAAATAACCGAATAAAATAACTACCAAAATAACTCATACAACAACCAAACCATAACCCCATAAAACATAAACTTCAAAACAACTAAAACAACTCATGCTGCAATTTAATGAAAAAATAAAGTCTTTTGAAAAAAAAATTATATTATTTATATTATCATGAGTTGAATTCATTCAAAATTTTTACCGTTTAAATACTTAAAATTTGATATAAATTTCTTTTTTGTACTATATGACCCAAGTCAATTAATAAATGATGTTAAATTTTTACCATTTACACCAAAATTATATAAATGTAAGGAAAAAAAGGCGAGCTGCGAGATTCAAACTCTAGTTTCCTTCATTTTTCTAGCTCCCCATGCCAAAAAGTCACAATACTTGAACCGATGTTAATTTTGATTGCATGTGAATAGTTGAGCAAATAATTTATTGATATGACAATAAATTGTTAGTAATTTTGTAAATTTATTATAAATATATATTTTTTATAAATATAAATATTGAACACTTAACTTTTGATTAAGAACTAATATGCGGTTAGTAGTCAAGTTCCTGGTATTATCCCAAAATTCAAACTTAAATTTTTTATTTGCAATTTGTAATGATAAAAATAAAAGAAAATAAGAAACCTTCCGTATATTTTTTCTCTCTCCTCGCCTAATTCTACCTTTTCTTTGGTTCATATTCTTCCCTCGTTTTTTCTTGGTTTTGGTTGGTTTTTTTTTGGCAATTTTTGGCATCTTTTTTTTTTCTTAAATAAATCAATTTGGGTTCTTAAAACTCAAATAGTGTTGATAGCTATGTCTGATATGTTGATAGATATGTTGATAATAGTTTGTTAATTTTGGTGTTGTTGGCTAAGTTTGAAGGAGAATTTTTGAGATCTAGATCTGCTCAATTCTCAAATTTGATATCTCTCCCTCCTCATAAATATAAGTATAATTATGTGCATCCCTCTGTTTTTGAGCTGAGCACATACTATGTTCACGAAAGGTATCCACATCTAGTTTAGTTTTTGAGCTCACATGCTTTTAAGTTGTTTTTCTTAGACTACTTGCTCTGTTAATTTTTGAATTTATGTATTAGATAGATCTGTTGTATTATTGGTTTATTTAATGTAATCTCACCTTCTCTTTCTAATGAAATCATTATTGTTTGAAAAAAAAATAACAATAATAATAATAATAAAATAAACATGTAAGATACCTAACATAATAGCCATTTGGCTATTAGGGCATCCACAGTGAGGGTGGAATGCTCGTTGAATCCATTCCATTACACCCTGCCAATTACACGCCTCCCATTGTGAGCGTGTAATTGTTATTCAATGCATCATGAGCATTATGCATGTAATGGGCTGCCATTTACAGCCTTTTTAAAAAAAAAATTAGAAACAAAATAAAAGCCAAATGAAATAATTGGAATTGCAACAGTCTTTTATCAAAATTAAGACTGTTCAAAAAAGTAGAAGAGGCCATTTTTTAAATTTTATTTAATAAAAATTTTGATTATAAATACCCCTCTTCAATACCACTTCCCATTTTAATATCACTCCTCTTTTATCTCCTACCACTTTACTTTTCTTTAATATCTTTTTATATTTCTATTAATTTCACACAATTTACAATTCTTTCTTTTATATTTCCTCATTATGGATGATAATTTCAATAATTTTAATTCTCATTTTAATGCTCTAAATATGAAAAAAATTTCCTCTTCACAAAACTAAAACCTTTAAAATTTTTAATTTTATCCAAATTTTCCTTCTTATAATAATCCTCCAAATATGCAAAATTATCTGTATCCCTCACCCAATTCTAATTATCCATCAAATTATCCATATTCATTTCCTATGTATCCGGGGCCGGGTTATTTTTCATATAGCTCAAATTTACAAAAACCACCAACTGCAAGTGAGTTAAGAAAAAATATTGATTCTGGCATCGATGGAGAGAATGCAACATAAATAGATTCATGTTCGGACTCACAAATACCACCATATTCAACTTAACAAAAGTTTGAAAATATTTCCCTCACCAGTGAACCAGTGGAAGAAATTGATAGCAAACATGCTCTATGGAGTATTGATGATGACAAGCTACTTGCAAGTGCTTGGCTAACAATTTCTAGCTGTAGCATTATTGGTAACTCTTAAAGTGAAAAGGCTTTTTGGAAACGAGTCACCGACTACTTCAATGAAAATCGCAAATTTGAACCAATAAGAAAGAATAAAGCCGTAAAGGCACATTGGCATTAATTGAGTTGACTAGTCAATGAATCCAACCAATAATACAATAGATTGGTTGGAGAACATTATAGTGGGTGGAATGATGACAAGTTGAAACAACATGCCCATAAACTTTTCAAGCAGAACAATAAGAAACATTTTATATATAAGTATGTGTGGGTGATACTAAAAGATTATCTGAAGTGAAAATAAATAATTTGCTACAACAGTTTTTCAAAAAAAAAAAAAAGGACTAATGAAAGCGGGGCATATACTTTTTCATCCAATACTGATATAATTCTTGACATCGATGATAATGAAGTCGAAGTCCGTCCTATTGGTAAAAAACAAACAAATAAGGGAAAGTCAAAGGTGAATGAAGAAAACAAGAATGATGAAAACAAGAATAATGAACTTCAGGAAATCTAGAACATGTTAGAAGGTAAATATAATGAAAAAATTCAAGCTATGGATAATTTGGCAAATAAGTTGGGGAATTATAATTTTAAAAGTGACTATGAAATCTTGCTCAAGGATAAAATAGAAATGACTGAGCAGTAACTTCAAATTCATGAGCATATGTGTTTTATCCTTAAAGTTAAATATAATATTCCTTTATTTAATTTTAATATAAAGTATTTTTAGTAGTTACAATTTCGCGTAGTTTTATTTTAAGTCAAACTTATTGTTCTATTTTAATGTATTTTATTTATAATTTTAACTTTATGTGTAATTTTAAAAGTGGTCATTGTAAAAGTAGTCGTTATAAAACTAGCTATTGTAAAACTAGTTGTTGGAAAAATCTAACACACTCTCTATTTATATATATATATATATATATATATATCGTAGCAAGCCTCCACATTGTATAGTAACATATAATCAAACTCCAAAATGTCTCAATATCTTAATCCTTCGCTTATAAAATAACTTAAAAAACTTTTAGCTAATGAAATGAAGGACGATAGTGATAAGAAAATTATGATGTTATTGAAACAGTCACAACGAAAATCGAAAGGTGAAAGTTCAAATGTTTGTCAACAAAAGCAGAGGTATTTTGATAAGGAGCGTAAAGTCGGCCATGTTCAACTTTTCAATGATTATTTTTCTAATTAACTTGTTTATCCTTCAAATATATTTTGTTGTACGTTTTAAATGAGAAAAGATTTGTTTCTTCGTATTGTGTAATCTATTGAAAATCATTTGGAATAATTTCAATTAAAAGTTGATACAACCAGAAAATATGGTCTTTTTTTGCTTAAAAAATGCACTGTAGCTATTCGATAGCTAGGATATAGAGCACCGGCTAACCATTACGACGAGTATATCAGAATTGGTGAAAGTACTGCGATTGAGTGCTTATCCCATTTTTTTCAATGTATTATTGAGATTTACAATACTTGAAAAAGGCCCAATAATAGTGACGTTGAACGTATACTTCAATTGCATGAAGAGCGACATGGCTTTCCCAGCATGCTGGGTGTATTGACTGCATGCACTGGCAATGATAGAATTGCCCAGTTGCTTGGAAAGGTCAATTTACTCAAAGTGATCAAGGCGTTCCAACAATAATGTTAGAAGCAGTTGCGTCAGCAGACCTATGGATATGACAAGCGTTTTTTGCATTGCAGAGTCTAACAATGACATCAATGTGCTCAACCGATTTCTATTATTTAATGATGTACTTCAAGGATACGTTCTCAATGTTCAATTTACAATTAACAAAACACTTTATCGAAAAGTTTATTATATAGCAATGGAATATATCCTAAGTGGACAACATTTGTCAAAAGTTTCATATGTCTAAAAGATCCCAAAAGAATAATATTTAAGCAAATGTAGAAGGTTGCAAGCAAAGACGTAGAGCAAGCATTTGGAGTGCTCCAATCACGTTGGGCAATGATACATGGCCTGACCTACTTTTGGCATAGAAACAAACTAAAAAATATAATGTATACATGCATCATACTACATAATATGATTATGGAGGAAGAAATATATGAAATAACAAATTGGAATAATGACGATAAACAACCTACAATCCATTTGAGCATAGATTCCGTCGAGGAATGTCAAAATCACCTTCAAAGGAATGCAGAACTACGTGATCGTGAAGTCCATCATCAACTTTTATCGGACTTGGTTGAACATATTTGAGAACAATTTGGGGGCAATAACAATTAAAATTAGTGTTTTTAATTTTATAATTTTTATTTGTATTTTCAAAAAAATATGTGATGTATTATCAAGATTGAATCAAATGTTTGTTTTAATTAAAGTTGATTGTGTAATTTTTGAAAATTAATAAAAAATCATTAAAATATTTTAATTATTTTATAAAAACATTTATTTTTTTCAAAAATATTAGCAATTATATTTTTTAATATATGTAAATATAATATTTTTTAAAAATATATAAAAGAATTATTAAAATAAATATATAATTTAATAATAGGATCAGATAGATTCAGACTATTATATGTAATCCATTGTTAATAAAAATATAATAAATAAGAAAATAATAAAATAACGATGGAACATATACATTACATTCTATAGAGTGTAAATCAAAAAAAAAAAAAAAAAAAGCAAAATTGAACGACGGCAAATGATGCTGCGTGGGGGACATCTATGATTCTTCTTGTCATTTTGCCATGCCTTTGAGGATAAAAAAAGAAGTTTGTTAAAAATTTCATGAATGTTGCAATCATGACCAATTGATCATTTTTTTTTTTTTTGGGTCAAGACCAATTGATCATTTGATTAAGTGTATAATGTATTTAAAAAATCTTCACGACCAATTGATAATTTCTTTAAGACACGAGTGAATTTTAGCTAGCTTAACACAAAAATACATAACCTTAGTCATTGTCGTCATTGGTTTCATTAATTAATTTCTTATTACTCACATATACCTTCCACGCCCCATCCTAGCACGTTTTGAGACGACGACCACAACAGTAACACACATATACACAACCTATTTCATTTAAAATTCTAATTTTGAGCAATAAAATGTTTTTAATTGCTAACTACCTCAAAAAATTATTAGATATTATATTTAATATGATCATTTTGTAAATAATTAAGTTAATTGATCATCAAATTTTTTAAAATTTCGAATATAATATTTATTTTATATTATAAATGTTGGTAAAAAAATGCACAGATGAATTTCTTTTAAAAGTATAGACATCCTAAAGTTTTCAAGCATTATTTATATTAAATGCACTATAAAAAAATCAAGTAAAGTCTCTCTAATAAAATAATTATGAAATAATATTCCAAATTCTTTAACCACATTTACAAATAAAATGAATTAATTATTGAAATTATAGTTTAAAATGTCATATCAAATGCAAATATTACATTTTTTTACATTGCTAATATATTTTAGTGTTTTTCATATGTATTTTAATTTTAAAAATATTTAATCAAACATTTTCAAAAATTACTTTAGACTTCACTAAAAATTTTATTTTTCTAAACAACTAGGATGACTAAATCTCATATTAGAAGTGAGAGAGTAAAAGAATTGGGAAATTAAATTTTTTTCTCAATATATCATAATAAAATATTTTACTATCCATTTTGAGCAGATTGAACTATTAAAAATCATAATCTTTGTGTGAATTCATCAACTATTAAATATTCTATTTAAACATAATTGAATAATTTGGATTTTTCCTACAGTATTGCTGTTAGAGTTGAAAATTAATATTATTATTGGTATTTAATGCTCAGGACTAACAAAATTGACGGGCACTGCATGTGTTTCTCAATCTCTTGACCGAGAATGAGAGTAGCGATAGCATCTTCCGTCGACATTGATGTGGCGGAGCGGCCATGCCCTCGGAGTTTAGTGAAGAGTGGCTGACACGTGGAATCTCAATGCTGTGTTTTCGACTACCTTTCACCAATGACCAACGCATGTATCTGCTTCCCTTCACTAAACTACAAAACACTATACAAATTCTCTATATTACCCTTTTATTCTTTTAGAATCCATAAATTATATAATACAAAATAATCATACCAAAATTTTTCAAATAAACTGATTGGATTATATCATGACCAGAGTAGTTTATTTATTTAACTTTTTTTTTTCAGAAATGAAGTGCTGTAAAAAATTTAAATTCTAAGCCTCCACAATTTTTAAAATAAAATTATTAATTAAAATACTTATGACTGACTCCATAATTAGAGTTTATGATTGCTTAAAATAATTTTTTTACTATATGGTAAATCTTTCATTAAATAAGGACTAATGATACATATAAATCTCAATTTATTACTATAAAAAATTTAAATTATAAAATTGATTATGCATATAACATATTTAGCTATCAATAAGTATTTCTAAATTGTAAGTATTTTATAATAATTAGTTTCACCACATGGATTAAATGGTAATAATCATATCATGTAAAAAAATTCATTAATGTCTCAAAAGTTCAAAATACAAGCACTCAACTTAATTGATCCAATTTTAGTTATTTTTCTAAACTTCAGTCACTTTTCATAAAATTCTATGGTTGTATAAAATTTAACAATTATTTTTCAAATTAAAAATATAAGGCATTTGAAAATCTTATGAAAGAAACAAAATTATCACACAAATTACATTACTTTACAACAACTTAATTCATAAATGTTGTATTTCAAGTAATATCAATTTTTTTTACCCATAAACTCCTATTAATTAATGTTGACCTTGATCAAAGTTTAATAATATAATAATATAATTTAATGTAAAATATCAATAAGTTAAAAATTTGATTTTTGTCTCTTTTTTGAAAAAATTCATGCTCACTTTCTATTAATTGGGTATGGTTATACCATAGCATTTGATTCTTCATTGTAATTATAGAAGCAATCTAAATAAAAGTTTATAAAAGTAGATATCAGACTCTAAAGGATTAGAAATTGAAAAAAAATTCTCACAACATACATATCTTTTAAAAATTTATTTAAAAACTTAATATGTACCCAATTGTCAAGGTGTTCTTGTGGCACGATGGGGTAAACTGTTTGCCTGCAAGAGAGAAGTTATTAAGTAAAAAAAAAGAAAGAAAGTTTTAAATGTGTGCCCTCTTTATAATATGAAAGCAAATCAATTATTTTATTTTTATCATGCTCAATTGTTAGAGGTTATTGGTTGATTTATGGTGTTCAGTTGTTGCGGGTGATTACAAATGATTTTTAAATAACATTCGTATGTTCCTAAAAAAACAAAAAGGAATTGATTATGTTATGTATGTGGAGTTTGTGGTAATTTTTAACCATGTTTAATTTGGTATAATTTATATTTATCTATATTTAGTTTAAAATAGGTATAATATATATATATATACAAATTTATAGTTTTATTATTTTTACACTTAATTTAACTAAAATTATAGGAATTAGCCAATAACTATATATTCAATAACAAAATTATGGTTTATTCTAAAAAAAATTATGGTAAGAATTTTTAAAAGAGAAAAAAAACCCCAAAATGGAATCCGGGGATATTACCGTCATTAAGACTTTCACTCGCTTCGTCACTCTCCTCACTCGCTCACAAAAATCGGGACCATCACCTTGTTTCTTTATTATCTTCTTCTCTTTCTCTCTATGTCTTTCTTTATTCTCTGCAACTGTAATTGAGCATCAACCAATCAACCAATAATAATAACAGTAATAACAAAAAGCTCCATTTTTATTGGTTCTTGTTCTCCTTAGAGATGAGCGTGGTTAGAGCTCAAGGAAACTGTATAGCGTTCCGTACAATCTATCCTTCTTCTACCACTTCCATCACTAGATGTACTCACGCCTCTGCTTCTTCAGGTTCTCTTCTATTCTTCTTATCGCTCTCTGTATTAGCAATGTAATTCGCGTTTGATTAATCCTTTACTAATGAAATTTGATCTTAATCGATCGCCATCGTCGTCTTGTTTCTGTATTTGTTCATGAGATTGATGGTTTTACATTTGTAGATTTAACTTGTTTACACTCTGTTTTTGTTGCTACTGAATTTACATTTTTTTTTAATTTGATTCTCGTGTCACGTAAGTAATAAAATATCGAAGCAACAAGAACACTACAGCAGAGCAGAGCCCCTATTTGGGAGTACATGTAATGTATTTTAATTTGTTAGAATATGAGATTTAAAAAACCACAAAAAAAAAAGTGATATGCGATGAAGATCTCAATCTATTGTGTACATAAATTGATTGTTTCTTTAATAAGAAATCAAAATTGATATTTAAGCTATTGAATTTAGAGGTGAACATTTTTCAATTGAAATTAGAATCAAGTAAATAAATTTGGTTTATGATTTGATTTAAAATTTTAAAATTAAAATAATTTTGATTTGATCTAATTTTATTTAAAAATAAAAATTAGTTAATTTTAATAATTTCTGTTCAAATTAAATTGAATTAATCATGGTGCACTGAATTCTAAATAGATGTGGTTCATATAATAAAAATAGTTAATGGAGTTAATATTTTTATACTATTAACAAATTAATATTTATATAAGTAGCTAAAATAACCATTAAAATTCAGTTGTTTTGTTTTTATACATTTAAAATGCAGGTCTATTCAAACGTTATTTTATTTATTTGTTTATATAATTTTCAGTTAAGTTAAATCAGTTTTAGTCTATTTTTAACGTTCTCGTTTAGTTTAATTTATTATTATTATTTGTTTAGAGGAAATAAAATATTAATTAACTATTTTAATTATCTTTGTAAGAGAAACTATTGGCGTAGTATTTCATTAATAATAGTTGCTTATGATTTTTTTTTTTACTTGTTTCGGTAAGTTCATTTGTAGGAAAACTATATAATAAACTGATTTAAAAAAAAAAAATTATCAAGGGTGTGCTGTGTGTTTGGTGTTAAGAGCTTAATGTGAATTTTTTGTTTTCCTTTTTTGTGCAATATGTGTTAGGGAGCAAAATAAAAGGGTGATTTTTATTAACATGGTTTTTTTTGTTTAACAACCATAGTATTTTAGTAGGGATGAAGTGAGAATTTGAACTGGACATCCACTAGAGCAAAATATATATATAGCCTGCTTTTATCGCAAAGGAAAATTGTTAGGATTTGAAGAGTTGGGACCAAAAAGCGCAGTACACGGTTCAATTCCGTCATTATCCGTGTCCTTTGTCCGGGTGGGTTCCGTATCCAATTAGGGTCATAGTTCATTTAGGTCTACATCGACGGTCTCTGATTGGCGTTGTGGTCCAAATGCACCGCTGGGCTTTGTAGGTATTAGGCCGAACAACCGAAACATGTCATTTCTTAAAGTTAAGCAATTGGCCAATTAGCACAATCTTATCTATCTGTTTCTGGATATATGACAGGCAATAATCAAATTTACAACACATATTTTGGAAATATGTGCTGAAATGAATGACGCTCCAAATCGCTGTTTTGAAATGCATGCACATTCACATATTATAGATTAGTTATCACTGCATGGACGATGTATGTGTGAATGATTTTCCGAATTCATGTCATGAGATACAATGGTCATTTCAATTACCATTGTATCTCTCATATAACAAAAGCTCTAAAACTATTAAATTTTATTGACATTTTTATAATATTTTGTAGTTTAAAAAAAAAGGTTATTTTATTTGTCTTATATATATATATATATATATATATATATATATATATTGGAGCGGTGCTATTTAGCACGGAAAATATTACATAAAATTACCATAAAAATTAGTATATAGTTCACTAATTTATATAATAATTTTATGTGATTTTAATCTATATAATATTTGCTTTTTGTATGATATAATGATAAAAATTTTAGAGATTAAATAAATTGTTAATTTTTTTGTGATATGTTATCTTATATATGGAATTTTTAAAATTAAAAATATTTTTCGATAAAAAATATCATATGTTCAAGATTTGAAAGCTAATGAATGGTTTTGACAAGGGTGAATGTGGCAACATGATACATTTGCATGCTGATTTTTGTAATTTGCGGATAAGGAAAGGCAACAAAGAAACAAAGTCCGCTGACTAGGATTTTTTCAGACTCACCACCGTCTAGTCTCACGCACCTTGTAAGGGCGTGTACTACACTTTTTCGACCACATTGGATCAAGAGCTCACTGGATGCCATATGGTTTCCCATGTGGTCGGATTGTGGTCCCCATGTTTCCAGCTAAGCGCGTGTCTCACTCTCTTAACTTTATATTTGTCGGGCAAACAACGACACCACATCATCACCTTAGTGAAAAAAATAGAAGGAATAAAAACTCCACACTAGGCGCCAAAGTACCTAACTCTTGTTTATGTCTAGTATAATACAGCTAGTGTACAATAAACCCAAAAGCTGTTGCTCTTAATTAATCAATCATGCGTATAAAAATTATATTATCTGCATCCATCTTCACACTCCCTTGTGAGGCACGTGACCTTTATATTCATTCGCCTTGTCGGGTGGCCCTCTAGACCCCCCTAACACTATTTTGGTGGCAAAATGATTTATAGTTAGAGGTTGAGACTCGATACTATAGAGAGAGTGACCCATCTTTGCCCCACCCATCATCCCCAAGTAAATGAATACATAGATTGTTTTTCTTGCAGCAAATCGGCTGTGAGAATTATGTTGAGCTTATGTGGACTCAAAGGCACCTGAATTTCTTCACATTTTGAGAAATATTTGCTAAAATGAAATTCCTTAGTTCGGTGATTAAACCAGGTGGCTAAAAGATTTGCCTTTGCTCTGCTTTTTTATGGGTTCCTTTTTTTTTTTTAACCTTTTTTTATTGTTATGGCTTCACTTCAGTTTTTCTAAAAAAACAGTGGAATGGCTGGAGTTTTGAACCTGAGAACAAGAGCGTTAACGGTTGTGTATGTATTATCATGCAGATGATGCAACTTATGGGACGCCTACTTGGATTGGTAAGGGTCTCACTTGTGTTTGCTTCAAGCGAAAGGGAGCTTATGAGCGGATTTGCATTAACTTGACACCTCATCAGGCAAGTACATTTATCATTTCAAGTACATCTAAACAGAATGTAAGAAAGAAAGGGGAAAAAAGATTAGTTTGCTGCGTTCTCCCACTCCTCTACGTCCAGCACTTAGGGTCGCACCTGCCTTTATCCGTGCATTGGCCAAATTAATGAAGCTGAGCTCAGTGTTGCTCAAAGCATGCTAGTTTTGACAATGAAACTTGGAAACTTTGCTTGAACTGTATGTGTTTGATCAAGGCCACTTCCTCCCCTAGGCTACTAATTTCAGATACCACACCTCATTTTGCGTATTGCTGTCCCATTTTTTTTAGTCGTGAATGTAAAAATGGGCTCAAATTTCTAATTTTTTTATGCTTTTATTTGATTTCATTAATAAAATATTCAAAATCTTTCAGGAAGAAAGATTGAAAAGATTGAAACACCGAATGAGGATATACTTTGATGCTTCCAGGCCAGATCACCAGGTGTGGACTCTCATTGAATTTTTTGTTATTCTAATAAGCTTCAGTTTGCTTTCCAATGGCTATACCTTAGTGAAACTTGCTAGTTCATGTATACTTTTTGAATTGAATTTCTGCATTTTAGATGCTACTGACTACTGAGATTATTCTGGTTAAAGGAAGCTTTAAGAGCGCTATGGTCAGCCACATATCCTGATCAGGAGCTTCATGGATTGATATCTGATCAGTGGAAAGAAATGGGATGGCAAGGAAGAGATCCATCTACTGATTTCAGGTTTGTTTCCACTGTTTATCATATATGTTTATTTTCCTGTAGCATGCTTGGGTTTTAACTTGTGTTGCACAATTTTTTCACTTATAAACAGAGGAGCAGGCTTCATTTCTTTGGAGAATCTTTTATTTTTTGCCAAAACATTTTCGGTAAAAGCCTCTCTCCGCTGTCACCTAAAAATTATATTGTTGAACAAAGGAAACAAATGTAAGGCTGGAATTTTTTTTTGTGTGTTAGCTGATTGCTTGCGTCTATGTTGCTTCTTGTAGGCATCGTTTCAACTATTGTTAAAAAAGCAGGCGGGAAAGCGATCTGCCTGGGAGTATCCATTTGCTGTTGCTGGCGTAAATATCACTTTCATGATCATGCAAATGCTAGATCTTGATGCCTGTAAGTGACTGACATGGGACACTTTACCTTATGATTAGCATTTCTCTTCAAATATTACAATCTGCATTCATTGTTTTAGCCTAAAGTACAGTTATTTTGCTAATTTTTCTAACCCATTCATGTGCAGCCAAACCTAGGACATTTGTTAGATCAGTTTTCTTACAGATGTTGTCAGGTAAGAACTAGCGATTCAGTGAAATAGTCCCTTTTTTTTCATTATTTTTAAAATTTTCCTGAAGTTGCAATATCTTAGCTAGTCTAGAAACTACTCGGTGACATTTGCTGCATGTTTTCCGTGGCTGCTTTGTTCTTTTTCAGAAAATGAATGGGCTTTTGACTTGCTCTACTGTGTGGCTTTTGTGGTCATGGACAAGCAATGGTTAGAGAAGAATGCAACATATATGGAGTTTAATGTGAGGATCCTCTCTGCTCCTTTTTTTTTTTTTGGGGGATGTGCGCACGCGTGTACATGTTCAGACCAGAAAAATATATACATCTTATGATTTTTTTTAAGTAAGTTGTTGAAGTAAATCTACTGTAATCAAATGATAAAATATGCAGGATGTGTTGAAATGCACCCGGGCTCAGGTGGAAAGAGAACTTCTAATGGATGATGTCTTGCGGATTGAAGACATGCCTTCATACAGCCTTCTCCAATAGCAAAAACAAACTGAGGTTCTGTTTGGTTAGTTTGCTTTATCTTGTCTTTTGCTATTGCATTTTACAATTGCCAAAAAGACAGTTCAGGCAAGTTAACCAAATAAAGCCTAATACTTAGTCTAGAGTGGTTCACACATCCGATGTCTTAGTTGTAGTTTTAAAGCTGTACAATCCCTCCTTTCTGTTTAACACTCTCGGCTCCGCCTAAATTAATACCGAAACTAACTGTTTGTATGCTTTACCAAAATTTGATCAACTGTAACTACTCCATTTTGTTTTAAAGATGTAAGAGGTGAGTGGAAGACAGGAAAAAGAGCAGAATGCTTAGTAGGAATTTGGAATTTTTTTTATTTGATGTTCATGGAGTGGAGGCAGAGTAGCATATGGTAGCATCAATAAACATGACACTTTATCAACCCTGAAGAATATTGTTCGTTTGGAAATAATCAGATATACATCTAACACAATTCAATAAGTTTACAAGCAAAGCAACAATCCAAACGATTTTACCAAGTAAACTAGATACAAGGGGAAAACTTCGCTTCTTGCATTGTAATTATAATGGGAAATTAGCAGGATTAAGTTTCTTGTGAACATTAATCAATTGTTGCTCATAAAGCACAAGGCATCAACAATCAAAGCTTCTCCGTGGAGTAGTTGCAGGTAAGAATATTTCTAAATTCTGAAACCATCATTTTGATCTTTACTACTAGTTGTCCGAAACGAAAAAAATCGAAAAAAAAAAAACCTCCTCCAACCAATACAACCTCAAACGACATTAATCTCCCAGGATTGTCACTTCATAATTTTGGGGAGGAAGGCGCCATAGTTCACCATCAACGTAGTGTCGCCCATGGCTTGGGAGATCTATGGTTTTGAAAATTATTTACAGACCAGTCGTGGACGCTTATCTTTCCTGCCAGGCCAACAAGTCAGATCATCAGTATTGGGTTCTTACACTACTGGACTTTACTCGAGGTAGACACTTTACAGCCCATGTTTTTCTTTTAATTTCATACAACTTGGTCTTCGGCCTCATGTATTAAACTGTCAAATGTGCTAGTGGGAATAATCAAATGGTAATTCTTCTGCAATGCAAAGTCATAGACCTAATGCCAATCCCACGCGTACTCTAAACCTTAATCTACAAGCTTCTTCAGCAGAAGGCAAAAGAGAGGGTTCTTTATGCATCTTTTTTTCTTTATTAAATCACAATTTATTAGTTCTTGGTTCCTTCTTTGATGGGTTATGCCATGGGATGGTTTGGTCTTCGACACACTCTAAGTCTCTTATCTTCTGCTACCTTCCATCTCTTCCTACCTATACTATTCATTCCTTTTATCATTGCATCCATGTGGGTAGAAAAAGACTGCTTACCAATTATGTAATTGGTTTCTAGTTTTTATCTTTTTTGTATTTAGGAGTCTCAAATATTGTTGGAAAAGGTAAACAAGGTGGAGGGGTTCTCTTGAAAATGATTCATAACCAATCCTCCTCTCCTCATCACCTGATTGATAGGTTTCATTAGAACTTCAATAAAAGAACACAAAATACACAATTTGTTAACCTTTCACCATTTTAAGAGTAAAATAATAATAATAATAGCAATGCTATATTGTTATATGATAAAAGAATTTGAAAAGTGAATCAAGATATGTAGATCACCACACCATTATGCAAACACCACAATGAACACATAAAATATGCCAATATTTTCAAATAATTGTTTTTTAGTATGTATTTACTTTCTAGTAAAAGTTGAAAAATGATTAAAAGCGCACCTTAAAAAAAACAAAAAAACACATCAATCAAATCCCATTGTACCTCAGCAAATCGTAATCCATTAATTGCCTTTCTTGTGTGACTATGGCAAACGATGTTTATGATGAAATTTTCATTCAATGACTAAGTGATTATATGCAGAATTTGATAATTGATTTACATGTATTCAAATGCTACTCAATAAAGCAAAAATTATTAGCCATGTCAAACTTGACAGCTCCACATTAAGGGTATGTTTGTTTCACTTTGAACACGAAAATGGACATTTAAGAAAATAAAAGCATTACAATATATATATATATATAAATTCTATGCCAAGGTTGAATAATCTAGTGATATAACTTTGTCCAAAACATTTGTAGGTTAGGGAATGGATTCTTATCTCCCCATCCCCAATTATATATATATATATATATATATATATGAGAAAAATACATAAAAACATAAAAAAAAAAACTTCCTAAAATATAACTAGATTTTATTTTACGTGTGATACAATTAGAACTCATAAAATTTTTTTCCCCTCCTCTCATGTCTATACTCCAATTATAGGAAAAAAAAAAAAATTTCCCATAAAGATATTATAAAAGATTTGAATCCTTGGTATCAAACTAAGAAAATTCTATTTCTATGTACTTTATTTCGTTCCCATGTTATGAGTGAAACTGGCCTAAATTCCTCATGGATTGCTTAGAAATGAAGTTCACTCAAACACTAACTAGAGAAAACACTAATGCGCTGCCAAATAAGCAAAATACAATTCTGACTAAGATACTCCAACTTCATATATGCAGCAAAAATTAAAAAAAAAAAAAAAAAAAGAAAAGGTTTGATGTCTCAAGTTTGAGTTATAGGAGAGTGAAAGATGGAACCTGGGGATCAAGACTTAATATAGGAATAACTGATCCTTGAACCCAAAGCTTCACTGTTACCAAACTCTGTAGCCTTTTCTTTTAAGCAATTACTCACACCAAAG
The DNA here is from genome assembly GCA_947683625.1 of Mallotus nudiflorus. Lineage (NCBI taxonomy): Eukaryota > Viridiplantae > Streptophyta > Magnoliopsida > Malpighiales > Euphorbiaceae > Mallotus > Mallotus nudiflorus. The sequence goes on along the minus strand of CANTUR010001381.1, from coordinate 176,114 downwards.
TTCTTGCCCCATCATTCTCCCTTTTTATCCTTTTTTCTCTTCCTGTCAGTAGAAGTTGCTTAGCAAAGAACTCGAAACCCAATGCTTTCAGCTGCAAGTAGACCCAATATCGGTCACACGCTGCAGACATTCTAGTAGTAATCCAAGTAGCAACACAAGTTTCAGCCACACTGAAGGGGGCCATCAAATGGGTTCGTTCCAATCACCGGTTGGAATGCGAAGTTCTGCATTGTTAGAAACATCATGTGGATATTTACTTCAAGAATTGCAGGTAAGAGTATTAATGAATGTAAATTATGCAAGAATAATGGGTGTATTTTGTTTTCAATCTCCTTTCTTTCTTACTAATTCCAAACAGATAATCTGGGATGAAGTTGGTGAAGATCAGTCTGAAAGAGAGAAGGTTCTCCTGGATTTGGAACAGGAGTGTTTAGAAGTTTATAGAAAAAAAGTTGACAGTGCAAACATTGCAAGAGCTCGCCTGCACCAAGAGTTAGCAGAATCTGAAGCAGAATTTACTCACCTCCTTCTGTCACTTGGTGAAAGATCTCTACCTGGACGGGTAAGTTATGCATCTCTATCAGCTAGTAATTTAAGCATTAGAATTTTCAGGATCATAAATAGTCAGGATCCTTCAACAGTTGGCAATCAACGTCTATTTAAAAATATAAATATATAAACAATGAGCAGAGCTGTAAGAATAACTATAAGCAGCTAATAAGAAGTCATATGCACACATCATCTAGTGTACAATTTTGGCCACAATAATCATTTGTAGCAAAACTTTTGAGAAAGCCACTCCTATGGTGCTATCATCCATAGTCTATGGATGATAGCATGGTAGAATGCTGAGTTTTAAAATATGGTCATCTCAATACGTGAAGTTCTCTTTGATCAACTCATTCTGATCTACTGACTTTGATTCATATCGCCTGTACAGCCAGAAAAAATGTCAGGGACACTAAAGGAGCAGCTAGATGCAATCACCCCAGCATTGCGAGAAATGCGGTTAAGGAAAGATGAAAGAATGAACCATTTTCGAGCTGTGCAAGGGCAAATTCAAAAAATTTCTGCAGAAATTGCAGGTCAATCAGTTTATGATGACTTGATAACAAATGTTACAGTGAATAAAAATGATCTTTCACTAAAGAAACTGGAGGAATACCAGATTGAGCTACAAAGACTCCATAGAGAAAAGGTAAAAGAAGTGGTTAATTATTGGTTTAAGGAATAATCAGTTAGGTGCTAACTTAATCCTCTTCCTTTGCTGACTTGAAAGAATGACAGGCTCCAGCAAGTGGAGACATATATAGACACAATCCACAAACTGTCTATTACATTAGGAATGGAATCATCCATGATCATAACAAAAGTTCATCCAAGTTTGAATGAGTTGTGTGGAATATCCAAAAACATAAGTGACGGTATTTTGGCCAAGCTCAACAGCACTGTTGAATCCCTCAAAGAAGAAAAACAAAAGCGACTTGAAAAGGTGAATCTTACTAAACCTGCACTATGGCATTGAAACACAGTTATTGTTTTTGGTGATAAATAAATACAAATAGCAACAATGACAGATAATCAGCAATGTGAAAGATGAGAATTTACCAAAACGGTTATAAAGCATTTAAATTCATTGGTTTGGATGCTAGGTCTTTTCACGCTACAATAATCATATTTCCTTTAAGAAACATATTGCCTGTACGATAAAGGAATTCCATGACATATTTGTTATGAATGAGGCAGCTTCATCATTTAGGAAAAGCATTAACAAATCTGTGGAATCTTATGGGCACAACCTATGGAGATCGCCGGCAGTTTTCCTATGTCACTGGCTTGCTATCCCTATCATCATCCGAAGTATCAAATCCTGGGAGCCTTACCCTCAATATAATCCAACAGGTAAGTGTATAAGATGATATACCTGTTTAAGATGATCACACAAAAAAAATCAGAAACAACTGAAATAGTAGCTATATAAAATGTTTAAAGGCGGAAGCAGAAGTAAAGAGACTAGATCAGTTGAAAGCAAGCAAGATGAAAGATCTCTTCTTCAAAAAGCAGAAAGAACTAGAGGAAATATGCAATAAATCACATATGGAGATCCCTTCGCGATCAGATGTGGATAATATAATCAACCTTATAAATTCAGGTAGGATTGGCCTAATCTTTTATTAGGATTATCCTCTGTTACTCTTATTTAAACTTTACTTGTCCACGTTTTGACACATGAAAAAGGCGAGATTGACCACGCCGATCTCCTCATGAGCTTGGATGAACAGATTGCAAAAGCAAAAGAAGAAGCCTCTAGCAGGAAGGAAATAATGGAAAAGGTTGAAAAGTGGATGCTAGCTCGTGATGAGGAGCGCTGGTTAGAAGAGTACAGCATGGTTAGTTTCTTACTGATTCATCTAAATGATTTATTGGCTTCTGGCATTCTCTGTATCTACATCATGTCACATATTCCATGATATTTGCAGGATGAAAATCGATATACAGTTAGCAGAGGTGCACACAGAAACCTGAGACGTGCAGAACGTGCCCGCATAATAGTCAACAAAATCCCAGGTATGATGGATAGTTTAGCAACTTACAGAACCACCCCCAACCCCCCCTCCCCCCTACAAAACAAAAAAAGACAATTACAATAGTTTATCTAATCATGTTAAAGGGGAAAAAAAAAGTAAAAAGAAGAAGAAGAAGGGAGAGACTTTTGAACTATTTGATGATCATGCAGTTTGATGACAAAATTTATGGTGCAAAGCTTTTGATATTCTAATTTTCAGCTATTTAACCTCAATGTTAAATCTTGTTGCATCAGTAAAGGCCAAAAATAATAACAACTGGTGATGTAGGTTTAATGGCTTCACTTATTACAAAGACCAGGAATTGGGAAGAAGAAAGGAACAAAATATTCTTATTTGATGATGTAAGTTAATTTCTTACTTGGGCTTATAGTAGTAAAATACTCTTTATTTTGCTTGTATAATACTAAATGCTAAACCTACATTGACCATACAAGCAAACTCTAGAAAAGAATTCTCAAGTTACTATGTATTTCTTTATACGCTGTAAATTTCCTTGCAAACTAAACTAACAGTAACACAAATGGTTATCTAGGTACCTCTATTGGCAATGTTGGAAGAATATAACATGTTAAGGAATGAGCGAGAGGAGGAAAAGCAAAGACAAAGGGTTTGTATTATCAGAAACTATGTTAGCAAGAGATTGATACCTTACCATAAGAATGCATAGATGATATTATTTCTAATCTCTTTGATAACTAAGATGCTAACTTAGCCAAAATAATAATGATAATAAACCACAGCAAATGTCCATATAGTTACCTCTTTCAAACAATTTCTCTTTTGCCTCGCAGGAAATGAAGAAGGTGCAAAGCATGCACCAAGTAGTAGTTGAGCCAGATAATGCATTCGGATCATCAAGGCCAAGTACCAGTAGTCGACGCCTTTCAAACAGGAGCTTGAATGGAGGCTCAAGCAATGCAACCCCTTTAAACAGAAGACTTTCTCTGAGTATCCAACAATTGGGAATCAACAGCATCAATTCTGCAACTCAAGGCATATCATTCATAAAGGAACAAAAGAAAATGCAAGGACAAAAAGTGTTTGCTCGACAACCAGGACTTGCCTCTCATCTTCGAGATGAAACAGCTTCAGTGGTCTCAACATTTTCTGGCCCTATATCTCCCTAAATGTTAAGTCACATAATTTATCTCTACAACATGCATTGGGAAATCATAAAGCCATAGAGCTTAGGCCAAAAATAAAAAATAAAAAAAAAACATATTGTGGAACAATATATTATAGAATTTGCATGAGAATAATTAAACACATCACACCAGTTTGAGAAATTAGTTGTGTATCTAGAATTGTTGTCTTCATCCTGTTGTAAAAACTACAGCTCACTAATAAATTAAATCTATATTTACATGTAAGCATGCTCTGCTCTCCTAATTGATCTTATCAAAGCTGCGTGAACAACAGTAAATAACAATTTTGATTTTCAGATTACATCAAGAATTTATTTCCTAGCAAATCAATTTCTTAGGAGTAACAAGCTATATCACAACAGCACAGGTATGGCTGGTGACGGCATTTCCTAACATACGCATCCATTTAAACCCTAAAAATCTTCACCAAACATGAATTATCAGGTATTCTAATAAACAATTAATCCTATTTTGAACCTTATCGAGCACGAAGATTGCAATTATAATTCACTTGAATAGCCAATAATTCACATTTAATAAACCCTAATCTTTTCAATTGCAGCTAAACAAAGCATTACGAGCAGGTTAGACCTTGTTCAATATGAGAATTTGAACTCGTATTTCACGAATAATTTCACAGCACCGAATCAGTGAATTAACTAAAAAACAATCAAATCTCCCAGTACAACTTTATCTATTAACTTTAAGCGATAAAATGAAAAATAAGTGACATTCAGTTATCATTTATCTGAATCGGAGCTTCGTTTGCCGATTTAGCAAAGAAATCATCGATCCGCCGAGTTCCAGGCGGAGCAGGCTTTTCGGCGACGAGACAAGAACGGTTATTCTCAGCTGCGGGTTTATCGGATGACTCAGTAGGAGGAGCAGGAAGCGAATCGAAAAGGAAATCACTAGTCGGCCGATGCCTCTTAACCGCAATTCGAATGTGATCGAGTTTGATAATCTTCCGCTTCTTCTCGGCTGCAACTTCTGCCGATTTCTCGGCGAGTAATCTGAGAAATAACTCTGTTGATCGTGAGATCAGAAACAGAGCCTCTGATGTGACTTTATTTACGTCACTGTCGAGTTTCACGATCTTCTTAACCCGACCTGTTGGGAATTCGGGTCGGATCGTCTCTTCTGCGTTATCTTCTTCCGCCATTGTAATCGATTTCAATGGAAATGTAAAAAGGCTTACTTTGATTTTTAGATGTTTCTTTAAATGGCGGGAAATTTAAGGATCTGTAATTTTCTTGTAGCTGTTTTCGCGCCTTTTAGAGCAAAAATGTTGGGCCTGAAAACAGCCCATAGCGGCCGAGCCCATCCCTAACGTTTCATACGCTTCGCATAAAAACGGGACCAATCTGGTTTCGGACTCAATCTGAGTCACCGCGCACCGCCTCGCACAGTTACCAGCTCCGATCCGCATCCAGTCTTAGAACAAGTAGCATAGCCAACTTCAAAATTTCCGGCGGAAAATGTCTCGCAAGTAAGTTAATTACTGACCTTGTTAAATTACAATAAGCATCATCATCATCGTCAGCACATGCATGAACATCCAATGCTGAATTATGGATTACGATAGGAGGGCCTCTGTTAATCGTCCTCCAACGCCTGTTGCTGACCAAGTTCATGCTTATCCAAGCCAAGAAGATAGCCTTCAAGAAAGCATCAACTGCAGAGTAATTTTCTCTCTCTTTTGAGCTCTTTTTTTTTATTTAAAAAGAATTGTGGGATTCTTTATCGAAATTGAATTCTGGTTGTGTATGTAGTTGATTGAGAGTGGAGACAAAGAGCGATTGAAGGAGCTTTTGAGGGAAAGACTCATAGATTGTGGTTGGAGGGATGAGATGAAGGATCTCTGCAGGTCTTTTTTTTTTTTTTTAATGTTTGTTTAGTTGGTGTTCTTGTCATTGTATGATGATTCTTGCATTTTCTTCAGAAATTAAATCAATATTCAGAAAGAAACGGTTTCATGAACTGCTGTGTGATTAAAAATTGTAAATTTGTAGTTGTAAGAGCTGAAGTTAGTATTTGTTTAGCTGATTCTTGAACTAAGAACAATGGTTCTGATTTTGTGTAGATCATGTTTTTCTGTTGCTTTTTAAGTTTAAATTTTCATGTTTTATTGAATTGCAAATCTCTTCTTGTTGGCTTGGTTTGTATTTATCTAGCATGGTCTGTATGCTTGTGATTTTGTATTGTTCATTCCTTTAACATTTGAAAAATCTCAATTGAACTCTTTCTTTAAAGAGCTTTTACGAGGAAGAAAGGAAGGGAAAATGTTACAGTTGATGACCTTGTACATGTCATTACTCCAAAGGGCAGAGGTGGGTATATCTGATTATATCTTGTATCCCTTTATGAAACTTATTCAGATTTGCTTACAGATTCATTTACAGTTTTTAGACTCTGCTTCAGTTATGATTTATATGTCATAATCTTAGTTTCTTAATGAAAGCACTTTTGTTTGCAACCATCATATGAGTGACTCTTCAGTCATTTGTCCTTTTTTTTTAAATTTATGTCCTAAATTAGGAGAGGCTTGAATGATAATAATGATTTTTTTATTTTTTTGTGGTGGTGTGTGGGGAACATGGCTCATAATTGCTCTATGTGTTAACTATGTGACGGACGTTAACCATTCCTGCATCCTGATGCTTAAATATAATAATATGAGTGTGGCATCCTAATTGGAAGTAAATTTTCTATATCAGTTGGACATTATTGAAATGAAGCGCTTACCATTTTTAAGTTATCAGTTGTGGAATTAAAATAATGCGTGCATATTGGTTACAAATCTCATATTATATATAACCAGAACTTGGTGAATTCTATGCGTGCATATTGGTTACAAATCTCTCTTTTTTTTTTTTTTTTTTTTTTCAACAGTTGGCCATAAAATTCCCTTCCCTATCCATTGTGTTTTTCATTTTTATTAGCACATTGATGTCCTCGTTTACACTTAAAATTGCCATATCATTTGTAAACCTCAAATTGTTAATTTCATTGATATCATTGTATTTCGATTACATTGCTTTTGTTTTATGCAGCATCTGTTCCGGATACAGTGAAGGCAGAACTGTTTCAGAGAATTAGGTCTTTCCTTGCTTCATCTATGTAAATATTGCTGCCAATAGCTGGTTGGTAACTTTCTTAAATCAGTGTCTAGATGACAGGTGACTTCTGGATTGGCGTCTGAAAGTTTGGTCAAGAAGCTATTTCAAATGCATGTTTCAACTTTCAACTGGAGAAGATGGTCATCTAGTTTGAATCATAAGTGACAACCAAGCTGACTTGTGCAAGATCATCAAGTATTGCAACAGCAATTATGCATGATTTCTTGAGAGTTCAGGGAATGGTTATTTTATTGGAATCAAATCCAATGTATAAATTTCCTGGTTGTATGTGACTGGCTGCCTTGAAATCAACTGTGGTGTTTTGTCCCCTTCAACAGTGGCCATGTGGATTGCAAAAATGCGTGGAGCTTGATTGATCAACGCACAATTGATTAATGAGGATAATAAGGTCTGAAATACAGAGACTAAATTCCCAATTCAGAGAAAACAAAGCAAGGTTTAATTTAATTTGATAAAATTCATAACCCACCCTGAAGGTATAATCCACCATCCCTATCTAAATAGAAAATGGAATTAAAATAAAATTTTAACTAATGTATGGAACTAAAAATAAAAATTTAAAAACAAATATGGTTATTTGCGGTGCACAGCTATGCTAAAATGATTCACAGCCATTTATGCATCTGTTATTCTGAATTATGCGTTTGCAGTTCATGTTGAAACTATACAGTCATGTCTGGTTTAAAACTTTCCACCCAAAATTAATCCACCTTAGATGTGATCATATGGAGAACGCACAACCATACAAGCATCCATAAACGCCGGCATCATGAATTCTATGCACTTTTCAGATTTGGAAAGATCACGGTTCAAAATAGAAAACTTGAAAAATATAACTGTGGTGTTGTTCCTTAACCCTCACCTTTACTCGATTCATACAAGTGAAATTACTTATCAAGTCACCTCCAATTGGCATAATTTTGCTGACGTTAAATGTATTATATTCAATTATTAAATATATTTGTAGGCGGTTAGATTTAACGAGCGTCTAAATGTTTGACGAGTATGATACTGTGTAGACTCGAGATCCACTAGAAAATACAAAATAGATCATAAGTTTACTTGGAGATGGAGTTGCCACCTGAATAAAAGCTGAGACATACTGTATAGTAATTGGATCCCACAAAAGTTTACAGAATCAGTCATCAGAGATTGAGTTCGGAAACTGAGTATAGGCATTTGAATGCCCACGCAACTTTGCAGTTGGTCTCCGTTTACGTTTTGTAATTTATCACCCTTAATCATTCAATGGTTTCTTTATTATTGCACGAATTGCAAATTCCTCCAAACAATAGTTTTATTTTATAATTAGACCCGAATTTGCACATTAATTCAATTTCATACTTTAAGTCCCAACATTCAATGTAAATAAAACAAATAATAATTTACAACCATTCATTCCAAATCAAGTGGGGAAGGGATAAGGATTACAACACTTGTACAAAATAAAAGTATATAAACATAAAATAAACCAAAAATAAACTGAAAATAAACTGCTTAACTTAAGTAAACCTCTTAAGAACTAATTAAAGGGGATAGATACTTGATGATTCAAAATCACCGATGAATCCCTACAATAGACAAAATGTTAGTTTCCCACAATACATGAAGATCTTACATAATGTTCACGAAATTAACTTATAAATCCATTTAGCAAAACAAGAGAAAACAAAACCATAGAAGGTAAGAGCTAGACTTTAATTGAACACATAATGTAGTAATCATACAAAATAAACTAAAGTAACTAAGGTCTACAGATGTATGGAAACTCTACACAATATACAAAAAAAGAGGCAAGATCACATGAGACCCTGTCAAAAGGGCAATTGCCTCTGTAAAGAGGTGATCGTCTCACAGTTATGAGGCAATATGATTTGGCTGAATAAAGAATTTGTGAAGTCTACTGAAGTAGCGATCCCCTTCTAAGAGGCAATCGCCTCATAGCAGTAAGGCGATCGCCTCTTAGATGGATAATCTTAGGTGACTTTCAAAATTGGAAAATCCTTTCATTTCAAGTAAGCAACCACTATTAAAAGCTAGCTAGTTGCATAACCACGCCTAAAAGCTCAATGAATTACATTAAAGGTAAAGCATATTATCAACGATGAATGCAGGATACTAAATAGAAAGTTAGAAAACTGATAAATTAGAGGTTAAATAAGCAAGTAAGTAAGAATCATGCAAGTTTATGAATCAAACTTTGGAAAGAATTGAGAAAATTACTCAAGCAATAAGCTTTCAAAATATTGACCCTTATGAATGCTTTGGAATGTTGATCTTTTCCTTGGATGCAAGCTTATTCCCTTTCCTCTTCAAGAAAAATCAACCTCTAAGCTTGTTTTCTCAAGAACGTTTTCTACCTCTTCCTCCCCCTTAGACTCTATTTTATTTTCCGGCAATTTTTTTGCTAAGTCTTTTTCCTTTCAAAAATGCTAAAAAGTCCCCCCCTTTCTCTTTTTTTTCCTCATTTTTATTCACACCCCAAGCCCATACCCTTACTACTACCCCTTCATCATTGTATTTCCTATCCCTTTCTTCTTCCAATGTTATCTTTTCATACTAGAGGCTAAATTGCAAAGTAGGTGGGCCCACCAAGTTAGCTGTCATGACCATCTCTACAGTTAATGCAGAAGCAAATGGTTGCTGTAGAGGCAGCGCCTCTACGATGAGGCGATCGCCTCTTCAATAGTTGCCATAGAGGTGATTGCCTCTCCACAGAGGCATTCGCCTATTTGGCCTGGCCTGGCCTGCACTAAGCCTAGGCGATTTGGACTAATTTTGAAGGTTTTGGGCTTGTTCATGGGTTTCCAGCCCTTTGGCTCATTTTTGAGAAGATTTTAGGTTTCTTTCTTACATTCAAATTTTACATTTTTTGTCATCGGGCTTTATTACAGGTCGATCAAACTGGGCATCCACAGTTTGCCCTCTATCGCGGGCCAATTGAACCGGGTGTCTACAGTTTGCCCCTTGATTTTTTAAAAAATCAAATGCATGTAATGATAATTTTTTAAAAAACCACATATACAACATAAGAAAGCAGTAGATAACATACTCGACTCTCGAGTTTCACTCAGGAGATGGATTCTTCAACTTGGAAATGTGACCGTGATCCTTGGGTTTTCCTAGCCTGATAAGCCTCCCATTAATATTTAATAATTTGTCTGACAACGATAATCCTTGGGATTTCCTGGCCCGATTTAATCACTTAACTAAAACACAGACTCTTGGGTTTTATTGGCTCGATTATCACTTAATTGAAATAAAGATTCTTAAGTTTTTTTGGTCTAATCATCACTTAACTGAAACGAAGACTCTCGGGTTTTTCTGGCCTGATCGTCACTTAACTAAAACAAAGAATTTTAGGTTTTCCTGGCCCGATTGTCACTTAACCAAAACAAAGACTCTAGGGTTTTTCTGGCTCGATCGTCACTTAATTGAAATACAAACTTCGAGGATACAACCCTAACAGTCTTTTCTTAATCATGAGCTTTGGGGGTACAACCCGAAGAAGCCTTTCTCAACTATGGGCTTTAGGGATACAACCCTTCTCAACTTAAGCTTCCGAGATATAACCCGAACAACCCTTTTTAACCTGAGCTTCAGGGATACAACCCGAACAACCCTTCTCAACTTTGAGCTTCGGGGATACAACCTCAACATCCCTTTCAATTTTTGGGTCCTCCTAATATAATACACCATTAAAATTAAAAGAAAATTACTTAACTAAAGTACTTTCACCCAATAACCTCAATATTCAAGATGCACCCAAGGATAATCTTTTCTGTCATTATCGCCATTTTATTCATTTCATCATCATTATTTTTTTTTGCTAACCTAACCCTCTTCCCTATTATTAAAGTACCTTTTTCTTTTTTTTCTCTTTTCTTTTTTCTTTTTTCTCCTTCTCTATTCTCTTCTATTTTCTTTTCTTCCTTCCCATGCACTTACTCTTTAAAAAATGGATGATAAGAGGACCCTACCTGCACTTGAATGGGATCATATTTTGCCCTCTGTGAATGCCCCCCATAGTCTTGGATTGTCAAAAAGAGATACAATCCCCCTCTTAGTAGACTTGAGGAGCCATATCTATTCATTGGCACTTAGAGAGGTTAGTTTCTAAATTCTTCTCATTTTTCTACAAATTACATTGGGTTAAATAGCATTTGTGTCCATTTATCATTTATAATTAAAAACTAGGTTGATTAATCATGTATTTATGATTTTAGGTAAAAAATGGAAAACCGTTCGCTGTCCTTTGATATGCAGAGGCGATTGCCTTTTCATTGAGGTGATCACCTCTTCATAAGGCAATCGCCTCATTGATGAGGCAATCACTTCATGAAGAAGGGTGATTGCCTCTGTGCCAGCACGTAGAGGATCACTTCATGGCCAAGGATGATCACCTTACCATGAGGTGTTGCACCTCTGTGACAAGGCGAACGAACCTGTTTGCGATCACTTAGTCATTTTACTTTGAAGTAACAATAAAATTTAGTAATATTTTATTCAATTTCCCTGATTCTCATTCCTTGTTTTTTACAACATAATGCACAGACATTTAAGGGAGCTGAAAACTTTCATGGGGCTTAGGTTTTCTATAATGATTTAACTGATGACTAAAAGGATCGGATCCAAGATACTGAATTCGAGGACTTTGTATTGCCACTCCCTTTGGAGCAGGGTCGGATGGACTATCAACCACTTTATGCACTGATAGAGAGGTGGTTTGACATGACACACACCTTCCATCTTCCATTTGGGGAGCTCACCTTAGACCCCATCTCTTTTATTACCATTACCAAGATCGTGTGTCGGAGTTCCTTTTCCTTTTGATGTGAGGCTTTACTAGCTGACCCTAGACAAGGTTGCTTACATCGAGTGCCTTTTAGGTATGGTCTCGGACATGAAGGGAACCTATACACATAAGCTTGACTCAATCCAGAGATTTTATACCTGGGATAGAGCTAAGGCGATAATCACTCCCCACGAGTTAGACCAGGTGGTGCGGGCTTTCTTAATATACCTTCTCGGTACCACCTTCTTTGTTGACACCGCTAGCTCTATAGATATGATGTTCTTGCTACCTCTCTAGGACTTGAATCAGGTGTCTTCCTTCGATTGGGGTAGCTGTGCCTTGGCTTCCTTGTATCGGAGCATAAACGAGGTGGTCCACGGGGCTAAGAGATTCTGTAACTTCTGGCATACTGTATTGGTAGGTTCCATCTCTTTCTTTCTTTGAGTCATTTTAATATTTGCTCATTAACATTTACTATTCCATTTTATTTTATAGGTTTGGGCCCTGGAGCTGGAGTTGCTCATTAGTATACTGCGGGTAGGGGACGATTTCCTCACCATTGGCAGGTAGGGTGGCAGTCGTGTCCTTAAGAGACATCTAACTAGAGTACACATTCATTGACAGCATCTGAAATCTCTAATACAAGATGTGGTACCTACAATGCTCACATTACATGTTAGTAATTTTAAAAATTTTATATGCTTACTTATTGATACTTTCACTGTAGATTCAAAATGATTTATGGGGTCCTAAGGGCGGATGGAATATAGAGATAACTCATTTCAGACCGTTAGCTTAGAGGAGGGTCCTCCTTTATAGGCTAGGCTGTCAAGTTTGGTACCTCGGGGAGCAGATCCTAAACTGGAACCACGGAGCTGGTGCGAGGTGTGTGCCTAAATCTCCTCTTATAAGCATGTTGTGGACTTATAAGTTAAAGGGGGCTGAGTTGGATCAGGTTGTTGTTGGAGAGCTAATCGCAGACCATATTAACTGGATCAAAAGCTGATATATAGAGTTCGTTCGGACTTACCTCCTATAGACGATTCCCTTGGTTGCTACCTCTACTTCTCAAGTAATTATTTGGCACTCCTTTTTTATTTAAAATTATCATGTCCTGACATAGCTTTCTCTTATTTTTAGGCTACAGTGACTGGACCTGCACCTCAGGCTAAACCTTGGGTGTGAGAGAGAGAGCCTTTGAGACGCCATCTGGATTTGAGTAGAAAAGGGACTTCGACTACGGTTGAGGAGATGAAACCCCCTACCACCTCTAGCTCATAATTTGTCACTGCTAGTTTCATTCACATCCCCAATTCTTTGGCTCGTTATTGGGTTCCTCTTTGGGAGTTGTCTCATTAGTTCTTAACCTTAGACGAGGAGCTCACACCTGTGTGTACTCCTAGGGAAACCACTCACATGAGTTTGCTTTTAACTATCTTAACTTGTTTCTTGAACCATTCTCAACACATTTATCAGTTCTAACATTCTCTTAATAATGCAGATTCCTTTAGAGTAAGGCCTTTATATGTATTGGGTGATTGAGGCCCATAGGGATTATATACTAGACATCACCCAATAATGGAGGGTAACAACCTTTCCTACACCTATATGTATGCATGCTTGTATGACTTACTAACTTATGTTCTTTTGAACAGGATCATGACATGGTCAGCCAGGTGAGGATTGCCAACCTCGAGCGATAAATTGAAGTCCTTCAGATTAATAAAGATGACAATAAGGATAGTGGCAATGGTGGCACTAGAGGAGGGGACGACCATAAGGGCACTGAGTCAGATTTTTATAGACTAGGCCTTGAATTGTTCCCTTTTTTACTATTGTTATTGCTTGTATGTTTACTTTGATGTTGGCATATTTTATCTTTATTAATCGGATGCTTACAATATTTAATTTTTTTACTTTAATGAATTTTTGCTTTTTGCATATAACTTGAGCATCAATGATTGCATAAATTTTCCCTCTTCTTTTTATTGTTGTACTTTAGATTTGTGATACTGAAACAGTTGTGATCCGATAGAAGCTTATCAACTACCCTGTTGGAGAGGTGATGGCTTTCTGCTGAAGAGGTGATCGCTACATGGCCTGCTGCTGAAGGGGCAATCACTTCATGGCCTTTGCTGAAGAGGTGATTGCCTCTTCGTACTGAGGCCATGCCTCTTCGTACTGAGGCCATGCCTCTTCGTACTGAGGCCATGCCTCTTCATACTGAGGCCGCGCCTCTTGATCGCCTTATCGCCAAGTTAGTTTCTCTTTTTTTTACTCCCAATCCTTCACGTTCAACCCCAATTTTAGACATCTTTTCCTCAAACCTCTATTCTCTTTCACCGAATACCCTTAAAAGCTTGAATTATGACTGCAAGGAGCCTCAAACTGCTATAATCGATACTGAAGAGCTTGGACAACACATCACGGACCAAATTAGAGCCATTTCACTTGTCCATTTTCAAATCGATCCATACTAAAAGAATCAACTTTCCATTTCTTCATGCAGCAGGTCAATTTTGGGACCCTTAAAAAAATATTTTTGGGTTCAACACGATTGAATTATGTCCCTTACCATAAGAGTTTAAAGCCCTCCTAGTCTATTAAATGGATTCCTTGAGCTAACTCACAATCCCTACACTTAGAATTCCAGACTCACATTTTATTTAATATCAGATAGCCCAGTTGTTCAACCTTCCACCTTAGTCTTTATCTTGCTACCTTCTTAGCTTGGAGATTGAATTAGAACCCTTCCTTAAAGCAATCTCAGATGTAGACAGGGGAGAAGCTTATTGGCCCTGAATGATGGCTTTTTGCTTGTATGCCCAATTCTTGCTTATCTCGCCATCTGGAAACTATGATTCAAAACTCATACACATTCTATAACAAGTGGAAGTGGGACTTAATCTATTCCCCCTCATCCTAGCAGAAACTATAATTGGACTAGATGGCTTTATAGAGACCAAGTAATTTTTTGGAAGTCCATTCTTATTAGAGGTAATCTTCTTATTTTCTGACTTCTATTTTCTAATTTACTGGCATTTTATTTACCCATCACTCCTATAGATGTGATTTCATGAAAAGCTGAGATTAATAAAATCTCCCCAAGACGTAGCACAGTATAGAGCCAACCATTATCGAACCAGAAAACTGTATCCCATACCATAGAACATTTAGGACTGGCTATCCATATTTCTCAATACCATGATCCGATGGATGTACTTATGGTGGAGGTTGCAACATATGAATGTCCAGTCTTACACCTATTGCATTCCCGTCGCCGGCCTTCAATTAGCTACTTTCTACAATCCTGCACAACTCTAATGGACAAAAATAACTAATAATGAAGTTAGTGCATGAGTTTGAGATAGGATTGCTTACCCAGAACTTCCTGGATAACCTAACGGCTACCTGGCCTCGAAGAGTCATCTAGAGGAACATAGACTACAATGAGGACCCGACTACCGATGATCATTACAAGGCATGGATTTAATTGTAACAGGTAGAAAGAGATGAATTTATTAGAAATAAAAGAATAAGAGAATTACAAGCATTGAGTGCTCGGGATATTCAATAAAATAAGAGAAAACAAAATTAGTTCATGAATTGGGTCATCATTTCTCCTTTATTAGATAGAGTTTTCCTTTTTAGTTAAACAATTTGTAATAGACATTTAACACAATGTTTAACAGTAATTAAAGTAATCAGTTTCATTTAACTTTGAGCACAATATGAATATACATTTTTCTTCTGACATAACTCATATCGTTAGTTAGCTTGCCCTTATAAGTTTTCCAACTAACCATTTTCATCTCTCTCTCTCCTTTTATATATCCTTAACTTTTTCCTAGACCGCTTTTTTAAGGTTTTTAATCCAGCAGGATTATTTTTTATTTATTCTCTTTTTTGCCTCTGACTTTTGCCTAGACAACCTCTTTTCGAGGTTTTCTCCCTAACGAGACTTTTACAAAAAATATTTCTTGAGCTTGTCTAGGTTGATTGGCTCTTGAAATTCATTTCCTTCAATGTTGGATAGGATAGCTGCACCCTTGGAGAACAATCTTGTTACCACATAAGGACCTTCCTAATTTGGCTTGAATTCCCTTATGGATTAGTTATAATCAGCTTTGTAAGCTTCATTACTAAATCCCTTTCTTTGATTTTTCCCAGTTTAATATTTTTATTGTAGACTTAGGCTATCCTCCTCTGATACAGTTGAGAATGATGAATAGCCTTTATCCTTTTTTCATCCAATAGTGTCAGCTACACCAATCGACTTTCCACCCATTGGTACTCAAGGATCTTTGATTCTAAGAGAATCTTTAATGACTGAACCTCGACCTTTATTGGTAACATAGCTTCGCATCCATACACCAAGGAATATGGAGTGGCCCCTGTTGAAGTTTTAGTAATAGTTTGGTACCCCCATGATGCAAATTGTAAGTAATCCACCCAATCCCAATAATTCTCTATCATCTTATCCAAGATTCTCTTTATGTTCTTATTTGTAGCTTCCACAGCCCTATTTGCCTGTGGTCTATATGGAGATGACCTATGGTGTTTGATGTTATAGTCTATTAACAGTGCAGTTGTCTTTGCCCGAAATTGAACACCATTATCAGTGGCAAAGTGATACGACAACCTATATCTGTAGATTATATTCTTCTCAATAAACTTTGACATTTTCTTTAAGCTGATTGTAGTATAAAACTCAGCCTCGACCCATTTAGAGAAATAATCAATTGCCACGACAATGTATCGATGACCATTTGACGCCCTCGGCCTTATTTTTCCTATAATATCAATTCCCTAAATTGCAAATGGCTAAGGAGAAGTCATTCCTTGGAGCTCTATGAATGGTAAATGGCTCACATCCCCCTAAGCTTAACAGTTATGGAATTTCTTTACAAACTTGATGTAGTATGTTTCCATGGTAATCCAAAAATAAACTTGATGAGCTATTTCTTTGCTAGAATTATCCCATTCATATGTGGCCCATACAAGCCTTCATGAATTGCTTCCATAAGTTTATGGGCTTCCTCTTTATCGACGCACCTCAAGTGGACACCCGTAGGCATTCTTTTGTACAACATTCCATTATGGCTAATGAATTTCCAAGATGGCATTTGCAAAAACATCCTTTCTTTCTTATCAACATCTTTAGGGAACTAGCCCATCTCCAAGTATCCCTACAAATCATAAAACCAAGGCTTCTCAATAGTATCCACTGACATCACCCTTGTTTCTTCATAGCAAGGGGTTCAAGACTTTATCAATATTAGGGGTCTGACCTCTGTTTATTTTCCACTTTCCCATATAGAAGTTAGAGTAGCTAGAGCATCAACTATCTAGTTCCCTTCTCTTGGGAGATGAATAAATTTGCACTGAGTAAAAGATAGCAAAATAGCAGCCAAATAATTCCTATACAGACACAACCTGTCTTCCTTTACTTCCCACTTATTAAAAGCCTATTTTACTACCAGCATCGAATCTTTATACATGGTAATATCCTCTGCCCCTACACTACACAATGCTTCTAAACTAAAGATGTAAGCCTTGTAATCTGCTTGATTGTTTATTACTTCAAATTCAAACCTTTTAGGCATCGAGATCATTTCCCCTTCTAGCGTGATCAGGATTATACCAATACCAACCCCTTCATTGTTGACGGCCTTATCAAAGTACATTTTCCATCCTTGTACCTTTATGTTCCCTAAGTGTTCATTAAGAAATTCTAACTCCCATTCTTGCTCGTTGACTACTAGATTTTGAGCCAAAAAGTCTGCTACTGCCCTTCCCTTTACTACCTTTTTTGCCATATAATCAATGTCAAATTCAATAAGCAGTACTAACCATCTAGCTAACTTTCATGTGAGTTAGGGAGTTTATTTAAGGTACCTGAGGGGATCATGTTTAGATACCGCCTGCACCCTATAGGATTAAAAGTAATGTCGGAGCTTTTTCATTGCCCAAATTACAGGCAGACACATTTTCTCTACTAGGTTGTAGTTGGTATCATATGGGAGGAGGTTCTTACTCAAGTAATACACTGCATGTTTAATCCTTTCTTTGTTCTTTTGGGCTAACATTGCCCCTATTACTTCCTTTTCAATTGCCAAATATAGGATTAAAAGCTTACCCAACCTTAGTGGCTGTAGAACTGGAGGATTCATTAGATAAGCCTTAATGGCTTCGAAAGCTTTAATGGCTTCAAAAGCTTATTGACATTCATCATCCATATCAAACGCTGATTTTTCTTGAAAAGCTTGAAGATTAGTTTACACATAATGGTTAACTTAGTTATAAACTTGCTACTATACTGCAAACATCCGATGAACCCTCTAACTTCTTTTTCATTCTTTTGAGCAGGCATTTCTCTAATTGCCTTGACCTTATCCAGGTCCATTTCTATTCCCTTCTAACTGACAATATGTCTTAGCAGCTTACCAGACGTTACCTTGAAAACACACTTCTTCAGATTTAGTATGAGATTGTACTTTTCTGCCTTTACTAGGAACTTGTCTAAAGCCTCAAAGTGTCATTCTCTGGTTGCAGACTTCACCATCATATCATCGATGTACACTTCTATTTCTTTATGGATCATATCATGCAACAGAGTAGTCGCCGTCCTTTGATAAGTAGCTCCTGCATTTTTTAACCCAAATGACATCACCCGATAACAGTAGATCCCCCATTTAATGATGAACGACATCTTTAGCTTGTCTATTACTGCCATCAAAATCTAGTTGTACCCTGAGAACCTATCAATGAAAGATTACATTACATTAAAAGCTGCGCTATCAACCAATGTGTCAATGTGTGGTAGTGGAAAATCATCCTTTAGGCAAGTCTTGTTCAGATCTCTATAGTCCACACACATTTTGACCCTCCCACCCTTCTTGGGGACTGGAACTATGTTAGCCAACCATTAGATGTCCTCTACCACATCTACAAACTTCACCCTTAGCTACTTTTTAACTTCCTCTTTGACCAGAAATGTCCATTATGGCCTTACTCTCCTCTTCTTTTGCTTTACTGGCGATATGTGAGGATATGTAGGGATCCTGTATTCAGAGATTTCCCTATTGATCCTTGACATGCCTTCATAACCCTAAGCAAATACTTTCTATTCTTTATTAATATTTCTTTCATTTTTTTTCTCTCTCATCATGAGTTAGATAAAAAGTAAACAATATATTTTTTGGGTTGTCATTCATACCAAAATTAAATGATTTAGTTTGTGCGGAATTAATGCCAAACATATGCATGAAATAATCATTATAAACAGAATAACCATTAAGAATTACATCATATAAATAAGCAAACTCAAACTTCATTGCATTCACTTTCGAAAAGAATAGATCATTAGTTTCAAATAAAGAAGTAAAAGAAACATCAAAATCATCATAAAAGATATCCATGATGGAGTCGAGGACATAGGTTTCAAAATCTAGCTCCTTGTTCTGATCATTGGCATCCTTAATCTTCGGAGCGGCTGTGTCCTCCTCAGATCCTTCCTTGGCTGGTACTAGCTCTTCCAAAAGGATCTCCTTAAGAGTAACTTTTTTTATTCCATTCACCAACTCAGTAAAGATTTCAAACCCTGGAATAACTTCTCCTGCCATCAAAAGAGGTTTTGGGGTCCTATTGTATGGATACCTGGCGCCTTCTCTCACAAAATTTTTCCACAAGTTCTTTCTCTTAACCACAATCTCACTCTCTTCTTTCTCAAGCTGGTCCTAGATGTCGACTTCTTTTTCAGAATCATCAGTCCTTTCAAATCCTACCCTATATTTCAAAATGGGTACTTTGTGCTCAATGAATCTTGAAGGCTCGTTTTGGTCCTTTCATAATCCTATACCAGGCATAAACTTCATATTGCATGTCATGTTAAGAACCCTCTCGTCCATTTCATCTTCGTAAATCATACAAACCTCAAAACTTAGACTTATAGGGATTTTTTTGGGTGCTAGTTTTAGGGCAGCCATAACAGCTTCAGTCTCAACGGAGATGGTGACAACCTTGCCCTCATGCGGAAACTTAATTTTCTGATGGACAATGGAGGCTATGCCACCTAAGGGATGAAACTATGGCCTTTTGAATAAAATAGCAAAGGTTACACAATATCGATCATGTGTAGATTGACTTAAGTCTCAATAGGTCTTGTCATGAACAATGTTCTAAGCGTCCCCTCAATAAGCCTCTTTGTATCATCATAAGCCTTGATAACTACCTCAGAAGGTTTTAAATTTGCCATAGTCAATCCTAGCTTTGGTAGAATCTTCAATTGGCACACATTAATGGTAGAACCATTGTCTACCATAACATAGTAAGTCATCTTCCCCTTAACTCCAACCTTACTGAATAAGGCTTTATGGTGATCTCTCCCCTCTAAAGGTAGATCATCATCATAGAACATTATAAAGCCTTGGGGGGTTTTTGTTAGAGAACTAACCATTTGCTCGGGAGTACAACTTATGGAAATCTTTCTCTGATCTAGTGCCAGAACTAATGCTTCCTAGTGGTCCTTGGAATGCATGAGTAACTCCCAAACACCAGCGACGGTTCCTTGGTTTTTCGTCACTTCTTTCCTTTTCATTTTTTTTCTTTACCTTTACTGATTCAAGCTCAATGGTCTCAACTTCTTGCCTTTTCTCCTCAAACTTTTTGCACAGATTGGACTGATATACCCTGCTCATCATCCTATAAATCAAATTTTACTTCATCTTCATCATCGGAGCTCCAGATATCTAATGTATTCATAGAAAACTTGGTGGATTGTATGTCTTGGTTCCGGTCTTTTGGTTCGAGCTCAAGCTTTGGTGGATTAGGAATGGTGTCAACAAAAGAGTCCAATACTTACCCTTCTGTTAGGTGGGTGTTAATCATTAAATGGGTGGGTTAGGTGGTGGCATATTTTGGTAATTGGGTAGAGGGTTATTTTGGGTGTTTGGTTTTCTTGTCTTTGGGTTCGTGATTTTACCCGCATCAATTATGTCTTGGATCTCATGCTTCAATCTGACATAACTATCAAGTCATACCCAATGGTCTAGTGGAATTTGTAGAAAAGTTTCAGGTTGGCACCTGGTAAAGGTTGCTAAGAAGGTAAAGGTCGTAATAGGTTTTTCCTGATTAGCTTCTCGAGAACTTTGGATAAAGGCCACCCCAAATTAGAGAATCTTTGGGGTTGCCAAACAACATTGATTTGTAGATTGCTACTTGGTTGCCTGATAGTATTGATCTGAACATTATTGCTTGAACTGACTCCATCTTTGCCCCCATATCTCCCTTTAAAGAATCTTTTTTCTTGGGCTAAGTATGATTCTTTTTGAACCCTAAATTTATATAGCTCTTCAAAATTTTGAATTCCTAAATCCTGTAGCTTTTTAGACAATGCCAGAACACACCCTTCTATTACCAACACATGTTGGCCCGACTTAGCAGGCCTATGCCTCATTTAAGATAATTTTCCTCTCCAACGAGTTGGATAATCAATGAAGGATTCGTTAAATTTTTGTTTGATGTTTTGTAAATCCCTCAAAGATACCTCCAATTGAACATTGAGCTGTACTATTTCACAAACACAACACATAATTCTTTTTAATTAGACTAAACGTGGGGTTCCAAAGCATAGTACCAGCAGATTGGTGCACCTTCTAATGATATGGGGAATTGCTTAATTATTTGAGCCTTAGTTAATTCAGTGGTTTTCATGTAAGTCACATATTGCTTTAGATGTAAATAGGGGTCTTCAGTTCTAAAATACTTTTTTATGTCAGGGAATTTGAACTTCCAAGGCAGCGATTCATCTTCCCTGTCCAAATTCAAATCAGTGTAGTCCAACAGAGCATCCATGCCCTTCTTCATTATCATCATTTGCATTTGACTCATGGCCTTGGTTATACTCTTGGCCCTGGTTATACTCTTAGCCCACTCAGTCTATTCCATGTCCTTAATCGGGTTCACATTCCTCTAGTTTGGTGGATTAGCCAATACTGTCATATTATCCCCTTCCCTTTCTCTCACTTGAATTTCATCATCAAGGTCAATTGGATTAGTTGGCTGTGCTGGCTGATTTTCTCTAATTAACTTAGTTATCTCTTTTATCATCTCCCTTATTATGGACTAGGTCTCAACGAACACCTTCTCTTTTAACTATGCCTTAAAAGCCTCAGGATTAAAACCTCTTGCCATTTCTGTTTCTGAACTTCTGACTAACTGACCAGAACTAGACTGAACCCACGTGGATGAGCTTGAAGTATCTAACTATTGCAAGACCATATGTTGGAATTATGCATGACGTGTATGCATGATATGCAGGTTGGTTTTATTATTCAAAGAAAATAAGAAAGCAAATAAGCATATTTAATATACAAAACATAAAAAATTTAAAGCTTCAAAAATGATGACCTCCGCCCTTATTTCTCCCACACAAGTATTCAATGGTAAGTATCTTATCCTAGGATTTTTGGCCTGGGTTTTAATTATCAACAGGTGATAATAAAATAAACGTATGTAAGATAACTCTTAGAATGGAGCAAACAAGGAACAAATCCTCTAAATAAATCCAAAGTCCACCTTTAATGGGCCGAGAATGATATTAGTTTTACTTTTTCAAGATCCAACATGGGCATAATAGGCCAATTTGGCATTGTTCATTTTGAAATGAGTTGAGAATAGGCATAAAAGGCTCATTTTAACAAGGTCCATTTACAACGAGCTTGGGTTTTATTTTAAGGGTTCATTAAAGCGATTGGGAAATTCCTATGGAAAATTACTAGGCTACTATATGAGCTTGAGTCTTGGGTACTAAGATTAGGCTTCTATAATGATAGACATTCATGTACATCTCCTCACCTAAAGGTCCATGCGACGTGGATAGTACGTGTCATGAGTGACAATAATCAAATATTACACCACCAAGTTTGAATCAAACGTAGGTAGAAAAATATTGACTACTGTCGAGTTAAAATAGGACTGAAGTGCTCATTGTGTGCAAAAAGTGTAGTAAATACTATAAAATACAAAAGAAATCAAAGATGATAAATTACAAAATACTTAGAATCAGTTTTTCTATCCCCAATGGAGTCGCCACTGTAGGCGGTGGGGTTTAGTGAGTGCTCAAGTGTTTGGCCACCACAATACTATATAGGCTTGAGGCCCACTAAGAAATACGAAATAGGTTATAAGCCTACTCAGAGATGGAGTCGCCATTCAGATGAAAGCTGAGACATATTGTACAGTAACCATATCCCATGGAGGTTCCTAGAAGCCATCATCAAAGATCGAGTTCAGAAACTAAGAATGGGCATTTTATGGTTGGCCTCTATTTATGTTTTGTAATTTATCACCCTTAATCATTCAATGGTTTCTTTATTATCACATGAATTGCAAATTCCTCCAAACAATAGTTTTATTTTATAATTAGGCTGGGATTTGCACATTAATCCAATTTCATGCTTTAAGTCCCAACATTCAATGTAAATAAAACAAGTAATAATTTACAACCATTCATTCAAAATTAAGTGGGGAAGGGTTTAAGGATTACAATGCTTTGCAAAATAAAAGTATAATAAACCAAAAATAAACTGAAAATAAATTGCTTGACTTAAGTAAACCTCTCAAGAACTAATTAAATGGGATAGATACTTGATGATTCAAAATCACCGACGAATTCCTATAATAGAAAAATGTTAGTTTCCTGCAATACATGAAGATCTTACATAAAGTTCATGAAATTAACTCATAAATCCATTTAATAAAACAAAAGAAAACAAAACCATCAAAGGTAAGAGCTAGACTTTAATTGAACACATAGTGTAGTAATCATACAAAATAAACCAAAATGGCTAAGGTTTACACATGTATGGAAACTCTACATAATATATAAAAAAATAAGGCAAGATCACATGAGACTTTGTCGAAAGGGCGATTGCCTCTGTGAAGAGGCAATTGTCTCACAACTATGAAGCGATATGATTTAGCTAAATAAAGAATTTATGAAGTTTGCCAAAGTGGCGATCGCCTGATGGACAATCTCAAACGACTTTTAAAACAGGCAAATCTTTCATTTCAAGTCAACAACCATTATTAAAAGCTGGCTAGTTGGACAACCATGCCTAAAGCTCAATGGATTACATTAAAGGTAAAGCATATTATCAACGATGAATGCAAAATACTAAATAGAGAGTTAGAAAATGGATAAATTAGAGGTTAAATGAGCAAATAAGTAAGAATCATGCAAGTTTATGAATCGAACTTTGGAAAGAATTGAGAAAATTACTCAAGCAATAAGCTTTCAAAATATTGACCCTCGAAAATGTTTTGGAATGTTGATTTTTTCCTTAAATGCAAGCTTCTTCCCTTTCCTCTTCGAGAAAAATCAACCTCTAAGCTTGTTTTCTCAAGAATTTTTTCTACCTTTTCCTCCCCCTTAGACTCTATTTTATTTCCTCTGTAATTTTTTCCTAAGTCTTTTTCCTTTCAAAAATGCCAAAAAGTCCCCCCTTTCTTTTGTTTTCCTCATTTTTATTCACGCCCTAAGCTTATACCCCTACTACTACCCCTCCATCATTTCTTACCCCTTTTTTCTCCCAATGTTATCTTTTCAGACCAGAGGCTAAGTTGTAGAGGAGGTGGGCCCACCAAGTTGGCTACCATGACCATCTTTGCATTTAATGCAGTAGCAAGTGGCTGCCGTAGAGGCAATACCTCTACAATGAGGTGATCGCTTCTTCAGCAGTTGCCATAGAGGCGATCATCTCTCCACAGAGGTGTTTGCCTCTCTGGCTTGCCCTGCATTGAGCCTAATGGGCGTAGGCGAGTTAGACTAATTTTGAAGGGTTTTGGACTTGTTCATGGATTTTTAGCCCTCGTGCTCATTTTTGAGAAAATTTTAGGGTTTCTTTCTTGCATTCAAGTTTTACATTTCTTGTCATCGGGCTCTATTGCGAGTTGATCAAACCAGACATACACAGTTCGCCCTCTATCACGTGTCGATCGAACTAGGTGTCTACAATATTACACATATTTTAAATGTTTTATTTAATTAATAAAAATATTCCATATATGCCAAAAGTTAAGTAATTAAATAGTCAAAATTTTATTATCTATTAAAAATATATTAAATATTACAAATTTAATATTCGACATAATTAGTAAAATTTTGATTTTTTTATACTTTAAATAATCAGTTTGTTTAATTAAATAAATTGAATATATCATTTTATTATAGTGCTTAAATTAAATAATATTTTAAAATAACCAATAAAAAATGTATGCACTCCTCATCATAGAATTAGGAGATAAGTCAAACATATATATATATATTTCTTCCGGTGCGAATTGTGCTATCAATGCATATATATATTTTTTTATTATCCGCACAAGATTCGAAACCATTTAGGACTCGGACGCTAAACGGAGTCAAACGCGAATTATATAAAGCCCTTAAACCCTGAACCTTCCCTTCTCTCAGAGCACAGCAAAACCCAAAACGACAATGGACTTCACTAAAGACGACTTCGATCGCCTCCTTAACTTCGAAAACGCCCGACAAAAAGCTGAAGCTGTCTATGCCGACGATCCTAGCAATGTTGATGTGCGTATCTTGTAGCACTTTCTTTTTTCTTTATTTTTTTTGAATTATCTATCGAACAATTTTTGTTCAAATTTGCCTATAACAATTATTTATGCAGAACCTGAATAAATGGGCTGCAGCATTGATTGAATTATCGCAATTTCATGATGTTGCTAACGCAAAGACAATGCTAATGGGTATCAAAATATGAACCTTTTTGTTTAAATTCATTAATGTATGTATGGTGGTGGTGGTGTTGATTATTGTTGTGAATTTTATTATGTTGATAATTTTACAGATGCTGTTTTGAAGTTGGAGGAAGCTTTGGATATAAATTCTTCGAATCCTTCATCAAGGGCTGAATCTCTGTGGTGTATGGGGAGTGCGAATACTTCTTTTGCATTTTTGACTCCAGATCATGATGAGGCAAAAGGGTACTTTGATAGGGCAGCTAAGTATTTTCAGCATGCAGTAGATGAGGTAATACTTGTTTTTTTGAATGGTTTCGAGGTTGAGTGTGTGGTTTCGTTCAATTGTTTTGTTTAGATTCAGTAATTTGTCAATGCAGGACATGAACTATGATCTTTATCGCAAGTCTTTAGAAGTCTGCCGCTCAAAGGTATTGTTTCTTTTTCTTTTTGCCATTACAAACTGAAACTCGATACCAGATCCCCCGCTATGTCAACAAGGGCTTTTGGCTATCGTAGGCAAAGATATCGTTTCTTGCAACATATATATTATGACATTTTCATATTGACTATTAGAGGTGATACTTTTCTAATTGGTTTCTTTTTTCCGAATTCAAGATTGGTGCTTAAATATTAATGGTGAGAAGTTAATTGTTTATAAAATTCAGATTACTATGGAGCACAAAGCTTGAATTTCAGTTATTGAGCAAGTGAAGAGAGCTCATGAATCATGATTATGGCATGTGCAAAGACAATTTCAATTCATGTAGCTCTAAGTCCTCTACTCAAAAAATTCTTATCATGTAATTCATTTGATAAAAGCCAGTATATTCTCAGGCACCAGCATTGCACATGAAGATCCATAAGAAGGAAATTGGTCAACAGGCTATTGATGGAGGCGCTGGTGGACATTTTGTGTCTTCGGATGTAGAGGTGAGGACTATTGACTTTCTCTAAGTTATTATCAAAATTCAGGAATATATACAATTTTGGTGTGTGAACTTTTTAAAATTTAATAATTGAGTTTTTAAACTTTTTATAGTTACAATTAAGTGTGGCAACTTGTAAAAATATTATCACATAACAGTGTATGTATTGATCGGGGACCTGAAGTTGATGACTTTGTGTTGCATTAGCATATGATAGTCATATGACATTTAACTAATAAATGACAATACTAACCCTATAAAAGATTAAAAGAAAGGAAGAAGTCTTTTTCTCATAATTTTTTCTTCTTTTCTGGCTGGTATTTCCATTTATTTTCTCTTCTTCTGTTCTTGTTATCAACATTTCCTTCATTTAACTTTCATTGAAGTGGTTGGTGATACGTGCTTTTATGGCAAGTATTGTGTAATAAGAGCACTTCAATTGCAAGAGAAAGAAGTGCTGCAATAGCATCAGCAGGGGCTTCACACACCATTTTCCACATATCGAACCTGAAATTTAAAGTAAAAAATTTCATATTACACAAACTTAGAAAAAATAAACAAACAAAAAATTAATTTCTTGAGAAAGGAATTATCTTGTCAATTTCTTTTTTTTTTTTTTTTCATTTTGTGATCTTAAGAAAGGTTGAAAAATAAATTACCATCCATTAAATGCATTTCGGATAACAAGATATATTCTCTTAAGTGGAATTTTTCTCTATCATCAATCAAGGTTTCGATTTTGATTAAAAAAGTAGTTACACAAATTAAAAGAGAAGGCAAAAACAGTCGCAGCAGTTACATAAAAAATTTGCCTCTCCTATTTGTTGTGCTCATTATAAGGGGAAGCATTTCAATAATATATCATAGACAACAATATTGCTATCTGTGTTATGGAATTTTTTTTATTTTGCCCATTTATACTTTTTGTCCATCTTATTCAAAATAGTGGAGTTAAGGTATTACATCTTAGCATTTACCTGTTACATGCACTGTTATGTAATATTTCTACATGTTGCAATACCCAATTGTAATTATAGAAAGTTTAAACACTCGTTTGTTAAATTTTAAAAAAGTTGAAACACCAAAATTGTCTATTTCAGGTTTCCAAGAAGAATGATGAGAGCAACGATGCTGGAATTTTTGGACTTGCGATGTTAGTTTTTGGATTGTTTGTGATCGTGACAATGCTGAAATGAAATCCCATGATCCTCCTCCTACACCATGATAAGCCATTTAGTGAATATATGCCAATTCTTGTTCTGGAACCTTTAGATATTAGATTAACTTATTCCAATAAATAACATGTAGTAAATTGGGTTATAGTTGTAGTATGCTATTCACATATTTGTTTTGATTCAGTTGTTTATTCTTTTGCTAATTTGGGTAGCATTATTCTATATTTTTAAAATTATTTTAGATATTAGTTCGGTTGTTATTTTAAAATTCTAATAACTACTAACTACGAGCTTCCCAAATATAAGAGTTGGCTGAAAAGGAGTTTGTTTAAATTGAGTTCTTGGATTTTTAGACAATCCAAGCAAAGGGTAAAATTAAAGAATTTGAGATACTAATGATAAAACACATGCTGTAACATGCATCTAGACACTCTCTATTTCCCTCCAACAAATATATTTGGACATCTGCTCACACATGACTTCTTCAATGTGTTCACATTCACATATGATTTGCCATACCATACCATCAATCTGAGCACAAATTTGTGATCATATATGTTACTGATGTGCCTTAAGCAGATTTGATGTGGTGCTTGGATGCTATGAGCAAACCTTAATCGAAAATTATATACATAAATCACTAAACAATTATTTTTTTGTTACATTTTTTTAGTGAATATTGAGCTTTATTATATATGCAATGGCTACTTCAGCTTTCACGTAATAGGTAAGATCATTCTTGCAGGTCTTAGTTAGTTGTTATTATTCATCATTTATTCATTGTGTTGATGCTGCGCCATTTTTTTGCTGTATTTGGTTGTTGTAGCCTAGGTAACATAAGCACGGGTACGGGGATATGAGAAATAGAGACAAGGACACGAGAAAACGGTTCCTAATAGAAGTGTCTACACAGTATGAATATAGAGAAATAAAAATACAAATAAAAAAAATACCTATTGATCGAAGTGTCTGTGCATCATAGATCATAGCTATAACTGCTATTAGCATGAGATTTATTTTATAGAATTACCAACTTGTGTAGTGGCCTGGTGCATAATTGTAAACACCTAGTTCGATTGGCCCATGATAGGGGGAACTGTGGATGCTTGGTTTAGTTAGCCTGCAAAAGAGTCCAATGACGAGAAATATAAAACTTGAATGCAAGAAGGAAACCTTGAATCTTCTCGAAAATGAGTCCAAGGGCTGGAAACCCATAAACAAGCCCTAAACCTTTACAAAACTAGTCTAAATTGCCTAGGTCCATTAGGCCTAGTGCAAGGCAGGCCTATGGTAGCAGTAGAAGAGGCAATCACCTCATCATAGAGGCACTGCCTTTACAGTAGCCACTTGCCTCTATATTAAATATAGAGGTGACCATGGTAGCCAATTTGATAGGGTCACCTCCTCTGTAACTCAACATCTGGTTTAAGAAAGAAATCTTTGGGAGAAGAAAAAGGTTAGAAAATGCAATGATTGAGGAGAGCAATAGGGGTATGGGCTAGAGGTGTGAATAAAAAGGAGAAAAGAGAGAGAGGAAGGGGACTTTTGGCATTTTCATGAAAAACACTTAGAAAAAAAAAAAAAAAGAGTTTGAGAGAAAAGGGTGTAGACGGTGGGGTTTAGCGTGCGCACAAGATCTTAGTAACTGCGATATTGTTTGAGCTTAGGGCTCTAAAGAACACACTAACAACTGTCACAAAGACATATCGTAGAGATGAGGAGTCGCCACTCAGGGTAATAAATGAGACAAATTAAAAAATTGTGGCACTTGATTCCCTAAAAGAAAGCCAGCACCACAACCAAGAGATTCTGGGTACGGAATACTAGCTTCTTTCAGTCTTGTGTTTATTTAGAATTACTTTATGAATTACTAACTTACGCTCTATTTACATGCAATTTCATATAAACCTTTATTAAAACAATAAACTTCAGGTAAACTAGTTATGAAAAATACATGTAAACAATGCATTCATCACAATCCCTATGTTAGTCTAATCTATATTAATTTTAATTAAATGAGCTAAATCTACATATTTTAATTTATAAGTGAGTCTAAAGACTAATGGGCCTAATTCCTTTTAATTAAATTATCTTAAGTCTATTTATTTTAATTCTAAAAATAGGCCTAAATCTACAAATGATGAAGTATTTAATTTAATGAGCCTAATTCTACATGTTTTAATTCTAGAATGATCTTAAATCTACAAATTATGAAAAATACTTAAATTAAATGAGCTAAGTCTACATTAATTAAATTAAGCGAGCCTATGTCTAAATTAACTAAGTGGGCCTAAGTGATCTCTACCTTAAATCTAATTAATTATGAGCCTAAAATGCATTTTTATTAATTAAACCTAAAAAATCTAAATTTAAATGGGTTAAAGCCTAATTTGAGCCTAGGGCCCAAAACACATAAACATAAGCAAACAAGCCCAAAAACAATAAAAATATAAAAAAAAATAATCAAATAAAAGATCAAATAATTAATTTGACTTTTCTAAAAATCTTAATTTAATTAAAGTGACCATGAACAATAAATAAAACAATTAATAGGCAATCTTAATTCTATCCACTTAAATTTAATTCAGTTTTAATTAACAACGTAATGATTTCTATAGCCATTAATTTTAATTAATTACCCAATTAAATCCTAATTTTACTAACCTATTAATTAAAACAAAACATCCAATCGTACACACACAAAATTTCATTATTCCCATTATTGGGATTATTACAATCAACTATTGAGAATAAGAAAAAAGAAGAAGACTTAATACAATCCTATGAATAAATAAAAATAAGATAATTAAATAAAAAACCTAGAAACTACATCTAGCTACAAGGTTTCATCCATGGCATTCCATGGATCTTTATGGACTTAGTTCTCCAAGTATGATTATCATGTAATCTCCTCCATAATCACCATCACAAAAGGATAAACAATGATTAGTGAATAAAATTGTAATAAATATTAAATAAAATTGAAATTCAATAAAAATCAAAATACTAAAAGAAAAATAAAAGAAAGCAGGGAGAAGATAATGTTTATGGATGCTTGTAAATGAATTGCTTCTCAGACTAGTAAGATCACCGTTTATTTTTAATAGGCCTTTAAAACTCGTTATTTTTCTTCTCAAAAATCTCTAACGAATAAATCACCAAGAATTTTTTTTTTGAATGCTCAGTATTGAGAATTGAGAGTTGAGTCCCCCTCTTTAAGGAGCCTTAACTCTCATTTTATAGGAAAAACTAAAAAAAACCCTAGGTTCTACGTACTAAAGAGTTTCAATTTTAAAAAGACTTTATTTCCTGAAAATTTAGATAAATCCCAAAATAAATTTAAGAAAATTTTTTAGCCAATCAAAATTCATGAAAAATATTTTTTATTTTCTATAAAAATACAAAAAACAAACAGAAATTCCGACCGAAATTGCGTAATTCGGATGGGAATTATAGAATTTCGATAAGAATTTATAATGACCCAATATTTTAAATAATATAAAATTATTTTGAGAGATGCAGTGCTAATAAAATTTAAAATTTTATTTATATATTATCATTATTCATGTATATTATTCATTTATTTTATTCTAAATATTTTATTTACGTGAAATAATTAATTTGTGAGTTTTATTATTTAAAGTGTTTAAAATCATTTTCATTGCTAATATTTTTAATAGTATTATTATTAATATTTTTATTGTTATTAGTATTTTTATTATTGTTATTTATTATTAATAGTATTATTGCATGCATGTGTTATTATTATTTTATTACTATGATGCAAGTGATGGTATTATTATTATTATTCTTATTATTATTGTTATTATTATTATTATATTGTTGTTCATGTATGTGCATGTATTTATGTGTAGTATATATATGTATATATGTGTGTGTGTGACAAGTGAAAAGTTAATGTTAAGTGTATATATATATATAAAGCGAATGCAAGACTTTATTTTCAGGTTTATTCCTTTTCTTTTCCTTTCTCTTTTCTTTTTCTTCTTTCTTCCCATTTTCTTCTTCCTTTCTTCATTGTCATTGTGCACCTCCCACCACTATGCTGGAGCCACCACAACCACCACCAGCGACCACCACTACTTCCTGCTCCTCCTAGATGTCATCTGCCACCTTCAGCTCGTCGGGAAGCCACCAGAACGGGGAGAAACCAAGACATGCAGAGAGTGGATTCCATTTTTTCCAGTGCAGATTTTGATCACCATAGCTCTTGACTCCAGTGTCTTTTGAAAGCTCTTGGACTGCTGAAGCTTGTTCTAAGCTTTGTTTGAGCTTGAATTCCCTTTATTGTGAGTTTTCATCATTTTTAGTTTATGTGATATTAGGGCTTTGAATTTTTATTTAATTCTTGTGTTTGATTCATGAAATTTTGCTTTGATAATGTTGTTGTATGTAGCTTAAGCTTCTCAAAAATATTTTTTTTTTTATATTTTTTTGAATTAATTTGAATAATGGGTATTTTTGAATATTTTAATATTAAAAAAAATGGATTTTTGATAATTATGTTATTTAATTATTTTGAATCAAAATTTGGTTAAATTAGTGTTATTAATTTAAATTATTAATTTTAGTATTGATAAAATAATTTTTAGTGATTTTATATAATTTTTGGGAATATTTTTAATATTATGTGATTTTTGGATATACAGGTTAATTGTGTGTTTTTATTGAAATTATAGTTAAATAATATGTTTTAAATGATTTTAGAATTTTATGTGGTATTAAAATAATTCTTACAAATTATTTACTATTTTTAACTAATTAATACTACTTTTTGAAAATTATATTCAAATAATAAATTATTTACTAATTTTGTGATTAAATGGGATTTTAACTATTTTTATTATATATTTAAACTATTTGAGTATTTAAATGTGAATTTGGCTATTTTATATTGAATATTTGAAAAATTGGATTTTTATTAATATTATATAATTATTTGAGATTTTTATTTTATTAATGTGAAAATAAGTATATTTAGTGTTTTGATGTTTAAATTAATTATATTGTGATTTATTATTGATTTTATGGATTTTTAATGATTTTAATGTGTTATTATTTAATATTTATTTTATTATGAAATGTGAACCTCAGTTGGAGATTTGAGTAGCTCGGGGTCCCAACCCGAGGTGTTGTGCAATCTGTGTTATAGAAGTATGTTTTCCTTGTAGGATTAACTCTGCTGTCATTTCAGACATGTCCGTTTTATAGAGGAGGTTTTGTCAAATTTTTGGTAGAATTCTTGTAAAACGTGACATCGGGTCGATCATAAGTTCCTATGTTTTGATTGAGTTTTGATTCTTAGATTGAGCCTTCCTTTAGATTTTTTAGAAGTATAAGTTAGCAATTATTTTCATTTGTTACTAATATTTATTTTCTAGTTGCGCTGAGACCAAGGCCTATCGGACCAGCCCCATTGAGTTTGTCTCGAGAAGTGCAAACTTGTGAGTTATTATTTTATATATACATTGCATGTAAATGCATGATTATGAGTTTCATATTTTAATATGAGTTTAGATATGAATTATTTTATTAAATGAATAAGTATATTTTTTGTATACTTTAAGTATATTTTTGGTATATATGACATTTTACTTAGTTTGTTTTAGTATATAATTTGTATATATATGACATATCAATAATTAGCATGTTTTAGTATAAATATTCTATATATTTGACATATATTCAGCATATGCATTTAGTATATTTTTGGTATATTTACGGTATATGTTTAGTATATAAATGTTATATCCTTTTTAAATGATTGCCATTATATTTAAATTGTGCAATTTATTATTTTCCATTAAATTACAATTTTATTGAAGGATATCAATAGAACGTGCTACCTAGTGGGCTGCACTAGGACTGTGTACGTAACTGTCCGATAGATTTTAGGGTTGAGTTTATGGAATCACTTGAGATGACATTTGATTTATTGATTATTAAGAATTAATGTGATTGAGTAGTATGATTGCGGGAGCTCGATCGACCTAGTGTCTCGGGGCCAATCACACTGACAGTGAGAGTGCAGGAGCTTGGTTGACTTAATGTCTCAAGGCCAGTCTACTGTCCAAAATGGAATAAAAGAATTACTTTGGAATTAAGTGAGCCTGATGGCTAGTGAGATATTTGTTTGAGGTTGCGAATTTCTAGGGTTCTATTTGATCCTTCATTTAAATAAATATTTTTCAGCATTTCTTATATATAAAAATGGATTTTTGCATTTGTGTGAAATGCTTGTATATATTTATATATATATATTGATGCTTGACTGTATATGATTTTAGGTTGCATGTATATATATTATAATAATTCACTCAGTGAGGTCTGACCTTCTCTCAACCTTTTTTTTCAGGAGAGTCTTCATCATCAGACCGTACTAGTAGTGTTTTAAGCCGGTATTCTTCTGCCCTGGCTATTTTATGTAAATTTTATATTTGAATTTTTATTGTATTATAGAAAACTGCAATAGTAGTGTTGTATCAGTTTGAGACTTCTGTATTCAAAATATTGTATGAATATTTTATTTATGATATGATATTTAAGTATTTATTTTATATCAATTTAAGTTTTAATTTTGTCATATTTTTATATTATTTATTACATGTTGTGTTTTTATTTTTTTAGGCTTGCTACGGGTTCCAGATTCAAAAGAATTCCCATTCTCTAGCGTTGGTCATGACTCCCCGATTTGGGTTGTGATAGAATTCTATAATTTTGATTTTTGTTAACTTTTAATTACAAAAAGACCCCTAAAAGAAATCAAAATTTTCAATTAGGTCTTAAAAGTTATTATAATTAAGTCCTAAAAAAATAATGAAACTCTTTTTGAAAACATATTCAAACTTTTAAGGTTTCAAAATTTAAGTGTTGAAGACCTACTTATAACATTTTCATTATTAGAGTCCTTTATCACATCCATATTTTATTATCCCGAAATTGGGTGTTTACAAAGGGAGCTTTAGAAAAAGGAAGGAAGAATATTTTTGAGAGGAGAAAAGTCTAGAGGTTGATTTGCTTGAGAAAGAGAAGGGAAGAAGCTTTCATTCAAAGGAAGACCAACATTCTTAATCATTTCTGAGGGACAACTATATTTGGAAAGCTCATTTTTTTAGTAATCATCTTGATTCTTTTCAAGCTTAATTTATAGATTTGCATGATCCCTTTACTTGATTACACAATCTTTAGTTTATTTGTTTACTAATTCGTGTATTCATTTCCTTACGTATTATTTGTAATGTGTCTTACCGTTAGTAAAACTCCTTGAGTTTTAGGTGTAGTTATGCATTTAGCTTGCTTTTAACAGTAAATTCTTACTTGAAATGAAAGTTTTGCTAGTTTAAGAGTCGTCTAAGACTGTTCATCAGGTGATTGATTCTTAGAGAGGCAATTTCCTTATTTCCATGAGGTGATTTCCTCTTCAAAGAGATGATTGCCACTTTGACAGGCCTACATGAGTTCATTATTCGGCCTAGCCTCTATGAACCATGTTGCCTCATTGCCATAAGGTGATCGCTTCTTCATCGAGGCAATCGCCACTCCGATAGGGTCTTATATGACTTTGTCTCATTTTTTATGTATTATGTACATTTTCTGTGCATGTATAGGCCTTAACTACTCAAGTCTGTTTTGTATGATCCCAACAACATTGTTTAAATTAAAGTTTAACATTTACCTTTTGTGGCTTTGTATCTTTGTTTATTTATTAGTTCCTTGAGTTAATTTTTATGTAAGATCTTTATATATTTTGACTGTGCCTTTTTCATAAAGAGGCGATTGCCTCTGCACAGTGAATGATTTTTATTTTTTTCACTTAAAATCACAAATACATGATCAATCAATCCAATTTTCAATCATAAATAATAAATGAATATAAATGTAGTCTAACCCAATGTAATTTATAGGAAAATAAGAAGGATTTGGAAACTAACCTCTCTAAATGCTAAAGAATAAATATGACTTCATAGATCTGCCAAAAAAGGAATTATATCTCCTTTTATCAATCCAAGACTGCGAGGGCATTTGTAGATGGAAAAATGCAATCCCATTTAGGCACGGGTGGTGTCCTTTCATCATCCATTTTTTAAAAGGTATGTACATAGGAAGGAAGAAGGAAAAGAAAAAGAGAAGAGAAGGAAGAAAGGAGAAGAAAAAGAAAAATAAAAGAAAGAAAGAAGAAAAATACGCTTTTATAATAAAAAATGATGGTTTAGGTTTTTTTTTAAAAATAGTGATAACGATGGAAAGATTTTCCTCTTTGGGTGCATCTCGAGAATGAGGTTGTTGGATGAAAGTACTTTGGTTAATTTTTTTTAAATTCAACAATGTACTGGGACAAAAAAACTTAAGGTTTGTGTTTCTCAAAGAGGGGTTGTATCCTCGAAGCTTGTAGTCGAGGAAGGGTTGTATCCCTAAAGCTAGTTATGAGAGAAGGGCTACTCGGATTGTATACCCAAAGCTCATGATAAGAAAGGGTTATTCGTGTTATATTCCCAAAGCTTGTAGTAAAGGAAAGGATGTTTAGGTTATATCCCTAAAGCTTGTGATGAGGGAAAGGCTGCTCGAGTTGTATCCTTAAAGCTCGTGATGAGAAAGGGTTGTTCAGGTTGTATCCCTGAAGCTCGTAGTCGAGAAAGGTTTGTTCAAGTTGTATCCCTGAAGCTCGTAGTCGAGAAAGGTTTGTTCAAGTTGTATCTCCACAGCTTATGATTAAGGGAAGGGTTGCTCAGGTTATAAACCGAAGCTCGTGATGAGAAAGAACTATTCAAGTTGTATCCCTGAAGCTCATAGTTGAGGAAGGGTTGTTCAGGTTGTATCCTTAAAGCTTATAGTGAGAGAAGGGCTATTCGGGATATATCCCCAAAGTCTGTACTTCAATTAAGTGACAATCGAGCTAGGAAAACTTAAGAGTCTTTTGAGTGACTATCGGGCCAAGAAAAACCGAGAGTCTACATTTCATTTGAGTGATGATCAGGCCAGAAAAACATGAGAGTTTATATTTCAGTTGAATGATAATTGGGCCAAAAAAACTTGAGAGTCTGTGTTTCAGTCTCTAGGAAAACTTGAGAGTCTTTCGAGTGACGATCAGGCCAGGAAAATCCAAGATTCTACATTTTATTTAAGTAATGATCAGACAAGGAAAACCTGAGAGTCTGTGTTTCAGTCGAGTGATGATCAGGCCAGGAAAACCTAAGAGTCTATGTTGCAATTGAGTGACAATCGAGCTAGGAAAACTTGAGAGTCTTTATGTTAGTCGAGTGATGATTAGGCTAGGAAAACCCCTGTTAAGTGTTATATCGGGTCGGGAAAACCTGAGAGTCTGTGTTTCAGTCAAGTGAGAATCGGGTCGGGAAAATTTAAGTTTGTGTTTTAGTTAAGTGACGATCTGGCCAAGAAAACCTAAGAGTTTATGTTTTAGTTGAGTGAAAATCAAGCCAAGAAAACTCGAGAGTCTTTAAGTAAGTCCAGTGATGATTAGGCCAGGAAAACTACATTTCATTCGAGTAATGATCGGGCCAGGAAAACCCAAGATCCTGTGTTTCAATTGAGTGATAATCAAGCCAAGAAAACCTGAGAGTCTTTAAGTCAGTTAAGTGATGATCAGGCCAAAAAAACCCAAGAGTCTATGTTTTAATTGATTGACAGTTGAGTTAGGAAAAGTCAAGAGTCTTATGTCAGTCGAGTGAGGTTTGAGTCAGGAAAACCCGAGAGTCTATGTTTCAATTGAGTAACGATCGGGCCAGGAAAATTCAAGAGTCTTTATGTCAATTAAGTGATGATTAGGCCAGGAAAATATGAGAGACTTTGTGTCAGATAAGTGACAATTGAGCTAGAAAAACCCGAGAGTCTGTGTTTTAGTTGAGTGACGATCGAGCCAGGAAAACCCGAGAGTCTATTAAGTATTGTATCGGGCCAAGAAAACCCAAGGATCATGGTTATGTTTCAAGATTAAAGAATCCATCTCCTGAGTGAAACTCGGGAGTCAGGTATTTTTTTTATTTTTTGTGTTGTCATTGAATGCATTTGGTTTTTTAAAAAATTATGGGGCAAATTGTAGACATCCTGTTCGATCAGCCCATGATATGGGCTAAACTGTGGATGGTCAATTTAGTTAGTCCGCAGTAGAGCCTAATGATGAGAAATGTAAAATTTGAATATAAGAAGGAAACCTTAAATCTTCTAAAAAATGAGCCCGAGGGCTGGAAACCCATAGATAAGCCCAAAACCCTTACAAAACTAGTCCAAACTGCCTAGGCCTAGTGTAAGGTAGGCCAGAGAAGTGAATGCCTCTGTGAAGAGGCGATCGCCTCTATGGTAGTAGCAGAAGAGACGATTGCCTTATCGTATAGGCGCTGCCTCTACAGCAGCCAGTTGAATCTGCATTAAATGCAAAGGTGACTATAGCAGCCAATTTGGTAGGCCCACCTCCTTTATAATTCAGTCTCTGGTCTATGAAAGAAATCTTTAAGGCCAGAAAATGCAATGATGGAGGAGAGTAGTAGGGGTATGGTCTAGAGGTGTGAATAAAAAGGAGAAAAGAGAGAGAGGAAAGTGTCACGACCCAAAACTAGGAGCCATGATCGGCGTTAGGGAATGAGAATTCTTTTGAATTCGGAACCTGTAACAAGCCATAGAAAATAAAAACATGTAATAAATAAACAAATGCACAACTGAAATAAAATTTTTCGGATCGATATGTAAAATAGATACTCCAAATCATTTTATAAATAAATATATTCATACAATATTCAAATACAACTTTCAGATTACAAATTATCAAAACAAAACCATACTCTTATGATATAATAACATTACTACTACAGTTTTTAGAATACAAATAAGAGTTTAAAATATACATTTACATAAAATAGCTGGGATGAAAGAACACGATGAAGAGCTTTACTACTAAGGTCTGACAATATAAGATCTCCTAAAAAAAAATATTTTAGGGGGGTCAGACCTCACTGAGTGAATTATTATACTATATATACATACAATCTAAACCATATATAGTTAGTCATCCGTGTATATATATATATATATATATATATATATATATATATATATATATATATATATATATATATATATATATATATATTATATATATACACGCATTTCACACAAATGCCAAACTCTGCTTTTATAAATATAATAAATGTAGAAAACATTTATTTTAATACATGAAGGGTCAAATAGAACCCTATTAATCGCAACCTCAATTAACCATATCTTCACTCTAGCCATACAGGCTCACTTAAATCCAAATAGATCACTTATTCCATTCTGGACAGTAGACTGACCCCGAGACACTAAGTCAACCAAGCTCCAGCAGTCTGACTGTTAGTGTGATTGGCCCCAAGACACTTGGTCAACCGAGCTCCAGCAATCACACTATCAATCATATCACATCTCAAATCATAAATCAATCATATCATCAATCTCAATCAAATCATAATTCACCACAAGTAATCCTCACTCAATCCTAATTCTATCATACCGGTACATACACGGTCCTAGTGCTGCCCATTAGATAGCACGTTCTATTGATATCCTTCATTTAAAAATAAATCATCCATATGGGAAAATAAATAATGCATAATATCATTCAAAATGATAAAATAAACCATATATATACCAAAAATATACATAAAATAAACTAAATATATTTTGGGTATATATGTCAAATAATATATGAAATATACCAAAGATAAACCAATGATATACTTAAAAACAATTTAAGTATAAATCAGTAATACAATATGCATTTATTTAAAAATATACCTAAAATATACTAAAAATATACCTAAAGTACACAAATCATTTAATAAAACGGTTATGAATAAATATATATTTAAAACATTTATTTAATTTGATATATATCCAAAAATATACTAAGAATAAACCTAATTATCTAACATGCATATATAAAAAATAAACCCTAAATATACCAATGATATAGTAAATATGTATAGAAAATATGCAAACATATATATCAAAATATACTAAAAATAAACTGAATCATATTATAAATTAAATTACTTTTAAAACATATAATAAAAATGAAAAGTCCTAAATCATGCATCCTATATGCAATGCATATATACACAGTATAATAACTCATTGATTCGCACTCCAGGAGACAGACTCGGCGGGCCTGGTCCGTTAGGCCTCGGTCTCGGCGCAGTTAGAAAAATAAAATAACAACAACTATCAGAATAAACTTCTAATTCTATGCTTCTAGGATTACTATAGAAAGACTCAATTAAAAATTCAAAACTAGACTCGGACCAGTTGTCACGTTTTATGAGAAATCTACCAAAATTTCGGCAGAGTCTCCTCTGTAAAACAGACATCTCCTTACAAAAGTTGAGCCGATCCTGCATCGAAAACACACTTCTAAAATCTCAAAGCGCAACACCTCAGGTTGGGACCCCAAACTCTACAAGTCATCAACTGAGGTTCACAATTTACAAAATAACAATATTAAACAGTAAAAAAATAAAAATCATCAAAAACCCATAAAAATATTTAAAAACCTTTATTTTCCAACTAAAACATAAAAGTCTAATTTAAATAATATTTGATGATAAAAATTTATAAATGGAATAAAATTCTCATTTTTCAATTAAATTAACATAAATTGTAAATAAGATTTAAAATCACAATTTAACATCACAAAAATAATAAAATTCACGTTTAGCCTCAAAATAATAAATACAATAATAAATACACTTATTATTTACATAATATTCTAAAATTATCACAATTAAAATCTCAAACATTATATAATATTACTAAAATTTAATTTTTACAATTATTCAACATAACATAATAAAATTCACATTTAAATGCTTAAATAATTTAATTATATAATAAAATTAGTTTAAAACCCATTTTATTTCCAAAATAATATATAATATATTATTTGAAAACAATTTTTGAAAAATAGTATTAATTAGTTAAAAATAGTAATTAATTTGTAAAAATCATTTTAATACCTTAAATAATTATAAAATCAACTAAAACATAATATTTAACTATAATTGACACAAAATTACACAATTACCCCTATAATACAAAATATCCAATATACTAAATAATTTCCTCAAAAATTATATAAAGTCATTGAAATTATTTAATCAATATATAACATACTAATATCAACCAAAACACATATTTATTCAATAATTTCATCAAAATACATATTTAATCTAATAATTCAAAATACACATAAATTATATAAAATTCCATAAAAATTATGCAAATTCATAAAAATTATCTTATCAACAAATAATATTCTAATATCAACTAAAACACAAAATTAAACTCTAAATTCAACCAAAATACACATTTAACTCAAAATTCCAAAATTTACATAAACTAAAAATATTCATAAAAATTATATAAACATTCCAAAAATTAATTTCTCAACACCAAAATTAATAACAATATATAATAACAATAATTTAACCAAATTCATAATTTAATTAATTTATTTATGAAAAGTCATTAAATAATATTAATATAATAAAAAATTCACTAAAATTAAAATAAATTCCAAAATTATAACAAAAATATATTCATGAATCTCAAGCTACAAGTATCATCATTTCTAAAAGAAATCATAAAAAATCAACTAAACTCAAGTTAAAAAAAATTAAAAAGAAATTTGACATAAACTAAAAATATGTAAAACTCACCAACTATTAGCTTTGAGCTTCGATCAAGCTCGGAATTAACTTCCCCTCAACTCAAGGAGTCGACCGAGCCAAGGAAATCAAGCTCCCACCGTCAGAAAGTCACCGACGACCGTTGCACCATGCTGTTGCCGTTGCTACTTCTGCATGTTGTTTTCGGGCGAGAAGGAGGAGGAGAAGGTAGCTCAAGGAAGGTTCGGGTGGCGCTGGTAGCTCAAGGAAGGTTCGGGTGGCACTGGTAGAGGCTAAGCAATGCGAGGAAGAAGGAGAAGCACAGTGACAAAAGAGGGCCGGGATTACGGGAAGAAA
This sequence comes from Mallotus nudiflorus, assembly GCA_947683625.1. NCBI lineage: Eukaryota > Viridiplantae > Streptophyta > Magnoliopsida > Malpighiales > Euphorbiaceae > Mallotus > Mallotus nudiflorus. The sequence continues at coordinate 134,545 of CANTUR010001381.1, read as the reverse complement.
GGGAAGAAATGGGTTCTGCACATGTTTTGTATATAATAATAATAATAATAATAATAATAATAATAATAATAATAATAATAATAATAATAATAATAATAATAATAATAATAATAATAATAATAATAAAACTTAAATTTAGGTTAATTTATTCTCCACCACTCATTTAATATATATATATATATATATATATATATATATATATATATATATATATATATATATATATATATATATGTACACACAAAAACAAAGAGCAGAGTTATTTTCTTCCTTTTCTTCTCGAAATTTCCGGCCCTTCCTCATCACTATGCTCCTTCTTCTTCTTCCTCAAGATTGCTCAACCATTATCAGCGCCATCATCTTCTCCTTCTCGTCGCCACTGCCATTGAAGAGCTGCAGAAGCTGTTGATGGACAGCACACAGAAGCAGCAGCGGCAACCGTAGGGAACAGACATCGCCAGTGACTTCCAGACGGAGAGAGCTGTGTTCCTTAGCTTGTTCGATTCTTTGAGCTCCACAGATGATGATTCTAAACATGATTTGAGCTCAAATCCATTCGAGGGTGAGTTTTGTTTAATGTTTTGTTTGTAACTTATTTTCGTTTTTATTTTTTTTTAAGCTTAAATGAGTATAATTTGTGTTGATTTCTTTTTGAAACAATGATGTGTGAGATTTAAGCTTTTCAATTATATTTTTGGTTAATTTTTCTAAATTTATTTTATTTATGGGTAATTTTTTTATTTTTTTATACTTAATTATTAATTATTAAAATTTTTGTTAATTAATTATTTTAATTATAAATTTGGTTAAATTATTTTTGTTACAAATTGTTAGTAATTATAATGTTGAGAAATTAATTTTTGAGAATTATTATATAATTTTCACAAAAATTTATAGTTTATGTAAATTTTAAAATATTGAATTAAATGAGTATTTTGGTCAAATTTAAAGGTTAATTGTGTGTTTGAGTTGATATTAAAATGTTATTTATTTATAAAATAATTTTTATAAATTTATATAATTTTATGGAATTTTATATAGTTTATGTGTATTTTGGGATTAATATATTAAATATGTATTTTTATAGAAATTATTGGTTAATTAGGTGTATTTGTTGATTTTAGTGAATAATATGTTGAAGAAATAAATTTTGAGTAATTACATAATTTTTATTGAATTTTTGAATATTATTATTACTTTATGAGTATTTTTGTATACTAGGGGCATTTTGGTAATTTGGTAGTGATTTTGGCTAAATATTAAATGTAATTGGTTTTAATGATTATTTGAAGTATAAAAATGATTTTTACAAATTAATTACTATTTTTAACTAATTAATACTATTTTTCAAAAATTATTTTCAAATTAGATATGATATATTATTTTTGTAAACAAATGGGTTTTTAGTAACTTTTAGTATGTCTATGGATTAATTAAGTAATTTGAATTTAGAAAATGAATTTTATTAATATTGGTGTATTTTTCGAGAAATATCAATTTTTAATATTGGTGTATTTTTCGAGAAATATCAATTTTTACTTATATTATATTATCATTAGGATTTTTAAGTAATTACAGGAAAAATAATTATTTTTAATGTTTTTAATGCTTAAATTGCCAAATTTTGATATTTAAAGGGTATTTTTGGTATTTGTTGAATTTATGTACATTTTTTTGTATCTTGTGGTGAATTGTGGACCTCGGTCGGGAAAAATTATAGTTTGGGATCTCGACTGAAGAATTGGGAGAATGTTATATTCGAAGTGTGTTTTCTTTGCAGGACCGGCTCTACTCTTTGAGTAGAGAGATGTCTGTTTTACAGGGGAGGTTCTGTCGGATTTTCGGTAGAATTCTCGTAAAATGTGATGTCCAGTCAAATCCCTATTCTAATTCTGTGTCTAAAATTCTAGATCGAGTCTTTAGAATTTCATGTTGTCATTTATTTGTTTAGTTGCACCGAGACCGAGGCCTAACAGATCAGGCCTGCTGAGTTTATCTCATGGAACGCTAACATGTGAGTTATTATACTGTATATATATGCATTGCATATAGAATGTATGACTTAGGATTTTTCATTTTCATTATATGTTTAAATAGTAATTTAATTATAATATGATTTGGTATATTTTTGGTTTATTTTTAGTATATCTTGATATATAAATGTTTGTATATTTTCTATATATATTTAATATATCACTGGTATAATTAGGGTTTATTTTTGATATATGCATGCTACATAATTAGGTTTATTTTTAGTATATTTCTGAATATATGTTTAACCTAAACACATATTTAAATAAATGATTATACATAATTGTTTTATTAAGCAATTTATGTACTTAGGATATATCTTTTGTATATTTAAGTATATTTTTAAGAAAATGCATGTTATATTATTGTTATACATTTAAATTGTTTTTAACAATATTAATGATTTGTCTTTAGTTTATTTCATATTTTATTTGACATAAATATACATATATATACCCGAAATATACTGGGTATATTTTAGGTATATTTTTGGTATATATATGGTTGGTTTTACTATTATGAATATTGTTCTACATTAATTATTTTCTGAATGAATGATTTATTCTAAGTGAAGGATATCAATAGAATGTGCTTCCTAGTGGGCAACACTAGGGCTGTGTACGTACCGGTGCGAAAGAATAGGGTTGAGTGAGAGTTAATTTTGGGTGATTACAATTGATTAGATTGATTTGACTAAGATTAATGGTATGATAGATAGTGTGATTGCGGGGCCAATCACACTGACAGTCAGACTGCTGGAGCTCGGTTGACTTAGTGTCTCGGGGCCAGTCTACTGTCCATAAGTGGATTGAATGATCTATTGGGTTGATTGAGATGTGAGGTGATAGATAGTGTGATTGCTAGAGCTTGGTTGACCAAGTGTCTCGGGGCCAATCACACTGACAGCCAGACTGCTGGAGCTCGGTCGACTTAGTGTCTTGGGGCCAGTCTGCTGTCCAGTTTGGAATAAGTGTTCTATTTGGAATCAAGTGAGCCTGTATGGCTAGAGTGATGATGAGGTTGATTGGGGATTGCTATTATTAGGGTTCTATGGATCCTTCATGAATTAAAATAAACGTTTTATACATTTAGTATATTTATAAAGGCAGAGTTTGGCATTCGGTGTGAAATGTGTTTATATACATATGTATATACGAATGCCTAATTGTTATGGTTTAGTTTGTATGTATATATAGTATAATAATTCACTCAGTGAGGTTTGACCCCCCTCAATTATTTTTTTTCAGGAGATCCTTTATCGTCAGACCTTAGTAGTAGAGTTCCTCGCTTATATAATGTATATTCTGAACTTTGATTTGTATTCTAGAAACTGCAATAGTTGTGTTATTGAATCAGAAGAGTATTATATTGTTTTGATATTATATACGCTGAAAATTTATATTTGAACACTGTATGATTATTTATTTATTTTATATATTGATTCAAAAAAATTTTAATTCTGTCGTATTTTTATTTATTTATTGCATGATTTTATTTTTCGAAGGCTTGCTATGGGTTCCGGATTTGAAAGAATTCTCGTTCCCTAGCGCCGATCATGACTCCTAGTTTGGGTCATGACAAAGTTGGTATCAGAGCATAGGTTTAGAGATATGGACCTAGTTTGTCAAGTCGTATTTTCTTTGGAACTACTGTAGGGAATTAGGTTCGGTCATGTCTTTGAAATGTCTTCCTTGTATTAAGAATTCCGCGTAACCGTTAGGGTGTCTATTGATGTTTGTGATTGTTTAAACTATTTGTTTATTTTTGCTCCTTGCTGATTGCCTTGAGCGTGAGTTGCTCCATCGATCGATGATAGTTGATCTTCTGAGCATGAGGTTCTACCCCCCTATGCAGCTTGTTAGGCGTAGGGGTAAAGATGGATTTAGAAGGCCTGATGATTGCTGTTGATAGCGGGAATAACTGAATGAGGAGCTGGTGGTTTAGTATTGCAATGATGTTGCTTCTGCAATAGGCGTTTTGCAGGATGCAGTACTAATACCTTCGATCATTCAGTAGATGTAATTTCTATTTCAGGCGAGAACTCAAGATATGTCAATTCTGTGTATATTATATATTCTGAATTCTATTGATTTCCATATCTTTTCAGCGCAGTGAATGCAAATTATTTCTTCTGTCGAGACAATATTGATAATCAGTCTTTTCAAGTTCAAGTTGTGGTTATAGTTTCAGCTTTACTACACCTATCTAGTATAGGGGTAGGTTAGATGCAACTGTAACTCAAGGGTAGTCATTAGAAGCAGTACAAGCATTCCTTTTGAACTTGAATTTGCAACAATTGTGGCCAGGATAGCCGAGATTAATAAGAGCTTGATAGCATTTAGCCAGGTTTGATAGTTGTTTGATTATGCTTGACGAAGGAATTGGGAAAATGTCTAATGAAGGAGAAACACTCTTGTACTCTTGATGGTGAAATGTCAGTTCTGACTGCAACACATAATTTGAGTTAAAGAAGGATTTCTAAGATGCTTCCATTCACTTTCAAGGAGAGATAATTAACTGTGGTTGTTACTGCTCAGAGTAAGAAAAGACTGGTAGAATTGTGTGTTACAGGATTAAGTTTGATATATTGGCATCTAAATCAAGAATTGAGATTCATAGAGTTATTGTGAATTCAGTCTTTTGGGTCTAATTAATCTTGATGAGATGTGAAAGGGTTGTCAGGAATATCTGGTTCTAGTTGAGTATACTTCAGTGGAGAAGTTATCTCTCCCAGATGTTTTAATTGCCTATGAGTTACCAGGTTTACCACTTTACAGAGATTGAATTCTGTATCGATGTGGTTCCTGATATAACTTCTATTTCAACGTAGCCCTACAAAATGACTCTTGCAGAGCTGTAGGAGTAATTGTAAGAGCTGTATGACTAAGGTTTTGTCAGACCTTATGTTTCTCTTTGGGGTGCACTAGTCCTGTTGTGAAGAAGAAGGATGGTACCCTGAGACTGTGCATTGATTGCAGAGAGCTGGATAAAATGACAGTGAAGGACAAGTATCCTCTTTTGAGGATAGATGACCTGTTTGATCAGCTATAGGGTGCACAGTTCTTTTCTAAAGTTGATTTGAAGTCGGGTTATCATTAGTTGTGGATCAGTTTGTAGTAGTCTTTATTAATGATATACTAGTGTATTCGAAGTGAATGAAAGGGTATGTATATCACTTGAGGACTAAACTACAGACATTAAGAGAATGTCAGCTTTATGCTGAATTCAGGAAGTGTGATCATTGGGTGGAGAGTGTTGTTTTTCTTAGAAGTGTGGTGTTTAAAGATAGAATTCGAGTTGATCCACAAAAGATCGAAGCAGCATCTGAGCGGCCCAGACTGACTGAATCCATTGAGATCTGTAATTTTCTTGGTTTAACTAGGTATCATAGGAAATCTGAACAGAATTCTCTAGAATTGTAGTTCCTATGACCTGCATAACTCAGAAGAATGTGAAGTTTGTATGAATAGATATTTGTTAGAATAGTTTTCAAGTATTGAAGAAGACCGATTGATCTGAGGGTTACGTGAACTTTAGAGGATAAGACCTGATATCATTATAGCATTTCATCATATCATCATAGCATCTCATTACAACATTTCATCATAACATTTCATTCTAGCATTTCATCATAACATTTCATTATATCATCTCATCATGACATTCATCATAGCATGTCATCATGGCATATCACCATAGAATGATCTGCTGATAGGAGATGCCCAAGTTAATAATATAGGGTTGATGTTGTAATTTGAGAAAGGGATTCTATATAAGTAGTGGAAATGAAGTTGCAGTGTACATCTAGATGATTATCAAGAATTATCACAGTATTCAGGATCAGTACTAGTGGGTTGGATTATAGAAGGAGGTGACTGATTGTATTTCTAAGTGTTTAAATTACTAGCCAGTGAGAGCTGAACATCAGAAGTTTTCTAGGAAGTTTTGATCTCTTTTGAATTTGGGTGGAAATGAGGGAGAATTATGATAATTTTTGTGGTTGGTTACCTCATTCGAAGGGTGAATATGATTCTGTTGGAATGATTGTAGACAAATTGACCAAGTCAGCTAATTTTTGGCCAGTGGAAGCCACTTATTCAGTAGCTAAGTGGGTTAAGCTGCATATGAAACATATTGTGTGCCTGCATGGACTACCTGTGTCCATTGTTTATGGTAAAGGTACAGTGTTTACCTTTCAATTTTGGCAGAGATTGTGGAGAGTAATAGACACCTGGTTGGATTTCAATACTACTTTTCATCCTCAGACAGATGACAGTCTGAGAGGACGATCCAGACACTAAACAGTATGTTGAAGATGTGTGTTTTGGATCTAGAAGGTAGCTAGGTTGATTATATGCTACTTATAGAATTCACTTATAATAACAGCTACCATAGTAGTATTGGAATGAAACTACCTGAGACTTTTATGGAAAGAAGTCTTAATTAGATATTAGATGGTTCAGAATACAGTGAAGAAGTTACTATAATCAGAAGAGCGATATGGATCCTAGATGCAGAGATATGGAGTTTCAGATCGAAGACTGTAATTCTGAAGATGTCTTCAAAAAGTGGTGTGATGAGATGCATTGAACAATATAGAACTGAATGAAGATCTGAAGTTTGAGAAGGAATCAGTTGTGATTGAAAATTATCAAGCTTGATAGTTATGTTCGAACTAGATTCAGATGATCAAGGTTCCATGACGTGGCAACAAAGTGAAAGAGCTTACGTGAGAGACTGAAGCTAAGATGCGAGCTTCTTACCCGTATCTCTTTCCTCCTTGATTCTTGTATTATTCTTTTCTTGGAATTCGGGGACCAATTTTTATAAGGAGAGGAGACTGTAATAACCTTTGTTTTTAATTTATTTTATTAAATAATGAGATATGCAGTATTAATAAAGTTTAAAAGTTACATTTAATTATTTTACTATTTTGTGACTTATTATCATTATTGTATGTTAATTGAATTTTCTATGTAAATAAATTATTTTGAACGTTTAAATTCCATTGTGTAAAGTTATTATTTTCGAATACTATGGTTTTAATAATGCTAATTTAGTGCATGAATATTTTAATACTATTTTTAATATTATTTCTTTAAGCATTAATATTATTCTATTACTTGATGTGATTTATGTATTATTAATATTTTTGAAAGTAATCCACTATTATTATTAATCGTATTATTTTCATTGTTATTTATGTGAGTTATTATTACTATTTTTTTATTATTATTTATTTTATTAAATATATATTATTTGTATTATTAATCATTTAATAACTATGGTTATTATTATTGTTATTTTTAAATGAATTTTATGTGTTTATTTTTATGTGTGTGTGATTATAAGTGTGTGAGATATTATGTGGTGTGTATATATATATATATATATGAGCATTATTTGTGGTAGGGATTAAATTAAACTAAAGTTATTATATTATATTATAAGATTATAGTTTAATATATATATATATATATATATATATATATATATATATATATATATATATATATATATATATATATATATATATATATTAAACTATATATGAGCATTATTTGTGGTAGGGATTAAATTAAACTAAAGTTATTATATAATATATATATAATATATATATATATATTAAACTATATATGAGCATTATTTGTGGTAGGGATTAAATTAAACTAAAGTTATTATATTATATTATAAGATTATAGTTTAATATATATATATATATATATATATATATATATGTACACACAAAAACAGAGAGCAGAGTTATTTTCTTCCTTTTCTTCTCGAAATTTCCGGCCCTCCTTCATCACTATGCTCTTTCTTCTTCTTCCTCACGATTGCTCAACCATTATCAGCGCCATCATCTTCTCCTTCTCGTCGCCACTGCCATTGAAGAGCTGCAGAAACCGTCGGTGGACAGCATACAGAAGCAGCAGCGGCAACAACAGGGAATAGACATCGCCGATGACTTCCAGATGGCGAGAGCTGTGTTCCGTAGCTTGTTCGATTCCTTGAGCTCCACAGATGATGATTCTAAACATGATTTGAGCTCAAATCCATTCGAGGGTGAGTTTTGTTTAATGTTTTGTTGTAACTTATTTTCGTTTTTATTTTTTTTAAGCTTAAATGAGTATAATTTATGTTGATTTCTTTTTGAAACAATGATGTGTGAGATTTAAGCTTTTCAATTATATTTTTGGTTAATTTTTCTAAATTTATTTTATTTACGGGTAATTTTTTTATTTTTTTATACTTAATTATTAATTATTAAAATTTTTGTTAATTAATTATTTTAATTATAAATTTGGTTAAATTATTTTTGTTACAAATTGTTAGTAATTATAATATTGAGAAATTAATTTTTGAGAATTATTATATAATTTTCACAAAAATTTATAGTTTATGTAAATTTTAAAGTATTGAATTAAATGAGTATTTTGGTCGAATTTAAAGGTTAATTGTGTATTTGAGTTGATATTAAAATGTTATTTATTTATAAAATAATTTTTATGAATTTATATAATTTTATGGAATTTTATATAGTTTATGTGTATTTTGGGATTAATATATTAAATATGTATTTTTATAGAAATTATTGGTTAATTAGGTGTATTTGTTGATTTTAGTGAATAATATGTTGAAGAAATAAATTTTGAGTAATTACATAATTTTTATTGAATTTTTGAATATTATTATTACTTTATGAGTATTTTTGTATACTAGGGGCATTTTGGTAATTTGATAGTGATTTTGGCTAAATATTAAATGTAATTGGTTTTAATGATTATTTGAAGTATAAAAATGATTTTTACAAATTAATTACTATTTTTAACTAATTAATACTATTTTTCAAAAATTATTTTCAAGTTATATATGATATATTTATTTTTGTAAATAAATGGGTTTTTAGTAACTTTTAGTATGTCTATGGATTAATTAAGTAATTTGGATTTAGAAAATGAATTTTATTAATATTGGTGTATTTTTCGAGAAATATCGATTTTTACTTATATATATTATCATTAGGATTTTTAAGTAATTACAGGAAAAAATAATTATTTTTAATGTTTTTAATGCTTAAATTGCCAATTTTGATATTTAAAGGGTATTTTTGGTATTTTTTGAATTTATGTATATTTTATTGTATCTTGTGGTGAATTGTGGACCTCGGTCGGGAAAAATTTAGTTTGGGTTCTCGACCGAAGAATTGGGAGAATGTTATATTCGAAGTGTGTTTTCTTGTGCAGGACCGCGCTCTACTCTTTGAGTAGAGAGATGTCCGTTTTACAGGAGAGGGTTCTGCTGATTTTCGGTAGAATTCTCGTAAAATGTAATGTCCGGTCAAATCCCTATTCTAATTCTGTGTCTAAAATTCTAGATCGAGTCTTTAGACTTTCCGTTAAATTATTCTGATTTCATGTTGTCATTTGTTTATTTAGTTGCGCCGGAGACCGAGGCCTAATGGATCAGGCCTGCCGAGTTTGTCTCGTGGAGCACTAACATGCGAGTTATTATACTGTATATATATGCATTGCATATAGAATGTATGACTTAGGATTTTTCATTTTCATTATATGTTTAAACAGTAATTTAATTATAATATGATTTGGTATATTTTTGGTTTATTTTTAGTATATCCTGATATATAAATGTTTGTATATTTTCTATATATATTTAATATATCACTGGTATATTAGGGTTTATTTTTGAATATGCATGCTACATAATTAGGTTTATTTTTAGTATATTTCTGAATATATGTTTAACCTAAACACATATTTAAATAAATGATTATACATAATTGTTTTATTAAGCAGTTTATGTAGTTAGGATATATCTTTTGTATATTTAAGTATATTTTTAAGAAAATGCATGTTATATTATTGTTATACATTTAAATTATTTTTACAATATTAATGATTTATCTTTAGTTTATTTCATATTTTATTTGACATATATATACATATATATACCCGAAATATACTGGGTATATTTTAGATATATATATATATATATGGTTGGTTTTACTATTATGAATATTGTTCTACATTAATCATTTTTCTGAATGAATGATTTATTCTAAATGAAGGATATCAATAGAACGTGCTTCCTAGTGGGCAACACTAGGGCCGTGTACGTACCGGTGCGAAAGAATAGGGTTGAGTGAGAGTTAATTTTGGGTGATTACAATTGATTAGATTGATTTGAATGAGATTAATGGTATGATAGATAGTGTGATTGCGGGGCCAATCACACTGACAGTCAGACTGCTGGAGCTCGGTTGACTTAGTGTCTCGGGGCCAGTCTACTGTCCATAAGTGGATTGAATGATCTATTGGGTTGATTGAGATGTGAGGTGATAGATAGTGTGATTGCTAGAGCTCGGCTGACCAAGTGTCTCGGGGCCAATCACACTGACAGCCAGACTGCTGGAGCTCGGTCGACTTAGTGTCTTGGGGCCAGTCTGCTGTCCAGTTTGGAATAAGTGTTCTATTTGGAATCAAGTGAGCCTGTATGTGGCTAGAGTGATGATGAGGTTGATTGGGGATTGCTATTATTAGGGTTCTATGGATCCTTCATGAATTAAAACAAACGTTTTATACATTTAGTACATTTATAAAGGCAGAGTTTGACATTCGTGTGAAATGTGTTTATATACATATGTATATACGAATGCCTGATTGTTATGGTTTAGTTTGTATGTATATATAGTATAATAATTCACTCAGTGAGGTCTGACCCCCCTCAATTATTTTTTTTCAGGAGATCCTTTATCGTCAGACCTTAGTCGTAGAGTTCCTCGTCAGTGTTCTTCAGCCCGGGCTATTTTATATAATGTATATTCTGAACTCTGATTTGTATTCTAGAAACTGCAGTAGTTATGTTATTGAATCATAAGAGTATTATATTGTTTTGATATTATATACGCTGAAAATTTGTATTTGAATACTATACGATTATGTATTTATTTTATATATTGATTCAAAAAAATTTTAATTCTGTCGTATTTTTATTTATTTATTGCATGATTTTATTTTTCGAAGGCTTGCTACGGGTTCCGGATTTGAAAGAATTCCCGTTCCCTAGTGCTGGTCATGACTCCTAGTTTGGGTCGTGACACATGTATAGGCCTTAACTGCTCAAGTCTATTTTGTATGATCCCCACAACATCGTTCAAATGAAAGGTTTAACATTTACCTTTTATAGCTTTGTATCTTCATTTATTTAATAGTTCCTTAAGTTAATTTTTGTGAATTTTTACATAAGATTTTTATTATTTCGAGAAACTAACATTTTGTTTATTGTAGGGATTCATCGATGATTTTTAATCATCAAGTATTCATCCTATTAATCAGTTCTTGAGAGGTTTTATTTAAATCACGCAATTTATTTTTGTTTATTATACTTTTATTTTGCACAAGATGTTATAATCCTTAATCCCTTTCCCACTTGATTTAGAATGTATGGTTGTAAATTATAATTTTTGTTTTATTTATAGTGAATGTTGGGACCAGTCGCATGAATTTAATTATTGTGCAAATCCGAGCCTAATTATAAAATCCAATAATTGTTTGAAGGAAATTGAAATCCATATGGTAACAAAGAAATCATTGAATGATTAAGGGCAATAAATTGCAAAATGTAAACGAAGGCTAACCACAAGGTTAGGTGGGAATTTAAACACCCATACCCAGCTTCTGAACTTGATCTTTGATGACAGCTTCTGGGAATCTCGTGGGATTTAATTACTGTATAGTGTGTCCCGGCTTTCGTCTTGGTGGCGACTCCATCTTCGAGTAAGCTTTATAACCTATTTAATATTCCTAGTAGGCCTCGAGCCCACACAGTGTCATGGTCGCTAAACACTTTGGTGCACACTAACCCCGCCACTTACGAGTGGCAAACTCCATTAGGGATAGAGAAACTGATTCCAAGTGATTTATGATTTATCATCTTTAATTATTCTTTGGTTTCTTTTGGATTTCTACTGTATTCACTACACTCTTTACACACAATGAGCACTTCAGTCCCGTTTTAACCCAATAATAGTCAGTATTTTACTAACTACATTTCATTCAAACGTGGGTGGTGGAATATTTAATTATTATCACTCATACATTTACTATCACGTCGTATGGACCCTTGGGTAGGGAGACATATATGGATGTATCGTTGTGGGAGCCTAAGCTTGCTCCCCAAAACTTAAGCTCATGTAGTGGCCTAACAATTTCCCTTAGGAATGTTCCCATTGCTTATGTTTTATGCCCTTTAATGGACCTTTAAATAAAACCCAAGCCCCTTACAAATGGATCTCATCAAGATGGGCCTTTCACGCCTATTCTCAGCCCATTTCAAAATAAGTATTGTCAAAATGCGCCTATCATGCCCATACTAGCCTATTAAAATGGATCTTAACAAGGTAAAGCATTGATGTCATTCTCAGCCATTTAAGGCAGACTTTGGATTTATTTAGAGGATCCATTACTTGTTTGCACCATTCTGAGAGTTTTCTTGCATACGTCAGTTTTATATTTCCTATTAATAATTAAAACCTAGGCTAGAAATCTTAGGACAAGATACTCACCATTGAACACATGTGTAGGAGAAATAAGGGCGGGAGGTCATCATTTTTAAAGCTTTTTATTTTGTCTTTGTGTTATGTATATATTAAATGTGCTTACTTATTTCTTTATTTTCTTAAATAATAAAACTAACCTGTATATCATGCATACCAATCATGCATAATTATAACATATAGTCTTGCAGCAGTATAGATCCTTCAAGCTCATCCAAGTGGGTCCGGTCCAGTTTTGGTCATTTAGTTAGAAGTTTAGAATAAAAATGGTAGGCAGTTTTAATCCAAGGCTTTTAAGGCACAATTAAAAAAGGAGGTGTTCACTGAGACCTGGTCCATGATGAGGGAGATGATGGGAGAGATAACTAAGCTAATTAAGGAAAACCAGTTGACACAGCCAACCAATCCGATTGATCTTGATAATGAAATCTCAGTGAGAAAAAGGGAAGGGGATTATGTGACGGTATTTGTTGATCCACCAAACCAAAGGAATGTGAATATGGATGAGGACATGGAACAGTCTGAGTGGGCTAAGACTATAACCAAGGCTATGAGTCAAATGCAGATGATGATGAAGGAGAAGGTATAGATGCTCTGTAAGATTACACTAATATGAATTTGGATATAGAAGATGATCTGCTGCCTCGAAAATTCAAATTCCCTAACATGAAAAAGTATTCCAAAACTGAGGACCCCCATTTGCATTTAGAGCAATATGTGAATTACATGAAAATCACTGAACTGACTAAGGCTTAGATAATCAAATAGTTCCTTATGTCATGAAGGGCTCACCAATCCACTGGTTCTATTATTTAGAACCACACATTCAGTCTGATTGGAAAGAACTGTGTGTTGCATTTATGAAATAATACTGCCTCAATGTTCCATTGGAGGTATTTTTTAGGGAGTTACAAACACTAAAAAAGGTTTAATGAGTCTTTCGCTAATTATACTACCTGGCTGGAGAGGAAAACTATCACAAATGAGGCATAGGCCTACTGAGTCAGACCAACTAGTGCTGGTAATAGAAGGGCATATTCTGGCATTATTTAAAAAGTTAAGGGATTTGGGAATTCAAAATTTTAAAGAGTTATATAGATTTGGGGTTCAGAAAGAATCAGACTTGGCCAAAAAAAAAATTCTTTGGAGGGAGATTTAGGGGCAAAGATGTCACCAGTTAAAACAGCAATGTCCAGATCAATACCATCAGGCAACCAAGTAGTAGTCTACAGATTAACGTTGTTAGGAAACCTTAAAGATTCTCTAATTGGGGTGGCCTTTATCCAAAGTCCTTGAGAAGTTAATCGAGAAAAACCTATTACGACCCTTACCTTCACAGCAACCCTTGCTAGGTGCCAATTTGAAATTTTTTTATAAATTCCACCAGACCATTAGCATGACACTGACAGTTGTATCTAATTGAAGAATGAAATCTAAGACTTAATCGATGTGGGTAAAATCACTGACCTTGAGATAAGAAAACTAAATACCAAAAATAACCCTCTACCTAATTACTGAAATGTGCCACCACCTAACCCACCCATTTTAATGATTAACACTGGCCTAACAGAAGAGTAAGTCTTGAACTCTTTGGTTGAAATCGTTCCTAATCCACTAAAGCTTAAACCCAAACCAAAGGTAAACAATCCATTAAGTTTATTGTGCATGTATTGGATAATTGGAGCTCTGATAATAAAGATGAAGTAAAGGTTGATTTGTGGGATGATGAGCAAAGTAGATCAGGCCAATCTATGAAAAGGTCGAGGAGAAAAAGTAAGAAGTTGAGGTTGCTGAGCCTGAATTAGAAAAGATAGAAAGTTTAGAAAAAAGAGAAGAAGTACAAAGAGATGAGGAAACTATCGCCAATATGTGGGAGTTACTTATGCATTCTAGGAATCACCGGGAAGCACTAGATCAGAAAAAGATCTCCACAACCTATACTCCTAAGCAGATGGTTAATTCCTTGAAAAAAACCCCCAAGGCACCATAATGTTTTCTGATAATGATTTACCTTTGGAAGGGAGGGATCACTACAAAGCCTTATTTATCAAGGTTAAAGTGAAAGGAAAGATGACTTACTATGTCATAGTAGATAATGGTTTTGCCATTAATATGTGTCTGTTAAAAATTCTATTAAAGCTAAGGCTAACTATGGCATATTTAAAACCTTCTGAGGTAGTCATCAAGGCCTGTGATGATACAAAAAGGCTTGTCCAGGGGACATTTAGAGCATTAGTCAAGATAAGACCTATCGAGACTTGGGTCAAGTTACACATGATTGATATTCCTGTAACCTTTGCTATTCTATTAGGAAGGCCATGGTTTTATCCCTTGGGTGGTATGCCCTCCATTGTCTAAATTTTTGAATGAGGGTAAGGTTGTCACCATCTTTGCTGAGACTGAAGCTGCTGTAGCTGCCTTGAAGCTAGCCCCCCCTAGGAAATAGCTATAAGCCTGAGCTTTGAGTTATGCATAATTTATAAAGATGAGATGGATGAGAGGGTTCTTAACATGATGCATAGTATGAAATTTATGCCTAGCATGGGATTAGGAATGGACCAAAGTGGACCTTTGAGATTTATTGAGCGTAAAGTACCCTTTCTGAAGCATGGGGTAGGGTTTAAAGGGACTGATGGTTTTGAAAAAAAATTGACATTTGGAATTAGCTTAAAAAAGAAGAGGAAGAGATTATGGTTGAGAGAAAGGGTTTATGGGAAACTTTTATGAGAGAAGGCACCGGGTACCTATACAATGGGCTTCAGAAACTTTGTTGATGGTTGGAGAAGTTATTCTAGGGTTTAAAATCTGTATTAATTTTAGGAATAGAATAAAGAAAGTTGTTGTTAAGGAAGTCTTTATGGAAGAGCTGGTATCAACTGAGGAAGAATCTGAGGAGAACACAGTCGCTTTAGAGATGAATGATATTGATAATCAAGACAAGGAGTTGGATTTTAAAGCCTATGTCCTCAACTCCATCATGGATGTCTTTTATAACGATTTTGATGTTTCTCTTACTTCTGTGTTTGAAATTGATGATTTGTTCTTTTTAAAAGTGAATGCAATGAAGTCTGAGTTTGCTTATTTGTGTGATGTTTTTCCTAATGGTTATTCTATTTGTGATGATCATTTTATACATATGTTTGACATTAATTCCATGCAAAGTGAATCATTTAATTTAGGCACGAATGAAAACCTTAAAAATATATTGCTTGCTTATGATTTAACTCATGGTGAGAGAGAAAAAATGAAAGAAACACTAATGAAAAGACATAAAGTATTTTCTTGGAGCTATAAAGACATGCCTGTGATTGATAGGGAAATCTCCAAACATAGAATCCCTACATATCCTCACATATCACCAGTAAAGTAGAAGAAGAGGAAACTAAGGCCAAAATAGGACTTCTGGTCAAAAAAATAGGTCGAGAAGCAGTTAAAGACAAAGTTCCTAGATGTGGTAGAGGACACCCAATGGTTGGCAAACATAGTTATGGTTGGCAAACATAGTTCTAGTCCCTAAGAAAGATGGAAGGGTCAGAATGTGTGTGGACTATAGAGACTTGAACAAGGCTTGGTCGAAAGATGACTTCCCACTGCCACACATCGACACATTGGTTGATAACACAGCTTCCAGTGCAATGTACTCTTTCATGGATGGGTTCTTGGATATAACACTGGTGGTAGTAATAGACAAGCTAAAGACATCATTCATCATAAAGTGGGGTATCTATTATTGTCAGGTAATGTCATTCGGATTGAAAAATGCAGGAGCTACTTATTATAGAATGGCGATTCCTCTGTTTTATAATATGATCCATAAAAAGATAAAAGTGTATATTAATGATATGATGGTGAAGTATAAAACCAGAGAAGGGCACTTAGAAGCTCTAGATAAGTTCTTGGCAAGGGTAAAAAAGTACAACCTTAGATTGAACACAAAGAAGTATGTTTTTAGGGTAACATCCGATAAATTACTAGGACACATTATCAGAAAGAGGAGAATAGAAGTGGACTTAGATAAGGTTAAGGTGATTAGGGAAATACCCACTTCGAGGAATGAAAAAAAAATTAGAAGGTCCATAGGGCGTTTGCAGTATATTAGTAGGTTCATAGCTAAGTTTTCTATTATTTGTAACATAATATTCAAACTCCTAAAGAAAAATCAGCCTATAATATGGGATGATGAATGTCAAAAAGCTTTCAAAACTATTAAGAGTTATTTAATGAATCCTCTAGTCTTACAGCCACTGAAGCTAAATAAGCCTTAAATCTTGCATCTAGCAATTGAGGATGATGCAGTAGGGGCAATGCTACCTCAAGAAAATAAAGAGAAAGTCAAACACGTAGTTTATTACTTGAGTAAGAAGCTCCTACCGTATGAAACCAATTACAATTTTGTAGAGAAAACATGTTTAGCTATAATTTAGGCGATGAAAAAGCTCTGATATTACTTTCAGTCCTACAGGGTATAAGCAGTTTCTAGAAATTATCCTCTCAGGTACCTTCAACAAACTCCCTTGCTCATAGGAAAGCTAACTAGATGGTTAGTGCTACCATTGAATTTGACATAGATTATATGGTGAAAAAAGCAGTAAAAAGGAGGGTAGTAGCATACCTTTTAGCTCAAAATCCAATGATCGATGAGCAAGAATGGGAGCTGGAATTTCCTAATGAACATTTAAGGGCAATAGAGGTTTAGGGATGGAGAATGTACTTTAATGGAGCTATTAACAACAAAAGGGTGGGTATTGGTATAATCCTAATCATGCTAGAAGGGGAAATGATCTTGATGGCCAATAGGCTTGAATTTCAAGTAATAAACAATCAAGCAGAGTACGAGAGGCTTACATTTTTTATTTAGTAGCATTGCATAGTGTGGGGGCATAGGATGTTACCATGTACAGAGATTCAATGATGGTAGTGAAAGAAGCTTCCAATAAATGGGAAGTAAAGAAAGATAGGTTGCATCCGTATTAGGATTATTTGGCTGCTATTTTGCTGTCTTTTTCTCAGTTCAAATTTATTCATATATTGAGAGAAGAAAACTAGGTAGTTGATGCTTTAGTTACTCTGGCTTTTATGTGGGAAAGTGGTAAACAAACAGAGGTCAGGCCTCTAATATTAGTGAAATCCTAAAGCCCTTGCTATAAAGAAATAAGGGTAATGCCGATGGATATCGCTGAGAAGCCTTAGTTTTATGACTTTTAGTGATACTTAGAAATGGGATAGTTCCTTGAGGATTCCAATAAGAAAGAAAGGATGTCCCTGTGAATGCTATCTCTGCAGTTCATTAGCCATCATGGAATCTTGTATAAAAGAATACGTGCTGGTGTCCATTTGAGATATATTGATAAGGAGGAGGCTCAGAAACTTATGGAAGTGATTCATGAAGGAATGTGCGAGTCACATATGAATGGGATAGTCCTAACAAAGAAAATAGCCCATCAATGTTATTTTTGGATCGCCATAGAAATATATTGTGTCGAGTTTGTAAGGAAATGCCACAACTGCCAAGCTTATGGGGATGTGAGCCATTTGTTGTCTATAGAGATTTAAGGATTAACTTCTCCTTGGCCATTTATAGTTTGGGGAATTAATATCAATAGGAGAGATAAGACTAAAGGCATCGAACGGTCATCAATATATCATCATTGCAATAGACTATTTCTCCAAATGGGTTAAGGTTGAATCTTATACCACTGTCAGCTCCAAGAAGATGGTGAGATTTATTGAAAAAAACATAATCTCCAGATACGGGTTACCTCATCACATCAGGTGGAGATGGCTGCACTATTAAGAGACTACAAAATCGAACATCACAGATCATCTCTGTATAGGCCACAGGTAAATGGGGTGGTGGAAGCTGCAAATAAGAATATGAAGAAGATCCTCGCTAAGATGATGGAGAATTATCAAGATTAGTAGGATTACTTATAGTTTGCATTATGGGTATACCGAAATACTACTAAAAATTTAATAAGGGCCACTTTATATTTCTTGGTGTATGAGTGCGAAGCCATGTTGCCAATAGAAGTTGAGGTTCGATCACTAAGGGTTCTTTTAGATTCCAATATCCCCGAATACCAATGGGTGGAAAGTCGATTGGCATAACTGACATTGTTGGATGAGAAAAGGATGAGGGGGCATTTATCATTCTTAACTATATCAGAAGAGGATAGCTCGGGCTTATAATAAGAAGATCAAGCCAGAAAAGATTAAAGAAGGAGACTTAGTGACAAAGCTTATAAAGCCAATTATGACTAATCCATGAGGGAAATTCAAGCCGAATTGGGAAGGCATGTATATGGTGAAAAGTTATTCTCTAAGGGTGTTGTTATCCTATATGACATTGAAGGAAATGAATTTTGAGAGCCTATCAAATTGGATAAGCTTAATAAGTACTTTTTGTAAAAGTCTCACTAGGGAGAAAACCTCAAAAATAAGCTATCTAGGAAAAAGTTAGAGATAAAAATGAAAAAATAAAAAGAATCCTGCTGGATTGAAAACCTCAAAAGAGGTGGTCCAGGCAAAAGTTAAGGATAGGCAAAAGGAGAGTGAGAGATGGAAATGGTAAGTCAACTAACGACATGAGATATGTCAGAAGCAAAATGTATATTCAAATTATGCTTTAGTTAAATGTAACAAATTGTTTTAATTACTATTAAACATTGAGTTAAGTGTCTATTATAAACTGTTTAATTGAAAAGGAAAACTCAATCTAACAAAAAGAGAAATGACGACTCAATTCATGAACTAATTTTGTTTTCTCCTCTTTTATTGCATATCCTAAGCACTCGATACTTGTAATTCTCTTATTCTTTTATTTCTAATAAACTTATCTCTTTATACCTGTTACAATTGAATCCAAGCCTTGTAATGATCATCGATGGTCGGATCCCCATTGTAGTCTATGTTCCTCTAAATGATTATGTAAGGCCAGGTAGCCACTAGGTTATCCAAGAAGTTATGGGTGAGGTCCTAGCTCGAACTCTTGCACTAATTCCACTATTAGTTACTTTTGTCCATATTGGAGGCAGAGACAGGCAGGATTACAGAAAGTAGCGAAATGAAGGCCAACAACGGGAATGTAGTAAGTGTAAGACTGAATAGTTGCACGTTGCAACCTCCTTCATGGGCAAATCCACTGAATTAGAGTATCAAGGAATGTGGATAGCTAGCTCTAAATGTTCTCTAGCATAGGATACAGTTTTCTAGTTTGATAATGCTTAGCTCTATACAGTGCTATGTCTCGAGGAGGTTCAATTAGTCTCAGCTTTTCATGGAACCACATCTATATGAGTGATGGGTAAGTAAAAATGATAAAAATGCTAGCAAATCAAAAAATAGAAGTTAGTAAATAATAAACTTACCTCCAATAAGAATTGACTTCCAAAAAATTGCTTCATCTCCATGAAGTTGTCCAATCCAATTATGGTTTCTGCTAGAACAAGGGGGAATGAATTGAGCCCCATTTCCACTTGCTCCAGAACATATAGGAGTTTTGAATCATAGTTTCCAAATGGTGACACAAGCAGGAATTGAGCGTACAAGTAAAGGGCCATCATCCAAGGCCAATAGATTTCTTCCCTGTCTATGTCTGAGATAGCTTTAAGAAAGGGTTCTAATGCAACCTCTGAGCCAAACAGATAGTGAGATGAAGACTGGGGTGGAAGATTGAACAATCACGCCATCTAATATTGAGTAGAATGTGAGTCTGGGATTCCAAGCATAGGGACTACGAGTTGGCATAAAGAATCCATTTGACAACCTATGAGGGCTTCAAACTCCTCTAGTAAGGGACATAGCTTAACTATATTGAACCAGAAAATGTGTTTTTGAGGGTCCCAAAATTGAGCTACTGCATGAAGAAATGGGAAGTTGATTCTTTTAGCATGAAGTGATTTGAAGACGAACAAGTGAAACTGCTTTAATTTGGCCCATGATGTGTTGTCTAAGCCTTTCAATATTGGTTGTAGTAGTTTGAGGCTTCTTTCGATCATAATTCAAGTTGTTAAGGGTATCCAGTGAGAGAAAATGGAGGTTTAGGGTGGAAATACCTGAAATTGAGATTGGAGGTGAAGGATTGGGAGTTAAAAAAGGAGAAACCAACCTAGCGATTAGGTGATCGCCTTATCAAAGAGGTATTGCCTCAGTACTATAGACACCCAATTTCGAGATGATGAGTTATGGATGCAACAAATGACTCCAATGATGAAAATGTCATGAATAGGTCTTTAATACTTGAACTTTAAAACTTCAGAGGTTTGATTGCATTTTTCAAATAAAGGATTTAATGTTTTGAAGGATTAAATTGCAATATTTTTTTGAGGACCTAATTGTAAAATTTAAATTTCTTTAGGGGTCTTTTTGTAATTAAATGTTAAAATAAATAAATACATAAATTTTTTTATGGATCAGAATTGTACAATCTGATTAGAATTGTACTATTCCTATCAGAATTGTACTATTTCGATCAGAATTGTACTATTTTGATCGGGTCCCGAGCTATTTTTTTATTTTTAATTTTTTAAATATATTTCCTGAATTTTGATTGGTTAAAAATTTTCTAAAATTTATTTTCAATATTTTCAAGAAATAAAGTCCTTTTAAAACTGGAATTTTGAAGTACGTAGGATTAAGGTTTTTTTTTCTGTTGGCTCTTTTCCTATATAAGGAGGAGGGGACTCTTTCTTTAGGGGGGGCTTTGGGAGACTAATTTTTTTTGCTTTAAAAATTCTCTCTATATTTCTTCTCCATATTTTTTTCTTTATAATATTTTTTTTCTTGAGATTTTCTTTGTTTTAAAGCAAGAGCAATAGACTTTTGAAGAGGAAGAGATCAAGTTTTGAAGATCCATTAAAAATAATGGTGATTGATAACACTTTGAGGTGCTAATCAATACTGCATCCGTTCATTCATCCCTTCTTCTACCCCTTTTCTTTATTTTTTTATTTGATTATTTAGTTTAATTCTAATCTTATTTAATTTTAATTTTAATTTTATTTAAGCTCTAATCATTGTTTATTTTTGTGCTTATGTTGGTGAATATGGAGGAAAACACATAATGATCATACTTGGAGAATCAAATCCATAAGAGGTCTATGGAATGCCATGGATAAGACCTTGTAGATATATAGTTTATAGGGGTTTTTTTATTGCTTTATTTTATTTATGTTTTGGGGTGTATTAATTATTTTTATTATTATTTTCAATAAATTATTGCAATAGCCCCAATAGTGAGAATAATGAAATTATGTGTGTGATTGCTTATTTATTTTAACTAATTAGTTAGTAAAATTAGAGTTTTGATTGGGTAATTAATTAAAATCAATGGTGAAAGTAAATTAATTTATATTGTATGTTAATGAAAATTAGGTTTTTTTAGAAGGAATTAATTTAATTAGTTGTTTGATCTTTTATTTAATTGTTTTAATATGTTTTATTTGTTTTTTTGGGCTTGTTTATTTATTTTTATGTGTTTTGAGCCTTAAGCCCATATTAGATTTTAATCCACTTAAATAAATTTAGGTTTTTTAGGTTTAATTAATTAAAATGCATCATTAGGCCCATAATTAATTAGATTTTAGGTTAGAGATAACTTAGGCCCATTTAGTAAATTAGAAATAGTCCCACCTAATTTAATAAAATTAATTAGATTTAGCTCATTTAAATTAAAGCCTTTTTTCATAAATTGTAGATTTAATATCGCTTTAGAATTAAAACATATAGAACTAGGCCCATTAATTTAAATACTTCATAATTCATAGATTTAGGCCCATTTTTAAAATTAAAATAAATAGACTTAGGTTTATTTAATTAAAATTAAAAGGAATTAGTCATTAGCTCACTTGTAAATTAAAATATATGGATTTAGCTCATTTAATTAAAATCTACGTAGATCAGACTAACTAAGGGATTATATGTTTGAATGAGTGCATTATTTACTTGTATTTTCATGACTGGTTTGCCTTGGAGTTAATTGCTAGAATAAGGATTTATATGAAATTGCATGTAAATAGAGGATAATATAGTAATTCATAAAGTAATTCTAAATGAACACGAGACTGAAAGAAGTTGGAATTTCGTACCTAGAATCTCCTGGTTGTGGTGCTAGCTTTCTTTTAGGGAATCGAGTACCACCTTTTTTATTTGTCCCAGTTATTACCCTGGGTGGCGACTCCTCATCTCCATGTCATGTCTTTATAACAGTAGTTAGTATGTTCTCTAGAGCCTTGAGCTCAAATAGTATTGCGATTGCTAAAATCTTGGACACACACTAAACTCCACCGTCTACAGTGGTGACTCCATTGGGGATAAGAGATACTGATTCTACTTGTGTTCTTTAGAATTATTTTATTAATTATTATTTTATTCTTGCATTCATTCTTCATGTCCCTATTAATCAATGGTGTTGGTTTATGGTTCCATGATTCCACTAGCTTCATGGGATTGTAAATCAGCTAACTATCACTCTTGGCCTTAACTCGGTTTAAGAGAGATTACCGGGCTCATCTGACTAGAGTCTATAACACAAGTCCTAAAGGGGGGTAGTCTTCTCTTGAGTTTTCAAAGGATGTCAGGCCCCTTTGACCTTGGCTTATGACTCAAGTCTTAAAGGAGGGCATCTTGCTAAGGGAACCTTGACCTTTTTATCTAACCACATATAATGGCTTAGTTATTTCCCCTAGGATCTACCCAAATTGCTTGTGAATGTTGCCATGAGGTATTTCTATCTATAAAGGCCCAAGCTTGATATCCGCTGTTGATATTAAGACCAAGAGCAAAAATCCTAGGAAAAGAGACTCGCTATTAAATATGTGTGTGTGAGGTATAAGGTTGGAAGGATGTATGTACACCTAACTTGTTACTTGCTACTTGTTGCATAGCACTGCATACATGCATCTCATGCATCATACTAATAATTTGTTTTTCAGCCATGATAGATTCATTCAGGTCTTTTTATGTTTGGAATCGAAAAGGTGGTAGACTAGTGAGAGTTGATTCGAGTCTGTAATTGATTGCGAAAAAGATCCTTAGCAGACTGGAAAAGAGTCCAATCAATTCACTCTACCTAGAAACTGCACAACTGAAACAAGCCGAAGAAATAGAACAACAAGAAGGAGGAAACTAGACCCTAGAGGATGTCAAAGGAGTATTGATGGATGACATGACAGCGATGATGTAAGATGAGTTAAGATAGGCTTTGGCCGGATTGATACCACCACCTGTTGTTGCTGCACCTCCTGTTGTGGCCAATCCACCTGCTGTGGGTACACCACCTGCTAATAATGACAATGCTGGGGAAATGAAACTCGAGGATGTTGAGAGTTATATGGTTAAAAAGGCGAAAAGGGAATCACTTGAACAAGTTCAAGAGCTAGAATCCAAGCAGATGAAAGCACTAACTTAGAAAATGTCTAAGAAGGAGGAATTAATAAGAGGACAGGGCATTGGATACTCATTTGATTTTGATGATATGATGCAATTTGGGGAGGATAAATTTTCTAAAAAATTCAAGATGCCATAGCTTTAGAAGTTTGATAGTACTAGGGACTTGAGGATTCACCTTAGTCAATACACAACTATCATGAGCACCACTAAGGCTTCTTTATCTATGGTTACCAAGCTATTTGTACTGTCCTTGGAGGGTATAATTTTTAATTGGTATCATGGGTTGAAGAAGTCTATCCGTGCAGATTGGAGAGAGTTGTACACTGCCTTTTCTAAGGCAATATGACTACAACACTAGGCTCGAGGTGTCCATCAGGGATCTAGAACTGACCAAGTAGAAGCCCACTGAGTCATTCTTAGATTTTCTAACCAGGATTATGAATAAGGCGGGACTAATAAAGAACAAGCTGGCTAAGAATGATCAGGTTAGGATGATAGTCTGAAACGTGCTACCTAATCTAGTTGAGAGGCTGCAGATGATGAATCCCAAGACATTTATAGATCTTGACAATGATGGGTTGCAAGTTAAAGAGATCGAAAATGAGAAAAAGAAGGCCACTAGGAACACTGGAGTGAGAAATTACCCAATTGGGGGCACGTAGCAAGGAAATACTAGCCGGGTTGTAGGAGTTCATACTGTCCAACAACCTAACCAACCCTTATCCAAAGTCCTAGACCATCTCATCCAAAAATGCCTCCTTAGACATTTAACCCTTATTAGACTACCAAACCCAAATCTCCCTAGCTTTGACACAAACAGTTACTGCAAGTTTCATCAAGTTACTGGTCATCCAACTGATTCTTGCATATGCCTTAAACATGAAACCCAAAACTTCATAGATTCTAGAAAAATCACAAACCCTAAGAAACACCTGAAATAATCATTTCCGAAATTACCGAAACATGCCACCTCCAACAACCATGATGATCAACTCAGGAGTAAGTGAGGAAGAAGTGCTAAACTCTTTTGAGGATCTAAATCTTAAAGCCGATGAGAAATCTCCTAGTGCCCCTAAAGATGTGGAAAGAGTAGAAGACTTGCTAGGTCAACTCTCAGGAAAATTTAATTATAAGGTGTTTGTAAGCACCCAGTTTCGGGATGCAATTGTGCACAATTGCAATGTAAGTCCTTATGATGAAATTCATTTAAAAATTGAACTTGGTTGTCAATATCCTGGACCTTAGGGACTAAATTGCAACATTTTTTAGGATTTGATTACAAATAAGTTAATTTTTTAGGGGTCTTTTGGTAAGTAAAAGTATGGATTTCCGATTAGAAATCCATAATGCCGATCAGAATTATGGATTTTTGATCGAAAATCTAGATTTTCGATTAGAAATCCAATTTTCCGATCGGTATTACACAATGCCGATGCGTAAAAGTCCCATTTTTTGATTTTTTTGCATATTTTTTCCTATTTTTTGTCGATTTTTTCTTTTTTTGATTGTTTAAAAATTGAATTTTTAATATTAATTTTATCTGAAAAGTTTTTTAACGCACACAACTTTCAAAAAACAAATCCTTATCAAAGGAGATGAGTCTGTTCCTCCTGGTAGGGAGATGAGTCTGTTCCTCCAAAGGAGGAAGCCAGTGTGCATAGACTCTGCATTTAAAAGCAGAGTCTGCATGCGTGCGGGGGAGGACTCTTTTTTTGGGAGAAAAAATTTTAGAGAGACTATGAAAAAAGATGAAAAAAAACACAAAGACTCACACATACAGACTAAAAAAATGAGAGAAAAAAAGAGATTGTGAAAGAAAGAAGTGAGTTATACAATCAAACCCTCTGTCCAAAATCAAACAACAAGTCAAAAACAATGGTGACAATCTCAATTTAAAGGGCTATCTCAAAGCATATGCACAACATTCGTTTTTTTGTTCTTCTCTTCTTTTTTTGTGATTTTTATTTTATTTCATTTTTTTTTATTATTCAATTTCATTACTAATCTGATTATTTTTGTGTTTTCATTTTGATATGCGAATATGGATTGAGGAGGATGTTGCTAGTGTTTAAACTGAACAAAAGGTCCATGGAATACCATGGAAGAACCTGTGTTGTTTTCCAGTAGAATTTAGGGTTTTATCTTTATTTTTCATTTTGGTGTTCTGTATAGTTATTTAATTCATGGGTGTATAATTATTAAATTTTAATTTTGTACGTAGTTGGGAATAGTAAAAGATTTACTTTTCTACACTTTAAAATTAATTAGTAAAACTAGGTTCACTAGGTAAAATTAATTAAAATTAATGGTGGCCTTAGTTAATTAGGGTTTGTATGTAATTAAATTAGGTTTTTTAGAAATCATATGTAAATGTGTTTTGATTTGATTTTGTTATGTTTTTATGTTTTTTTATATTTTTGGGCCCCAAGCCCATGTTTAGGTCTAACCCATTTAATAAATAGGCTCAAGAATGGTTTAAGACTTTAAATAATTAAAATCAATTTAGGCCCATTAGGTTAATTAGATTTTAGGCCCATTTAATTAATTAAAACTTGTTTAGACTTAGCTCAGCCCACTTAAATTCATTTCTTTTAAAATAAATAGACAAAGGCCCACATTTCACTTAAAATAAAACCAAGTTAGACTTAGACCCACTAATTTAACTTTTTCTTTAAAATTAAATAGACTTAAGCCCATTTTTTAGACAAAGTAAAATAAATAGATCTAGGCTCACTAATTAATAAAAATGTATGCCCACCTTTAGTCTCTTTCTCTCTTGTAAATAAAATGTAAATCTAGTTAACTTTTTAATAAAATTAACACAATTTAGACTTAGGGACAACACGATGTTGAGTGCATTTTTTATGTGTAATTTTATTAACTAGATGCCTAGGGTTAGATGGATGTCAGATAGGGTTTAATAAAATTGCATGTAATTAGAGGATGAAATAATCATTTATAAAATTATTCTAAATGAACACAAGACTAAAAGAAGTTAGTATTCCGTATCCAAAATTCCTAGTTATGGTACTTGCCTTCTTTTAGGGAACTGAGTACAACCTTTTCGATTTTTCCCAGTTATTACCTTGGGTGGCAACTCCTCATCTCTACGCCATGTCTTTATGACAGTGGTTAGTGTGTTCTTTAAGGCCTTGAGCCTAAATAGTGTCGTGGTTGCTAAAATCTTGGATGTGCACTAAACCCCGTCGTCTATAGTGTTGATACAATCACCTTTTAAACCACCTTCGTTTGACATATCCATTGATATAATCAAGCCTACAAGATAGGGTGATGAGTTCGATGATAAAAAGCTGTTAGTCAAAAAGGAGAAATGCATGGTTGAAGTATGGAAAGATGGAAAGAAGGACCAGACTGTTGTGGTTATTGATATTTGGTAAAATTCTGATGAGGAAGGCATTGAAAGATATAATGTATGGCTTGATAATCCTAAAGTTAGTCATGTTACCAAAAGTGGGAAGGGTTATAAACCAGCAGAGAAAACCACGAAGAGAGAAGAAACTATTGAAGGAGAAGACTTAGATGAACATAGCGATGACGTGATTCTTGAACAACTCAAGAAAGCAAAAGAAAATGTAAGCATTTGGGAGCTGGGAGCTCTTGATGCACTCAAGTAGCCACAGGAAAGCTCTGGTTAAGGCTCTAGTTAAGATAAACATCGAAACTACTGCTACTCCTGAAGTAATAGTGGCCAAGGTTACGGAGAAAAAGCATGAGGTTATTACTTTCTCTGATGAGGATTTACCTGTAGAAGGAAGAAATCATAATAAAGCTCTGTTCATTCCAACTGAAGTAAGAGGGAAAAGGACCAATTATATGATGGTGGATGATGGGTCTGTAATTAATGTTTGCCTGCTATGGATCCTACCCAATCTAGGAGTGAAGGTGGAGGATTTGGCAAAGTCAGATCTTGTAATCAGGGCTTGTGATGATAGCACGAGGAATGTAGAGGGAACATTTGTGGCTCCTGTAAAGACTGGGCCTATAGAAGCAATGGTGGAATTCACGGCGCTAGATATTCCTGTTACTTATGCCTTACTATTAGGTAGGCCTTGGTATCATGTTTTGGGAGGAGTGCCTTCAACTGTGCATCAAAAGGTGAAATTCCTACATGAGGGGGAAGTTGTAACTTTAGATGCGAGCATGGGCAAAACTATGTCTGTGGTTATAGGTAGTTAAAAATGGGTAGTTATTCCTCCTGGTTTCCGAATAGCCATGATCTCAAATGGAATTTTGATGGATCCAAGGGTTATGAGCATGATTAAAAAGATGAATTATTGACCTGGACAAGGACTAAGAAAAGATGAGCAAGGCATCCTAGAATTACTAGATTTCAAAACCCAAGATGATACAAGAGGATTGGGCTATACTGGAGTTGGATTCGGCAGCAAAATGGTAAGAATAAGGTTTTTCAATGAGAATAAGCTTCTAAGGAACGTGGGACCTCTGAAGGATAAATTTGTTAAACAAAAGAAAGAGAAGTTCTATATGGGTGAAAAGGAGCCTGTCCAAGTAGCTAGTGTGGATATCCCTGGGTTCAAGATCTTTAAAAAGCAGATAGTTGAGAGGTTAGTACAAGACAATAAGGACAAGGTGATGAAGACAATTGCTGAAAAGATGAAGGCTGAGGATATTGAAGAGCTATTTTGTCTCCCACCTAATGAAGAACCACCACAAGATTTAGCTAGCATTATTAATAACAGTTTTAGTGATGTTTTTATGAAGAAACTGATGAAATAATGTCCGATTTGTTTGAGGACAAAAACTCTATTTTTCCTGTGGTTAATGATATGAATTCTGGTTTGGCTTACTTATGTAATATTGATTCTAATGGTCTTATGCATTTTAATAATGATCGTTCATGCATGTTTGACATTAATTCTATTCAATTAGATTCATTAAACATGGGCACAAATGAACAACCAAAACACATTTCTATATCACATGATTTAACTCCTGAAGAAAGAGAAAAATTTGAGACAATATTAACAAAAAGAAAGGTAGTATTTGCTTGGTCCTATAAGGATATGCCAGGGTTAGATAGAGAAATCACGAAGCATCACATTCTAATATATTCAGAAGCTAAACCTATTAAGCAAAAACTTCGTAGGTTGAGGCCAGAGTGGATAGAAAAGATAAGAGAGAAAATCGCTAAGCAGATCCAAACTAATTTTTTAAAAGTAGTGGAATACCCTCAATGGTTGGTAAACATAGACCAGTTCCCAAGAAAGATGGAAAAGTCCAAATGTGTGTAGACTTTAGAGATCTGAATAAGTCATATCCAAAAGATGACTTTCCTTTACCCCATGTTGATGTGATTATCAATAGTGCAACATCTAGTGCAATGTACTCTTTCATAGATGGGTTCTCAGGTTATAATCAGATAATGATGGTAGTTATGGACAAGATCAAAACTACTTTTATCATGGAATGGGGGACGTATTGCTACAAGGTGATGCCCTTTGGGTTGAAGAATGCAAGAGCAACTAATCAAAGAGTAGCCACTGCCTTATTTCATTATATGATGCATAAGGAAGTGGAAGTGTATGTCGACAATATGATGGTTAAGTCAGAAACAAGAGAAGGACACTTTAAGGCTCTGGATAAGTTCCTAGCAAGAATAAAAAGATAACCTAAGGCTTAATCCGAAGAAATGCATCTTTAGGGCGATTTCTAGAAAGTTATTGGGGCACATAGTCAGCAACAGAGGAATAGAAGTCGATCCAGATAAAATCAAAGCCATCTAGGAGATTCCAATACCAAGAACGGAGAAGGAAGTATGAGGGTTCATTGGAAAACTACAGTACATCAACAGGTTTACTGTGAGACTTACCATGGTTTGTGATTCAATCATCAAGCTCTTGAGGAAGAATCAACCAGTGGAATGGAATGAAGAATGTCAAAAAGCCTTTGATAAGATCAAGGAATACCTTACTAACCTACTTGTGTTAGGACCACCGAGGCAAGGTAAACCCTTAATCTTATATTTGGCTTTGGAAGAAAAAGCAAATAGGGGCAATGCTAGCACAAGAAGGACTAGAAGGGGTGGAGTACGTAGTGTATTATCTCAGTAAAAAGTTCCTGCCATATGAAGAAAAGTACAATCTGGTCGAGAAGACATGTTTGCTAATGATCTGGGCTATAAAAAAGCTAAGGCATTATTTCCAGTCTTACAAGGTACAAGGTGTCTTAAAGATAGATCCTTTGAGGTACTTGTTTCAAGCACCAGCTTTGACTAGAAAGATGTCTCGATGGTTGGTACTTTTAACTGAGTTTGATATAGAGTACGTTACTACTAAGGTCATTAAAGGAAGAGCAATAGCAGAATTTCTAGCCTAGAATGTAGTCGAAGGAAATGAGCAGTAGAATCTAGAGTTTCTAGATGAGAACTTAGCAGTAATATAACAACATGAATGGAAGCTTTATTTTGATGGAGCTGTGAATAATAGAGGAGTAAGGCTAGGAGTAATTCTTATTACACTAAGAGGAGAAACCATCCCAATGGCTAAGAAATTAGACTTCAGGGTCACAAACAATATGGCTGAGTACGAGGCATGTATCTACGGCATGGAAGCAGCGCTAGCAATTGGAGCTAAAGAGCTACTGGTTTATAGAGATTCCCTATTAGTCATTAGTCAGGCTAATGAGGAGTGAAAAGTGAAAAAAGAGAGATTGAAACCTTACATCTGCTATTTGAAAAAGCTAATGAGGAATTTCACTAAATGTCTCTTCATGCATTTACCAAGAGATAAGAATCAAATGCCGGATGCCTTGGCAACACTTTCTTTAATGTGGGATAAATCAACGAGATTAATGATGAAGCCTTTGGTAATAATGAAAATGAAAGCTCCGTGTTATAGTAAGGAACAAGTTAGGAGTATCCAGATAGGGCCAGAAGAAAAGTCATGGTTTTATGACATTTAGAGATTTATTGAGTTAAGGAAATACCCAGAGGAAGCAACTTCTAAAGAAAGATATGATCTTCGTGTTCTTGTGCACCATTATGCAAGTCATGACGGGATGCTATACAGAAGGATGCGAATGGAATACAGCTAATATGTCTCAAGAAGGATGATGCAGAACAAGCAATGAGAGAAATTCATGCAGGGGTTTATGGATCTCACATGAATGGAATGATTCTGGCAAAGAAAATGATTCGGCAAGGGTATTACTGGATAAGCATGGAAAGGGACTGTATCTGAGTAGTGAGAGAATGTCATCAGTGTCAAGTACACAGGAACCTTAATCATCTTTCCCCTACAGTGCTAAATAGCTTAACATCTCCATGGCCCTTTGTAGCCTGGGGAATAGATATAATAGGGAAAGTAAAACCAATTGCTTCGAACAGGCACAAGTATATAGTAGTTGCAATTGACTACTTCTCTAGATGGATAGAAGTAGAGTCTTTTGGTACCTTGAAGACTAGATAGATGGCAAGGTTTACTGAGAAGAATCTCATTTGTAGATATGGGATCTCACATCATGTTGTGACAGACAATAGTGTTCAGTTCCAAGCAGAAATGGCTGAATTATTGCAAAGATATAAGATCGAGCATCATAAGTCCTCACTTTATTGACCTCAGGATAATGGCGTAGTTGAAGCAGCTAATAAGAATATAAAAAAGATCCTCTCCAAGATGGTGAAAATGCATAAAGATTGGTATGAATATCTCCCTTTTGCTTTATGGGGATACAGAACTACAACACGCACTGCTACGGGACACACTTCATTCTCGTTAGTATATGGTTGTGAAGCGGTTTTGCCTATAGAGACGAAAATTAAATCCTTGAGAGTCGTTATGGAAGCAAAAATTCCTGAGAGTGAATGGATACAAAAAAGATTCAATCACCTCATTTCTCTAGATGAGAAAAGGATGGATGCTCTATTTCACACTCAGATTTATCAGAAGAGAATAGCGAGAGCTTTCAACAAAAGGGTTAAGCTGGGAAAAATAAAAGCTAAAGATATGGTATTAAAGCAGACAAAGGCGATGGTGTTTGATCCGAGAGGAAAATTCAGACCAAATTAGGAAGGACCATATTTAGTCAAGATGATCCTGCTCAAAGGAGCTGCAAAGATATTTGATGTAGAAAGGAATGAGTTCACTGAGCCAATTAATCTGGATCGTCCTAAGAAATACTACCTTTAAAAAAAAAGTTTGCTGGCTAGAAAACCTGAAAAGGCTAGTTAGGCAAAAGTTAGGATATTCCCGCTATTCAGAAAACCCGCAAAGGGCTGGTAGGCAAAAATTAGGGAATAAAATAAAAGAGATGATCTCATTGATCAGAAAACTTACAAAGGGCAGATCAAGCAGAAATTAGAGAGATAAAAATGAAGAAAAAATGTTCAGTTGGAAAATCTGAAAGGACCAACTGATAACAAGAGTTATGTCATATGATGTAATATGATGTAATAAATGTTCTCATTTTTTCCCTAATTAATGAAATAAATTGAAATGATATTTTTGTCAAATATTGTATATTCTATCTTTATTACAAAGCATCAATACTTAAAGGAAAAATAAAACATAAGAAATCAGACTTATGAGACCACTATTTTCGTTTCTATTTTTTCTTTTGTGACTCATCTAATAATACTTGAGTCCTTTTATAGCTAGTAAATTCTGGTGGTTCCATAGACTGCATGACAACCCAAGCTTTGTAGTCGTCTTCAGTAGTCATGTCAGCATTCATGTGCATATACCGCTCTAAAGCTCTGCAGGGCCACAAGTTCTTTACTTTGTCTAAAACATCTTGTCTTAGAGGGAAGCCTTCAAAGTTAGTTGTAATAGCCACAATGAATTGGGGATGACCATACTGGTGGCAAAGGTGTGAGGGAGAAAGAAAGGTTGAAAAGTGTAACCCAGGAATAGGGACGCAGTAGTCATATAGGTTGATGGTCATGAATTTCAATCTCCACCAAGGATAAATCCAAGTAATCTCAGTATCAGCAAGGCCTTTCATCCAATCAATCCATTGATTTATAGCATGCTTGTCCCTTATTTTCAAAGGACAAGACTATAAATGATGAGGGTGATAAACCAAAATAATGGGGGGAGCATTAGGTAGACTCAACTTCTCCTGTAACCAAATCTAAAAAAAATGCTAAGTTAAAAACCTGAGAGGGCAGCGTAGATAAAAAAAAAGGGTTACATACCTGAAGGAAAAGTAAACTATCTGAGAGCCAATTCCGAACCTTAAAATTATCTAACCCAATGATAGTTTCAACAAGAATGACAGACATAGGATTAGCTCCAGTTTTTACTTGTTCTAAGATACTGATAATTCTTACATCAGCATCTCCATAAGAAGACACTAGCAGAAACTGAGCATATAAACAAAAGGTGATAGTTTTGATCCAAGCAGCATTGTTCTTGTCTCTAGCTTCATAAGAGGTAATCGAAAAAGGAAGACTAATAGTACTAGCATTGTGTGCTTCCATATAAATGACATCTGGGGGCATATTAAAAAATGTTACTAGTCTATTGGGAAATTCCATTGCAAGATCAGGGAGAGCAATTGTAGCAGTTAAATCAAATGAACATCCAAGAATAGGAACAAATTCCCCAATTAATGGACATAACTCTTTTCCATTAAATCTAAATACATGGTCCTTAGCATCCCAGAATGTAGCAGCAACATGTAAGAAATTATTGTCTATTTTCAAGTGTTGAAGGGACTTTAGGGATTTGGCATGGAAAGGTAGCACTATGTTCCAATTGTCTCTGTTCATGGTCTTAAGAAATTTCTTCATTAAACTAAAAGTAGCTTGTGTCATGATGAAGAGAAATAAAGAGAAGGATGCACGATAGTCTCATCTACGACACTTAAATAGCCTCAAAAGATGATGTTGATGGGATTAGGATTTTTTTGATTATGTTTTTAGAAGACGGACAGGATTAGGATTTTTCTTAGTCATTTTTGGGACTAAACTCGTGTTAGAACATGAAAATATACAAAAATATAGTTGAATTCCTTATCAGAATTCTAGAAATCTGATTGGAATTCTAGAAATCTGATCGAAATTCTAGATTTCTTTTTGGAATTCTAGATTTTCGATCGAAAATCTAGAATGTTGATTGGGTTTCCAACATTTCCAATGAAGAAAAAAAGGCTTGGTCCAATATAAAAGCCTGAAATTCATTCACATAAGGAAACAATTATGAAGCATCCAAAGTACAGTCATGCTAACACAAGTCCTAACAAAAATCAGTCATCCTGAGCTCTAGTATATGGCCAGGGGCTCCATCCTCTAGCTAGATCGTCACTCTGATCTGGGGGCATAGAAGTCCCAACATCATGACTATTAAAACCAAGACCAGCAAGATGTCATCGAAGCCTCTCGTTCTCACGCTCCAGATCCCCGACATAACTCTATTGCATTTAGAATAGTCAAAATCATGCATATCATACATAACATGCATACATTTGCATATTTGTTGTATATACTAACCCTTCAAGTATCTGTAATTTGTATAGTAAATAGTCTCTGGGAAGAGGTGAGTCCATACAGATTCTCTGCCTGTGTCCTAGGGACCTATAAAATTAAGTTTACTAATTCAGCAACAAGTGCTAGTTTGTGCAGGGTTGGAAATGCAAATCAAGTTCACATGTGAAGCATTAGGAGGAGAGATACTAGGAATCTAAGTTGCATCAAAGTACATATGCTGCTCAACTGGAGTCTGCACCATGGGAGCCCAATAATACATGGACCTATCAAATGGGGGAACATCGCCTAAAATAGTACTTGAGGAAGTATCACCATGAGCAGGCTCACTATAATGAGTAGGCTCAACCTCCTGCTCAGTCTCCTCAGTGTCATCCTTAGTCTCCTCCATAGCAGTATCAGGGACTTCTTTAATCTGTGCAAGAAGTGAACGTCATATGAAGGGATGAAAGAGATAAAATAAATTAGTGACAAAAAGCATACCTTAGCTGGGTCTGTAGGAACCTGCTTTAGGAGATTCTCCTAAATGTACTCCTAATAATGACGTGAACGCTCGAGCATAATCAAAGCCTTATATCCCTTAAGAGCTGCTCTGAGCTTCGGACCAATCATGCTACTACTCCACAACATCGAGGAGGGAATAGAAGAAGGAACACACCTCCTGGAAGGTCCCATATGCCAATGATAAACACGCTCACCAAGATACCACATTTGGCAGCCATAACCAGGGAGCAGATGTAATACCCTACATATATATATATATATAATTATTTGAATAAAAAGGGACATATTTTGTCTCAAATAGTACTAGTAATAGTTATTTTTGCATTATATTAAAGTATAATTGTGTTAACATTATATTTTAGGTTAAATATTGGTTTAAATGTGTATATCTATTTATATGTGTGCATATATATATATAATATAGTATAAAGTATAATTATATACATGTATATATATATATATATATACATTTTCATGTAGTATATGTTTATGTATATATATATATATATATATATATATGTATATATTAGTGGTTATAATATAGTATATATATATATATATATATATATATATAGATTTAGAAGCAACCAGAACCCGAAGAAAACAAATCCCTCAGCACCCTCCTTCCCGTCCGTCACCCCGCTGCTCTCTTCCGTCACTATGCCGCCTTCGCCCTTGACCGGAGAACTCCATTTCCGTCGTGCTTCAGAAGCTCCTAAGTCTGGCAGTTGCTGTTGCACTTCTTCTTCTTCTTCTTCTTCTTTCCCTGTCAGGCAGCCAGCTCCCTCCCTACGCGCGACGACACCTTCCTGCCAGCTTGATCCTCCGCTTGCCATTGCTGTCCATCTCGCCTGTGTTGCTCCATCTTCTTCATTCTTCCCGGTGACAGCAAGCTCATCCTTCCCTTCTTCCTCGTCCTGCTGGCAGTGAGTAACACTCACCTTATCCCTCCTTCCTTTCTTCAATTTTCTGCTTGATCTTAGTAATCCTAGGTCAGTTAGTGTTGGTTAGCATGTATTTGAAGTTGGTTTCAATTTTCTTGAAATTCTTGGTAATTAGTTGAATTTCCAGAATTTATTTAATGTTTATTTGGTTTATTTAGATATTTATTTGGGTATAATTAGTAATTAGGGAGGTTGTGGTTAATTATTTTTGAGTGAATTAAATTTATTGGAATTTTTGGTAATTTAGTTAATTTCCAGAAAATTATTTAGTATTTAATTGGCTTTATTTGATAGTAATTTGAGAATAATTCATAACTAGGGTGATTGTTATTAATTATTTTGAGTGAAACAAATTTTATTGAAATTTTTAGGAATTATTGTAATTTTGGTAGAATTTTTGTAAATGTTAGTAATATTTTGCTAATTTTTGAAATTATGGTTAAAAAAATTATGAAATTTTAATAATTGAGGTTATTAGTGAATATTATAAATTTTAGAACTCAAATTATAATTTTTGAGATTTTTATACTATTTTTATAAATATATTTGGGTTTATGCCAAAAAAATTGATTTTTGGTTAAATAATATTTTTGGGAGAAAATTTGTTTGTTGATTAAGTGTTTTAATTATAGTAGGAAGATTTATTTTAAGAAAATAAATTTTTTGCATGATTAAATAATTTTAAGGAATTATTCTAGTATTAAAAACACATTATGTAACTTAGGTATTTTAGGGGGGTAAAAATGTAATTTTACACTAAATATGGTAAAATATATATTTTAATTAGTTTTATTAATATTTAAAGGGTTTAGATAATTTTTATAAATTAATTGATATAATTTCCTAGTAGTGTAAAATTTTAAATGTCCAATTCCCAATATATATATATAAATATATATATTCATATAATACATTACAAAGGTTTTCATTTGGATAATAATCATATTTATATTGTTGGTGACGGAATACAAATTTAATTGTTCAATTTTGAATAATTGAGATTTTATATAATTTTATTTATTTTAGTATGTGTGTAATTGGAGAAATAAATATTATTAATTTTGATACTTTATTGAGTTGTGATCTCGGTCGGGGCAAATTGAAGTTTTGGGAGCCCGACTCGAGTGTGAATGATTGTGTATATTGGAAGTGCATTTTCTATGCAGGTCTGGCTCTACCTTTGGTAGAGAGATGTCCATTTTACACAAGTGACTCTGTCGAAATTTCGGTAGATTTTCTCGTAAGACGTGATATCCGTAAAATTGCTACCGTTAGTTAGTATAAATCCTGTCAATCGAGTCTTGTCCGGTTTTCCTCAAGTCAGTCTAGAATTTCATTGTTTTGTTGATTGTTGGTTTCGACTCCATAGTCATATTTTAAAAGTTAATTATTATTATTTTCTTTTAGATCATTTCGGAGCAGAAGCCGTGAGGTCGAGGCAAACGTGTGGTCGTCAGCCTGCACATTCATCCTGTAAGTCAATAGAACGATCTGTGCGTGTGTTTATTTAAAGAATGCATGCGCTCGTATTTCTATTATATTGCTTATATAATTTATTTAATTTAATGCTATTATTTATGATTTAAATGCATTTTATTTGTTTAAAATCGATTTGAGAAATTTTGGTAGAACGGGCTACCTGGTGGGCTTCACCAAGACTATGTGCACATGGTAGAGATTGAGAGATGGATCCGTAATATATATGTTTGGTGAATGTTAAACTGGGACGGGTGCCTCGGTGAGCCTACGCTCTCGGGGACCGCCAGTGATTTGTAAGGTTAAAATGGACTGGGACGGGTGCCTCGGTTAATGCCTTTGCTCTCGGGGACCGCCAGTGCCATATATTTGGACTAAGTGAATGACTATGGCTTGGTGCCTCGGTTGTTGCCTTTGCTCTTAGGGATCGGTAGTCTAGTTGGAATAAGTGGGCCCGATTGGCCATTTAGATTTGGGTTTAGGGTTCTACCGAGATTTTTCAAAAGCTATAATTATATATTATAAATTATTTTCACTATAACATATATAGTTTTCAAACCATACAGCTCTTTTATTGACTTACTCAGTGAGGTCTGATTCCCCTTAATTTATTTTTTTAGGAGCTTGGGAGTTCGACCTCAAACTACCTCTACGCCGGGTTTCTTCTTCACCGGCCATTTTATGTAGGTCATTGTAAGCTGTACTGTGTGTTAATCTAGGATGCTGCAGTAGCATATGTACTAAGGATTTGTATGGTTTAAACTTAATTATGTAGTTTATTTGTATGAAATACGCTTATGTATAAGATTTAAATTCAATTTATAATATGAGATGTTGAAACACATTTTTATTAAGCAGTTAAGTTTATATATTTTGAGAAAAATCAGTTTGATAATATGTTCTGTTGTTAATTAAAGTTTAAAATATGAATGGTTTTATTTTCTTTTCCTTTAGGCTTACTACGGGTTTCGGGGACCTTATGCCTACCCATTCCCTAGTGCCAGTCACGTGCCCTCGGGTTAGGGTTGTGACAGCAGAACTCTTATAGTCTCAAGCCTCATAGCTACTGTCATGAAATCATATAGCTAAATGTCTTTAGCACCAGACAACCAATCTAATTTGGCCTGCAAACTCATTTACTTAAGCTTATTGAACTTTTACAATTAATGAAATACTAAAGATCAAATTTTTCTTACCAAGTCCCACTCTAAGGAGTTCAGCTGATCTTGATAAGTCTGCAAGTCACGCTTAATGCTAGCAAGATAAGAGGAACCCCACCTCTGCATCGGGGGAAGACTCATATCAAAGCTAATGGCACTAAAACGTTGGATCACTCCAATCTTAATGCCCTAGATTTGAAAGAGAAGAAATAAAAGAAATAAGGAAGAAAATGTGAAAATAAGCAAAGTTGAAAAGGATAGGAGACATACGTGTAAGATGTGCCAGAAACCACACATCATCACAATGCCTTTGCAAACAGTATCCAATCTGTAGTAGAGATAAGCAAGCACTGCAGATCCCTAATCTAAAGTAGCGACCATAGCAAGATCCTGAAGGGGACCAAGAAAAGCGATGCTAACCTCATGACCAGTCTCGCAAAAGAGAGTAGTGCCAAGTAATATCAATAAGAAGCATCTCACCTTCTGAAAAATCTCATGAGGTGTAGTGGTAGGTAGTCTCCTGAAACCCTGAATGAGAGAAGAAAGAAGCATATTCTTCCAATTCTTCCATGTCGGAACAAACCCGAGCAAGTCATGAACATAGCGACTCCTAGCATCCTCTAAAAGAGTGTAGTAATGGATATCAAAGGGGACTAGGGCACCTCTGAATGCAATCCCAGTAATAGCAAAGAAGCTCATCGGGGAAATAGTCAGCTCACCCACCCGTGTGTGAAAAGTATGAGTGGTGTCCATCCACCTCTCGATAAGAGCAAAAAATGAGTAATGGTCTGACCTACCTTAAGCAGTCGATAAAGTAGCAATGAAGTGTCAAAAGCCAAATGCCCAGATATGTTGTACTACCTCTCTAGACAAGTCATGGAATAATTCTTGAGCCAAGTGAAAGCAACCTGAGAATTTCAGTGGTTTCTAAAAAATTCAAAAAATGACAGAATTTCCTTTTCCTTTCCCAAATTTATAATTTTTGTTTTAACATTGTCATTCTTATTTCATTTTCATTAAAAAATGAAAAAATAAGCAAAAATCCAATAAAAAAAATTGGATTTTCGATTGGAAATCCAATAAAAATTTGAATTTTTGGATTTTCAATTGAATTTTTAGATTTCTGTTCAGAAATCCAAAATTCCGATCAGATTACCAGATTTCCAATAGAAAATCTAAGAAATCTGATTGGAAATTTGAGAAATCTAATTGGAAATCTAAGAAATCCAATTGGAATTTAGAATCTCGATGAGAAATTTAGAAAATTTGAACATATTTTTGAAATTTTGGTTCTGAATTGTCAAATTTTCATAAATTATATCTAATTTGTCTAGTAAATATTCTATAATTACTTGCTTGAACATATTAATTTTACATACTAAAATAAATATGTTTACTACAGAATTAAAGACATAAGTAGGAAATTTACCTCATCTCCAGTTTGAGAGCATCTATGAAGGTGTAAATGAGTCAAAGGAAGCACGTCTTCACCTTCACAGAGTCCCAAATCATTTTGAGGAAAAAGCATATGTGAAGTGATAGGATCTGATTATCTGGGATTGATCCCATGTACTCTGCATTGTGGGTGAGCCATAGGATCAGACGGATTCAAAATCAGACGTCATATGAAAGAATAATTAAAAGGGAAAAATTTTAAAATCAAGAGAAAATGAAAAATAAGAGAAAAGAAAAATGAAGAAGGATAGGAAGAAGAGAAAATGAATCGGTAAAAGAGGAAAAATGTTTATATTAAAGTGGAAAATATCCACTTTAGTCCTTTAGCTTTCGGCTTACATTTAAATCCATTCTTTTCCTTGTAATTTAATCCTAAATTGCAATGTCTCCTAATTTAATAATTCAATGAATTATTAAATTTTTCAGTAGGATAATCGACATTATATGATCAAGTGTGATTTTTCTTTTCAACATAGACTATATGTCTAAATGTAGTCAACATTATACAACCGAGTATAATCGGCATCATACAATCAAATGTGATGTTTCTTTTCAATCGAGACTATACAATCGAGTGTAGTCAACATTGTACAATCGAGTACAATGTATGTTCAATCAAGATTATACAACCAAGTATAATCGAAATCTTACTGTTAGTATAAGGTATGCCCTAGTGGCATTCTTGTAATTATTTAGACATTGTATATAATCCCTATGGCAATAAAATATTCTTTTAAATAAATATGTTATTTTTTTAGTATTGTTCCTTTAGTATTATTGAATAAATTTATTATCAAAGAGTTGATAATATGAGTTATAAATTCATTCAGTACATTTACTATAAATTGTTCATAGTCGATTAATTAATATTTGGATAATATTAATTAGACTATCACCTTTGTCTATTTTCCTTGATTAGTGTGAGAAACTAAGAGTGGGAGGTAGTGAATCTCATACTACTTGATATGAGTGATCAGAATAGACATGTGGATACTCATTGGATGGGTTAATCGAATAGTGACATTAGAATTGTGATTGCAAGGATATTCATATATAATCAACAATCACAATCTAGATTATAATGGTGTATATAGTCCTTAGACTTGAGGTGACATAGTCATCTACATTTAGGTGGTTAGAGTTTATTACTGCTTACATACTTGTGTTAATCATCACATGGGTATATGGCGTGTGGTGGCTCTAATTAGTTAAATGTAGGGATGAATGTTTAACCAAGATGGGATACATTTGTAGACGGCGGGGTTTAGAGCGCGTTCAAGATTTTAGCAACCGCGACACTATTTAGGCTCAGGGCCTTAGAGAACACACTAACCACTATCACAAAGACATGGCATGGAGATGAGGAGTCACCACCCAGGGTAATAACTGGGACAATTTGATTGGTGGTACTCGATTCTCTAAAAGAAAATTAGCACCACAACCAGGAGATTCTGGATATAGAATACTAACTTCTCTTAGTCTCGTGTTCATTTAGAATAATTTTATAAATAATTATTTCATCCTCTAATTACATGCAATTTTATTAAACCCTAATTAACATCCATGTACCCACAAAGGCAACAAGTCAATAAAATTACAAGTAAAAAATGCACTCAAGATCGTGTTGTCCCTAAATCCAAACTATATTAATTTTATTAAATAATTTAGCTAAATCTACATTTTATTTACAAGTGAAATGGACTAAAAGTGGGCCTACATTTTATTAATTAATGAGTCTAAATCTATTTTTTAGTATTTCTAAGATATGAGCTTAAGTCTATTCAATTTTAATGAAAAAAATTAAATTAGTGGGTTTTAGTCTAACCTGGTTTTATTTTAAGTGAAATGTGGGCCTAGGTCTATTTATTTTAAAAGAAATGCAATTAAGTGGGCTGAGCTAAGTCTAAACAAGTTTTAATTAACTAAGTGGGCCTAAAATCTAATTAACCTAGTAGGCTTAAGTTGATTTTAATTATTTAAAGTCCTAAACCACTTTTAAGCCTATTTGTTTAGTGGGTTAAATCTAAACGTGGGCTTGGGGATCAAAAACATAAAAACATAAAAAACCCAAAAAACATAAAAACATAACAAAATCAAATCAAACACACATTCACATATGATTTCTAAAAAACCTAATTTAATTACATATAAACCCTAATTAAAGCTACTGCCACCATTGATTTTAATTGATTTTTTTACCCAATTGAACCTAATTACTAATCAATTTTAAAATACAGAAATTTAAATCTTTCACTATTCCCACTACTGGGGCTATTACAAACTACGTATATAATTAAAATTAAATAATTATACACCCAAAAATTAAAATAAATTACACAGGATACAAAAATGCAGAACAAAAATTAAAATCCTAAGAACTATTATTAAAACAATACAAGTTCATCCATGGCATTCCATGGATCTTCTGTTCAATTGAACACAGGCGGTTTCCTCTTCCTCAATCCATATACGGACATCAAAACAAAAAAGCAATCAAATTAGTAGTGAAATTAAATAATTAAATAATTAACGAAATGAATAAAAATCACAGAAGAGAAGAAAGAAAAAATGAATGTTGTGCATATGCCCTTTTTCGGCCCCTCAGATTAGGATTTTCACCGATGAAATTGACTCAGTGTTGATTTGATTATGGACTGAGACTAAAAATCATTGTATCGTCTTCCTCAAATGAACTGCAAAAATTAGGTTTTTTTTAAGAACAGAAGAAATCAAAGCTTTTTTTTCGTCTGTAAAAAATCCTCCAGCCCGTGCCTCCTTTTTTTCTTCATGCACGCATGTAGACTCTGCTTTTAAATGTAGAGTCTGCGCGTACTCAACTTCCTCCAAAGGAGGAACAGACCTATCTATTCATATCAGATAGCGTTTGTTTTGATTTTAAAAAAAAAAAATCTTCTGCGTTTCTTTTTTAAAAAAACTTATCAGATAAAATTTGAATTTTTCAATCAATCAAAACACTGAAAAAATCCATATAAATAAGGAAAAATACGCGAAAAAAATCAAAAAATCGAATTATTGCGCATCGGTACTGTGCAATGCCTACCGGTATTGTACAATGCCAGTCGGCATTATGTAATACCAGTCGGCATTACACCAGTCGGCATTATGTAAAAACTTTTAATTACCAAAAGACCCCTAAAAAAATGACTTATTTGTAATCAAATCCTAAAAAACGTTACAATTTAGTCCCTAAAGTCCAGAAAATCAACAACTAAGTTCAATTTTTGAATAAATTTCATCATAGGGGCTTACGTCGTAATTTTGCACAATTGCATCCCGAAATTGGGTGCTTACAACATTACCTGGTGTGAACCGGGATAGATCCTACGCTATTTAAGTTTATTCTTGATGAATAAATTCCTGGCCAGGATAAATACAACATAGTCTGAAAAAGAGTTTCAATACTAGAAAAAGTTTTAGTATTTGTTGTATTTTATCAAGAATTAAAACTTAAGATGAAGTCATATAATAAAGCTATTAGAGTTTGATAATTCCTTGACTCTAGGCTATATTGGGATCTTTAATGAAAGGAATTTAATGCATGGTAATTATGATCAGGTTCGTGTGAATCATAATATGCATTTATTTCTAATTGGGTAGCTGTGATATTGATACTAGGGGTCACTCATAGCTTATGAGAACTAAATGTGAATAATTGAGATTTTCATATTTAGAATTGAAAAGAGTTTCAAATAATATTAAATGTTAATATTATATTTTCTCATTGCCATTTAGATATAAACCTAGTAAGTCACACCTAATAGAGTTTTATTTATTCACTATAGTATTAATCTAATTATTGATTAAAAGAGTTTAATCAATTAATCAAGTTTGATAGAATTAGATTTATATTATGAACAATGATTCTAGTATATCATGAAATCTAATTCAAATAAGAGTATTATTTATTAATTAATATTTAATTAATATTGGATATTAATTAATATATATTAAATTAATAAATATATTATGTTATTATTTATTTATGGACTTATATTAATGGTCCAAATTGGTTTGGACATAGGCCAAAATTTATTTTGGACCAAAGATTAATTAAAGTCCATATCTATGTATATGTATAATTTAATATGCAAAATTATACATTTGATGTATACTTTACATAC
This sequence comes from Mallotus nudiflorus, assembly GCA_947683625.1. Taxonomy (NCBI): domain Eukaryota; kingdom Viridiplantae; phylum Streptophyta; class Magnoliopsida; order Malpighiales; family Euphorbiaceae; genus Mallotus; species Mallotus nudiflorus. The sequence goes on along the minus strand of CANTUR010001381.1, from coordinate 90,404 downwards.
AAATTTATACATTAATATGTGTAGGTGGCAAGCTCAATTATTGAATTAAGCAAGGTGGCATATTAATTAACTGGATATTTCTAAAGTATGCCTAAGGTGTCGTTTTTAATCATTTGGATGGTTAGATGTATACTTAAGGTGGCACACTTAATAATCACTTAATTAATTAATGCATATTTTTCCTTAGTGGAAAATTACTACACATATCATTACATATATCTAAGGCAAGTCAAGTGACTTGGTAAGGGAAGTAAGAGAAAAATAATGCTTAAGTGAGTTTTTACTTAAAGAGTTAAGAAAAATCACTAAGTGATTTTGGTTATGATAAGATCATAAACCAAAAATAAACACAACATATACTAAATATATACTCTACACTTGTGCTCTTAATTAAATTAGTACAAGTTACTAAGTTTAATTAACATAAGTAAGTGATAGATAAGACTTTAGTGTTTCAAACTAGAGGCCTTACATTTGGAGGGTTAAGCATTTGATTCAAGGAATTAAACAAAAGGAAGACTAAGTTCTACAACAAGTAAGTTATAAACTTATAATTATTTAATTATTTGTTTGTATATTGCTTAATTTATTTAGTTGTGTATTTCAATACAATTTGAATCCTAGGCTAATGAAATTCTTCATTTTATGAAGGGTTATGACAAGTAAATTTTTGAAATTTATTCTTTTTAGACTTGTGCTTACAACACATGTATTTATGTCTAAATACCATAATTAATTTCTAATACATACGACCGAGTGTGATGTTTCTTTTCAAACAAAACTATATGACCGAGTGTAGTAGGCATTGTACGACTGAGTACAATGTATTTTCAATCAAGATTATACGACCGAGTATAATCGACATCATACGACCGAGTGTGATGTTTCTTTTCAAATAAGACTATACGACCAACTGTAGTTGACATTGTACGACCGAGTATAATGTATTTTCAATTAAGATTATATGATCGAGTATAATCGGCTTTGCACAACTGAGTACAATGTATTTTCAATCAAGATTATACAACCAAGTATAATCAACATCATACAACCAAGTGTGATGTTACTTTTCAAACAAGACTATATGACCGAGTATAGTCGGCATTGTACAACCGAGTATAATGTATTTTCAATCAAGATTATACGACCGAGTATAATTGGTATTGTACATTCGAGTACAATGTATTTTCAATAAAGATTATACGACCAAGTATAATTGGCATCATACGATCGAGTGTGATGTTTCTTTTCAATACAGACTATACGATTGAGTGTAATCGGCATTGTATGACCAAGTACAATGTATGTTCAACCAAGATTAAATGACTGAGTATAATCTACATTATACGACCGAGTGTGATGTTTCTTTTCAATTAGGACCATACGACTGAGTGTAGTCGGCATTGTACGATCGAGTACAATGTCGTTTCAATTAAGACTATACGTCCGAGTGTAGTCGGCATTGTACGACCGAATACAATGTATTTTCAATCAAGATTATGTGGTTGAGTATAATCGGCATCATACGACTGAGTGATGTTTCTTTTCAATATAGACTCTACGTCTGAGTATAGTCGGCACTGTATGACCAAGTATAATGTATTTTCAAATTCAAACTATATGTTCGAGTGTAGTTGGTGTTGTAGAACCGAGTACAATGCATTTTCAACATCATACGACCGAGTGTGGTGTTCTTTTTCAATTCAGACTATATGTCCGAGTATAGTCGACATTGTACGACTGAGTGCAATGAGTCCCTTTCACCCGAGATTATACGATAGAGTATAATCAACATCATACGTCCAAGTATAATGTGTCATTTCAAGTCAATATTGTACATTCGAGAATAGCAAGTTCATAAGCAAAAGCTTCATGGAGCATAAGTAAGTATCCTAACTTTCAATTAAGAAATTGAGTGCTAGTTCACTTAGCTGCAATTTGCCAAGCAAACAGCTATAAAGGGGGGCAACTGTAGACACCTAATTTCGGGATGATGAGTTATGGATGAAACAAAGGACTCTAATGATGAAAATGTCATTAATAGGTGTTCAATACTTGAACTTTGAAACTTCAGAGGTCTGATTGCATTTTTCAAAGAAAGGATTTAATGTTTTAAAGGATTAAACTGTAATATTTTTTTAAGGAACTAATTGCAAAATTTAAATTTCATCAGGAGTCTTTTTATAATTAAATTTTAAAATAAATAAATTTTTTTATAGATCAAAATTAGAGATTTCTGATCAGAAATCTACAATCTGATCGGAATTGTACTATTTCGATTGAGTCCTGTGCTATTTTTTAATTTTCAATTTTTTTAATATATTTCCTGAATTTTGATTGATTAAAAATTTTCTAAAATTTATTTTCAAGATTTTCAGGAAATAAAGTCCTTTTAAAACTGGAATTATTAAGTATGTAGGATTAGGGTTTTTTTTTGTTGGCTCTTTTCCTATATAAGGAGGAGGGGACTCTTTCTTTAGGGGGGGGGGCTTTGGGAGACTAATATTTTTTGCTTTAAAAATTCTCTCTATATTTCTTCTCCATATTTTTTGCTTTATAATATTTTTTTCTTGAGATTTTATTTTTTTTTAAAGCAAGAGCAACAGACTTTTGAAGAGGAAGAGATCAAGTTTTGAAGATCCATTAAAAGCAACGATGATTGATAACACTTTGAGGAGCTAATCAATACTTTATCCATTCATTTATCCCTTATTCTACCTATAGGCAGCGGGGTTTAGCACGCGCCTAAGTGTTTGGCGACCACGGCACTCTGTGGGCTCGAGGCCTACTTGGAAATACGATATAGGTCTTGGGCCTATTCAGAGATGGAGTCGTCACCTGGATAAAAGCCAGGACACACTGTACAACAATTGGATCCTATGGAGATTCCCAGAAGCCGTCATCAGAGATTGGATTCGAAAACTGGGTATGAGTGTTTGAATGCTCACCCAACCTTACGGTTGGCCTCTGTTTGTGTTTTGCATTTTATTACCTTTAATTATTTAATTATTTCCTCATTTACATTTAAAATTTCACTTGCCTTCATTCACTTTTCAACTTTTATAGTTAATTCCAAGTTTACACATTAATCCAATTTCATGCTTTTAAGTCCCATCATTCAATAAAAATAAAATAAGTAATAATTTACAACCATACATTCAAAATCAAATGGGGGGAAGGGATTAAGGATTACAACGCTTTTAGGAAAAATAAAAGAATAATATACAAAAAATAAACCAAGCATATACTGAATGTAAACCAATAATGAACATAAACACAATGACATAAAAGAGGTAGCTAACAAAGGTGACTACTCAATGATGAAAATCATCAAGTAATTCCTACAATAAACACACAATTAGTTCTTCTCAAGCATTATTAGATTAAACAAATATGAAATTTGTCATTCTAATTGTCAGAAATCAAGAATAATGGTTGTTTGCGTCTTGTAGAGGCGATCGCCTCATCAATAAAATGGTGGGCTTCTTATAAAGAGGCGATAGCCACTCTTGCTGATTGAAAGGCCATTATTTTTTCAAAAAGGCAATCGCCTCTGCGATAAGGTGATCGCTTCATCGATAGGGCGATCCGTGTTAGTTACATGCTTGTTTATTCTGAACTTTTCTATGACAATATAATTCATAAATTTCACTTCCCTATTTCTTTGCTTGCAGCATAATGCTCAGACATTTAAGGGCGCTAGAAATTTTTATAAGGCTCGAGCCTTCTACAGCGAGCTGACTGATGACCAGAGGGATCAGATCCAGGAGGCTGGATTTGAGGACTTCATACTCTTGCTTCCTTCCGAGCAGGGATGCATAGATTATTAGCCATTACATACTCTGATGGAGAGGTGGTTCGACACAACTCACACGTTCCATCTTCCATTCGATGAGCTTGCTCTGGACCCGGTGTCATTCACCACTATTACAGGGGTTGCTTATGCTAGAGACCCCATCCCTCTCGATGCGAGTTTACACCAGCTGTCTTCGAACAAGGCCGCGTATATCGAGCGACTTTTAGGCATGACTCCCAACATGAAGGGGACTTATACCCTCAAACTGGACTCGATCAGGATCTTCTATACTCAAGAGTGAGCCACAACCATGATTACTCCCCGTGAGGTTGATCAGGTGGTAAGGGCCTTCCTGCTTTACTTGCTTGGCACCACCTTATTTGCTGACACTGCCAGCTCGATTGACCTAATATTCCTGCCAGCTCTTCGAGACCTCAATCAGGTATTAGGGGTAGTTGTGCTCTCGCGTATTTGTACCAGAGCATGGATAAGGTGGTCCGAGGGGCCAAGAGATTTTGCAGCTTTTAGCATGCTGTTATGGTAAGTCGTGATCCTTCCTTTTTTTATCTTGTTCTAACCCCTAACCTCGCACAAGTTCATATCCACAGACAGCACCTAAACTCCCTGACGTAGGATGCAGTACCTATGAAGCACAACCCTTCTCATTAGCAAATTATGCAAATTCAATTTACTTACATGCTAACATCTTCACTTTTGTAGATCCGAAATGACTTGTAGGGGCCTGAGGATAGCTGGACTATTGAGATGACTCATTCCAGGCCCTTAGCCCAGAAGAGAGTACTCCTCTATGGTCCTGGATATCGATCTTAGTATTTGGGCGAGCGGGCCTTGAACTAGAGAGGAGGCGTTAAAGCGAGATGGGTTCCCAAGTCTCCTCCTAACAATATGCTTTGGGCTCACAAGCTAGAGGGCGATGACCTTGCTTAGGCTATCGCAGGCTCACTAACTGTGGATCACATAGTTCGTGTGAAGAGCCGATATACAAAGTTCGTTCAAACTCACCTCTTGCTGACAGTCCCCTTCCATATCGCTTCTACCTCTCAGGTATATCCCTGTCAGCTTTCCTCACCTTATGAATTAATTGCATTCTTATATGCTTTTCTTTTCTTGCCTTTAGGCTACACCTACTAGGCCCATGCCCCCAATCAGATCTTGAGTGCGAGAGAGAGAGCCCCTGAGGCGTCGACTGGATCCAGGCAGGGAGGAGACTTTAGTAGCTGGTGAGCAGGTCAGGTCGACTACTGCCTTCAGTTCTGAGTTCATCTTGGGCAGCTTTATCCATGTCCCCAACCCCTTAGCTCAATATTGGGTTCCTCCTAGAGAGTTATCCCGTTAGTTCTTGACCTTAGATGAGGAATTAACCCCTACATGCACCCCTAGTGGTGCTACTCATGTAGGCTTCTTCCTGACCTGCTTTCATTGATGATTCTAAACCCAACCGTTAGTTTTAACATTCATTTGATAATGCAGATTCCTCTGGAGTAGGGCCTATATATATATCGTATGATAGAGGCTCAGAGAGACTACATGTTGGAGATCACCCAGTAGTAGAGGGTAAGAATTTCTTTACTTTCTATATGTATGCATGCTCACATGATTTACTAACTTGTGATTTGTTTGAAAGGGATTGGGAGAGGCTAGCAGGGCGAGGATCGCCACTCTCGAGCATCAGATTGATGTCTTCTAGACTGATGAGGACGACGAGGATGAGGACAAGAGTGGCAGCGGCACTGGAGGAGGGGATGACCCTGAGGGTACCCGGATCAGACGCTTGATGTATCAGGGTCAATAAATCATTATTTCTCTCATGCGATCAATTCAATTGGCTTAAACAATAAATATATACATTTTCTTCATATTTTTATTGATTTATTGACAGATTGTTTACAGAACTTGATATTTATCTCAACTAAATTATTTATTATTATATTTTTTTTACATGTGAATTAATTTCAATGATTACATGTGTGTCTGCCCCACTACATTCTAATTCACACCTGTCGAGATTACACAACTTAATGAAGTATAGCAACCAACACTGCTGAAAAGGCGATCATCTCATGGCTTCCTGACGAAGAGGTGATCGCCTCTTTCTACTAAGGTGATGCCTCATCGATGAGGTGATCACCTCATCAGCAGGTTGCCCTACCTCTTTAAAAAACCCAAAACCCTTATCCAGCCTTATTCTTAAGTCCTCTTCGTCCCTAACCTTCAGTTTCTCTCTCTAGACACCCTTAAAAGCCTGAACCATGACTGAATGGAGTCTGAGACTGCTACAACCGATCTTGAAAGGTTTAGACAACAAATCTTGGACCAGGTTAGAGCTATTTCACCTTTTGGTCTTCAAATCGCTCTGTACTCAGAGGATCAATTTCCCTTTTCTCTACACCATAGTTTAATTTTGGGATCCCCATAAATACATTTTTTGATTCAACACAATGAAAATATGTCCTCTGCCAGAGGAATTCAAATCAATTCTCAAACACCACATGGATTCCACTTGCCAACTTGTGGTTCCTAACCTTGGAAACCCAAATCCTCACTCCATTCAATACCAGATGGTGCGTATGTTCAACCTTCCACCCCGGTCCTCTTCTCACTATATTCTCGATTTAGAAATCTTATTAGATTCCTTCCTCGAGATCACTATAGGTGTGGATAAAGAAGAAGCTCATTGGCCCCGCATGATGGCTCTCTATTTGTATGCCCAGTTTCTGCTAATTTCTTCCTCTGGACACTGTGATTCGAAGGTCCTTTCCATTCTTGATCAGGTGGAATCAAGGTTCAATCCCTTCCCTCTCATTTTAGCAGAAACTATCATTGGATTGGATAAATTCACAGAAACACAACGATTCTCAGGAAGCCCCTTTCTGTTGGACGTAAGCTCTCCGTTGTCAATTCTTGCCCTCCAACTGTCTTATTATTTGTACCTAATCATTTGTCAACCTATAAATGTGCCTTTATGAAAAGCTGAGTCTGCTCGAACCCCCTCAAGACATCAGATGTTACAAGGCCAACCATTACCAAACAAGGAAGCTACACCTTATTCCAGCAGATGTTCACAACTGGCTATCGACATTCCCTGACACTCTGATCTGCTGGATGTGCCCCTAGTGGGGATTGAAGTATGTGACTATTCGGTCCTATACATATTGCATTCTGATTGTCGGTCTTTATTTTGCCATTTTTTATAATCCAGCCCGCCACTGTCGTTAATATGGTCACAAACAACTGATCGTGGAGTTAGTTTATGAGTTTGAGCCAGGGCCACTTTCTCAAAACTTCCTAGACCACTTGGTGGTGACCTAGCCTCAAAGAATTAGCGACCTGGCCTCAAAGAATCATTGAGAGAAATTTAAACTACAACGGAGATCAGACTACCAATGATCATTACAAAGCATGAGTTTATTTGTAACAAACAAAAAGAGATAAGTTTATTAGAAACAAAAGGACAATGGAGTTACTAGTGTTGAGCTTTCAAGGTAAGCAACAAAAGAAATGAAAACAACATTAGCTCATGAAATTAAGTCGTTATCTCCCTTTTTATTAGATGTAGTTTTCCCTTTTTTTTATTAGTTAAATGGCTTGTAACAAACACATTATGCAATGTTTAACAATAATTGAAGCAATCTATTTCATTTCATTTAAGCACAAAATGTATATACATTTTTCTTTTGATACATCTCTTGTTATTAGTTGGTTTGCCCTTGCAAGTTTTCCAACTAACCATTTTGTATCTCTCTCTCCCCTTTTACATGTCCTTAACTTTTGCTTGGACTGCCTCTTTTGAGGTTTTCAATCTGTAAGGACTTTTTTTTTCATTTTTTTTAGTCTCTACCTTTTGCCTAGACGGCCTCTTCTAGAGGTTTTCTCCCTAGCAAGACTTTTCACAGAAAGTATTTCTTATGTTTGTCTAGGTTGACGGGCTCCTTGAACTCGTTTCCCTCCATGTCAGATAGAATGGCGGTGCGTTTCAAAAATAACTTTACCAGATACGGTCCCTCCCAATTAGGCTTAAATTTCCCTCGAGGGTTGGTCATGACTGATTTTGTAAGCTTCAACACCAAATCCCCTTCTCGGTAATTTTCCAACATCTTGGCTAGGATCTTTTTCATATTCTTATTGGCTGCTTCCACTGCCCCATTTGCTTGCGGCCTATATGGAGATGACCTGTGGTGCTCGATCTTATAGTCTCTCAGTAGCGTAGCCATTTCTGCTCAAACTTGAACCCTATTGTCTGTAACTATATGGTACGGCAAACCATATCTGCAGATTATGTTCTTTTTTATGAACCTCGTCATCTGTTTCGACCCCATAATAGCATAAGATTCAGCCTCAACCCACTTGGAGAAGTAGTCGATAGCCACAATAATATACTGATGACCATTAGTCGCTCTTGGCCTTACCTCTCCTATGATGTCAATCCCCCATGCAGTAAACGACCAAGGAGAAGTCATTCCCTGAAGCTCCATAGATGGTAAGTGGCTAACATCACCATAATTTTGGCAATTGTGACATTTCTTCATAAATCTAACACAATTTGCTTCCATGGTGAGCCAAAAGTACCCCTGATGAGCTATTTTCTTTGCCAAGACTGTCCTATTCATGTGTGGCCTGCATATCCCTTCATGAATTGCTTCCATAAGCTTTTGGGATTCATCCTTATCAACATACCTGAGGTGTACCCCGGCAGGCATTCTTTTGTATAACATCCCATTGTGACTTATAAACTGTCGAGATAACATTTGCAAGGATATTCTTTCTTTCCTATCAGTGTCATTTGGAAATTTTCCAGTTTTTAGATATCTTTAAAAGTCATAAAACCAAGGTTTCTCAGTAGCATCGACTGGTGTCACCCTCACCTCCTTGTAACAAGGGGCTCGAGATTTTATCAGAATTAAAGGCCTAGCTTCTAGCTGTTTCCCATTTTCCCATATGGAGGCTAGTGTGGCTAAGGCATCAACTATCTGGTTTCCTTCTCTCAGCAAGTGAACAAACTAGTAAATGAGCACAAAATAGTAGCCAGGTATTCCCAATACATATGTAATATGTCTTCCTTTATCTCCCATTCTTTGGTAGCTTGTTTTATGACTAACATGGAATCCCTGTAAACGGTAACATTCTCTGCCCTTGTACTGCGTAATGCTTCTAGACCACAAATGCAGGCCTCGTATTCTGCTTAGTTATTGGCTGCTTCAAACTCGAGTCTTTTTGCCATCGGGATCATCTCTCCTTCTAGGTTAACCAAAATTACACCTATTCTGGCCCCTTTGTTATTAACAGCTCTATCAAAGTACATTTCCCAACCTTGTACCTCTATCGCCCCTAGGTGTTCATTAGAAATTCCAACTTCCATTCTTTGCTGTTATCCACTATGCTCTATGCCAAGAAGTATGTTACTGCTCTTCCCTTTACCATCTTTTTGGCTATATACTCCATGAGTAGAATAAGCCACCTAGCCAACTTTCTTGTAAGAGACGGGGTCTGTTAGAAATACCTGAGGGGATCATGTTTGAAAACTGCCATGCACTTTGTAAGATTGAAAATAGTGTCAGAGTTTTTTCGTTGCCCAAATCACTGTTAGGCACATTTTCTCCACAAGGCTATAGCTAGTTTCGTAAGGTAGAAGTTTTTTACTCAAGTAATACACAACATGCTCTATTTCTTCTCTTCGCCTTCCTATGCCAACATTACCCCTACTACATCTTTTTTAATTGCCAGATACAGGATTAAGACTTTACCCGGTCTCGGCGATTGTAAAACAGGAGGATTCATCAAATAATCCTTAATAGCTTCAAAGGCTTGTTAACACCTTTCATCCCACACTGCGGGTTGATCTTTCTTTAAAAGCCTAAAGATGGGATTGCAGACACCTATCAATTTGGCTATAAATCTACTGATATACTGTAAACGGCCCAGAAACCCTCGGATCTTTTTTCATTCTTTGGTGCGGGCATATCCTTGATTGCTTTAATCTTATATGGATCTACCTCTATTCCTTTCTAGCTGACAATATGTCCCAACAGTTTCCTAGATGTAACCCTGAAAACACACTTCTTCAAATTCAGTCTAAGATTATACTTTTCTGCCCTTGCCAGAAACTTATCCAGTGCCTCAAAATGCCCTTCCTAGTTGCATATTTCATCATCATATCATCCACATACACTTCTACCCCTTTGTGATCATGTCATGCAGCAAAGCAGTCGCCATCCTCTGATAAGTGGCTCCTGCATTCTTTAATCCAAAAGGCATCACTCGGTAACAGTACATGCCCCATTCGGTGGTGAAGGATGTCTTTAACTTATCCATCACCACTATCATGATTTGATTGTACCCTAAAAATCCATCCATGAAGGAGTACATCACGTTGGAAGCCACATTATCAATTAGCGTATCGATGTGTGGTAGCGAAAAATCATCCTTGGGGCAAGCTATGTTCAAATCTCGGTAATCCACACACACTCTGACCCTTCCATCCTTCTTAAAAACAAGAACTATGTTTTCTAACCACTAGGTGTCCTCTACCACTTCTAGAAACTTTGCCTTCAACTGTTTTTCGACCTCTTCCTTGACCAGGAGAGCCCATTCCAGCCTCAACCTCCTTTATTTTTTCTTTATTGGTGCTATATGAGGGTATGTGGGGATCCTGTGTTATGAGATCTCCCTGTCAATTCTGGGCATGTCTTTGTAACTCCAAGCAAATACTTTCTGTCTCTTTGTTAAGATTTCTTTCATTTTTTCTCTCTTATCATGAGTTAAACCAAAAGCAAGCAATATATTTTTAGGATTATCATTTGTGCCCAAATTAAATGACTCAGTTTATGTGGAATTAATTTTAAACATATGCATGAAATGATCATCATAAACAGAATAACCATTAGGGAACACATCACATAAATAAGCAAATTCGGACTTCATTGCATTCACTTTCAAAAAGAAAAGATCATCAGTTTCAAATAGAGAAGCAAAAGAAATATCATAGTCATTATATAAGACATCTATGATAGAGTTGAGAATGTAGGTTTCAAAATCAAGCTCTTTGCTTTGATCATTAATGACTTTCAACTCTGAGGTAGCTTCATCCTCTTTAAATTCTTCTTCAGCCAACACCAGCTCCTCAGTAGGGGTTTCTTCAATAGCAACACCTTTGGCTTTATTCATAAATTCAGTAAAGATTTCAAACCCAGGAATAACTCCCCTAGCCATCAGGAGAGGTTCTGGAGTCCCGTTCTATGGGTACCGGGTGCCTTCCTTTATAAAGATCTCCCACAAAGTTTTCTTTTCAGCCACAGCTTCCTTTTCCTTTTCCTTTTCTTCAAAGTGGCCCCAAATATCTATCTCTTCCCCAGTTCCATTAACATCTTTAAATCCCAACCCATGCTTTAAAACAGGCACCTTGTTTCCCACAAATTCTGAAGGTCTGCTCTGATCTCTTCCCAACCCTATGTAGGGCATAAACCTCATGTTGTGCATCATTTTCAGAACCCTTTTCATCCATCTCATTCTCGTAAATTACACAGACCTCAAAACCAGGACTAAGGGAGACCTCCCTGGGAATCAACTTCAATGCAGCCAAAGTGACTTCGGTTTCAGCAAAGATGGTGACAACCCTTCCTTCATGAGGGAATTTAATTTTTTGATGGATAGTGGATGGGACGCCGCCCAAGGGGTGAAACCATGGCCTCCCCAATAAAATGGCAAATGTCACATGGATATCAATCACGTGCAAGTCAACCCAAACTTCTATAGGTCCTGTTTTAACCAATGCCTTGAATGTTCCTTCCACAGGCCTTTTGGTATCATCATAGGCCTTGATAACTACCTCAGAAGGCTTTAAGTTGGCCATTGTCAACCCTAACTTTGGCAAAATCTTCAGCGGACACACATTGATGGCGGAACCATTGTCAACCATTACGCAGCAGGTCATTTTCCCCTTCACCTCAACCTTGATAAACAAAGCTTTATAGTGATCCCTCCCTTCTAGAGGCAGATCATTATTAGAAAATGTTATCATCCCTTGAGGGGTTTCCATTAGTGACCTGACCATTTGTTCTGGAGTAAAATTAGTGGAGATCTTTTTCTGATCCAGTGCCAAAACCAGGGCCTCCTTATGATCCTTAAAATGCATAAGTAATTCCCAGACACTGACAATAGTCCCCTTGCTTTGCTTTACTTCTTTCCCTTTTTCTAAACTTCCTGCCTTTTCGGGCTCAAACTTGGCAGGCTCGGGCTCTTTTTTCTTTTATTCAACCTTCCCCACAGACTGACTTAGTTTACTCCCCTCGTTGTCCCATAGGTCAACCCGTTCCTCGCTCTCATCATCGGAACTCCATATGTCCAAGACGTGCACCTGCAATTCCATGGGTTGTTTGCTTAGTTTTAGGTTCTCAGGTTTGGTTTTTAGGGAGCTGTGAGAGACATCGATGAAGGAGTTTAGGACTTACTCCTCCGTTAGACTAGTGTTGACCATCAAAATGGGTGCATTTGGTGGTGGTACATTTCGATAGTTAGGTAAAAGGTTGGTTTGTGTATTTGGCTTTCTGGTTTCTGGGTCAGTAATTTTGCCTGAATCTATTAGGTCTTGGATTTTATGCTTTAATCGAGTGCAACTATATATGTCATGTTTGATGGTCTAATGAAATTTGCAGAAAAGCTTTAGGTTGGTACCAGGTAAGGGTTGCTGTGAAGGTAAAGGCCGTAGCAGGTTCTTTTCAATAAGCTTGTCAAGGACCTTGGATAGAGGACATCCCAGATTCAAAAATCTCTAAGGCTGTCTAACTGCATTAACCTGTACATTGTTGCTTGGTGGTCGAATGGCATGGATTTGAACATTATTGCTCGAACCAGCTCCTTCCTTGCCCCTAAACCTTCCTCCAAAGAATTTCTTCTCTTAGGCCAGATCTAACTCTTTTTGGACCCTAAACTTGTACAATTCTTTGAAGCTTCTAATTCCTAAATCCCTTAACTTTCTAGACAGTGTCAGGACACACCCCTCTATTGCCAGGACTAGCTGATCTAACTCAGCAGGCCTATGCCTCATCAAGGACAACTTCTTTCTCTAATGAGTCAGGTAATCAGCAAAGGACTCATTAAAGTTCTGCTTAGTGTTTTGCAAGTCTCTCAAGGACACCTCTAACTGAACATTGAGACTGTATTGCTTGATAAAAGCGGCACATAATTCCTTCCAATTTGATTGAACATGTGATTCCAAGGTGTAATACCAACGGATCGGCGCTCCCTCCAATGAAATAGGGAATTGCTTGATGATCTGGCTCTCAGTCAACTTGGTGGCCTTCATATAAGTCACATACTGCTTCAAATGCAAATGGGGATCCTCGGTGCCAGTGTATTTTTTCAAATCAGGGAATTTGAATTTATAGGGTAGCGGTTCATCTTCCTTTTCCAGATTCAGATCATAATCTAGGGGAGCAACAATACCTTTCTCTTTCATCATCATTTGCATTTGGTTCATTGCCTTGGTCATGCTCTTAGCCCACCCAGTTTGACCCACATCTTTGGTTGGGTTCACATTTTTTCAATTTAATGGGTTGGCCAACACCGTTGCATCATCTTCCTCCCTTCCTCTAATTAGGATTTCCTTATCGAGATCCACCGGATTGATTGGTATCGTATTGGATGGCTGTGCCAACTGGTTCTCCCTGATGAGCTTTTTAATTTCCCCTATCATCTCCCTTATCATAGACTGGGTTTCTGCCATTACTTCATCTTTTAACTGTGCCCTAAATGCTTCTGGATCGAACCCTCCTGCCATTCTCACTTCTGAATTTCTGACCAAGCGACCTGAACTATTTTGGACCCACCCTGCTGAGCTCGAAGAATCTATAGTGCTGGAAAACCATTTGTTAGAATGATGCGTGGCATGTATGCATGATATGCAAGTCCATTTTATTTTCAGAAAACTTGAGAAACAAATAAACACACAAAAAACAAGATACACAAAACCAAAATGCGAAGCTTAAATGTGCAAACTTCCACCCTTATTTCTCCCACACGCGTATTCAATGGCGAGTATCTTGTCCTAGGATTTATGGCCTGGGCTTTAATTATCAAAAGGGGGATAACAAAATTAACACGTAAGAATCTCTCAAAATGATTCAAACAAGTAATGGGTCCTTTAAAGAAAGCCCGAGTCCATTTCCTATGAGCCAAGATCCTTAGCACCATAAACTCACTTGTCAAGGCCTACTTGAAATGGGTCATGAATAAGCATGAGAGGCCCTTATGAACTAGTTTGTTTATAATGGGCTTTGGTTGGACACGAGGCCCCATTTTACCTTGGATCGCTCATTGATGGGCTCAAGATTTATTTTAAGGGTCCATTATATGGCATAACATACATGCACGTGGGAAAAATTCCTAAGGATAGTTGCTAGGTCATTACATGGGTTGAGTTTTGCATATAAAGGCTTCAGCTCCCACAATGATATACGTCCATATATGTCTCCCCACTCAAGGGTCAAACAACGCGGATTGGTACATGTCGTGAGTGACAATAATCAAATATTCCACAACCAAATTTGAGTGAAACGTAGATAGAGAAATACTGACTGTTGTCAGGTTTATTTAGCACTAAAGTGCTCATTATGTGCAAAATGTGTAGTGAATGTATAAATGCAGGAAGAAATAAGAAAATAATTAAAGATGATAGCTAATGAAGGCAACTACTCAATAATGAACATAAACACAATGACATAAAAGAGGTAGCTAATGAAGGTGACTACTCAATAATGAAAATCATCAAGTAATTCCTGCAGTAAACACACAATTAGTTCTTCTTTCAAAACACGAAATCGTATATAACAATACTTATAAAGAAATATTCTAAAGGAAAGGGGTTTTTATATTACAAACCAAAGAAATCCTTAAATAATCAAGGTAAACATCACCATATAATGAAATAACCATGCCTGAAGTCAGAAAGAACATGTTAAGTAAACACCACGGTAAAATTAATAAAAAGAGAAGAGCCAGACGACGGGCCGGCCTGTCAATATGGCGATCACCTCATTGGCAAGAGGCGATGCCTCTATGATGAGGCGATCACCTCATTAGCAAAAGGCAATGCCTTTGTGATAAGGTGTCACCTCATCAACAAACCTCCTTGATGCATTTTAAGGCAAAAGAATCATATAAAATGTATAAATAAAGAAGACAAGTTCCCTAAAGGCCTGTCAATATGGTGATCACCTCTGTGAAGAGGCGATCACCTCATTGACAAGAGGTGATGCCTCTATGAAGAGGCGTCACCAGATTGACAGGTTGGTTCAACTCTTAAAATGATTAGACTTCTACTTTAAGCAAACAATACATGCATATATGCATCCAACAAATACCAAATTACAACTACATGCAATAGTTTAAAGGATCACATCAACAAAATGAGGTAATAAAAAAAATACACTAAAAATATACCTAAAGTATACTAATGACTTAGTCACATATAAACCCAAACACACAAAATGATGAATATATTGAGTTTAAATGCAAGTTTTTACCAAAATGATAGGCCCTCAGAGATGTATCCTTGATTGTAATCCTCACGAGGATGTGATTTCTACCTTGGCACAAGCTTCCTTCCTTCCTTCCTTCTTCTCCTAAGAAATATGGACTTCTTTTAGCTTGAATCTCCCTTTCTCCCTTAAGAACATTTTTTTTTCTTCTTATTTCTTTCATAGCTCTTCTCTCCTTCCTCAATAATTTTTCTTTTTTTGGTTCCCCCCCTTTTCTTCTCTTTATTTTTCTTTTATCCCCTACTTTGCCCATGCCCCTAAGCCTTCTAGCTCATCATGGGCTTCCATAGCCTTTCCCTTTCCCCCAAAAATATCTTCCTCATGAAAAATTAGGTTTAGGTGTAGGGCCCACACCACTTAGCCACCATGGTTGCAGCTGCATTAAATGTAGCTGCAAGTGGTTTGCCACAGAGGCGGCGCCTCTTCGATGAGGTGATCGCCTCTGTGGTAGCTGCCAAAGAGGTGATTGCCTCATTGCACTGAGGCGATGCCTCTTTAGCCCGGGCCTATGTTGGGCCAGGTGGGCCTAGGCCAATTTTGGATAATTGGGCTAAGTTTTGGGCTTTTGAGGCTTTTAGGCTTTCAAGTCCACTTTCCATTGGAGATGCAGGTTTCATTCTTATGTCCAAGTTTCACATTCTCATCATTAGGCTTAACAACAGGTCGATCAAACAGAGTGCTCCCTATTCGTCCCTTAACACGGGCCAACCGAATCGGGTGTCTACACTACCCCCTTTCTTTATTTTTTTTATTTGATTATTTAGTTTGATTCTAATCTTATTTAATTTTTATTTTTATTTTATTTAAGCTCTAATCATTGTTTATTTTTATGCTTATGTTGGTGAATATGGAGGAAAAACACATGATGATCATACTTGGAAAATCAAATCCATAAGAAGTTCATGGAATGTCATGGATTGTAGAGATATAGTTTCTAGGATTTTTTTTATTATTTTATTTTTACTGCTTTATTTTATTTATCTTTTGTGGTGTATTAATTATTTTATTATTATTTTCAATAGGTTATTGTAATAGCCCCAATAGTGGGAATAGTGGAATTATGTATGTGATTGCTTATTTATTTTAATTAATTGGTTAGTAAAATTAGGGTTTCAATTGGGTAATTAATTAAAATCAATGGTAGGAGTAGATTTGTAATATCTCGTGTTTTTAAATATTTTTACACGGTATCGGGATATGCAGTGTTAATAATTTTTGTATATATATTATGATATTTTACGAGTTGATATGTACTTAAAATCTATTTTAATTATTGTGTATTGTTTACAATGCTTTACGTAAAATTTTCCCGGGACTTGCATTTTCAGAGAAATTTTAACGTAAATAATTTACTAATAATTATTTTAAATATAATTACGGACTTGCATGAACTCATACATATTTTTAAAATATTAAATAAAGCCTATATGTATAATTATTTATTTAATTAGGGTTTAATATTACCCTAATATTTTATTATTTGTTTATTAATTTTATTGTTATTTAATTATTTTATTTATTATTAAATTGTAAATAATAATGAGTGGCGTGTGATTTTTCCCAATTATTTTATTAAAAATTATTTTTTTATTATTTATTTTTTTCTTTTTCTTTTTCTTTCTTTTCTTTTTCTTTTATTTTCCTTTCCTTTTCTTTTCTTCTTCTTCTTCTTCTTCTTCTTCTTCTTCTTCTTCCTTCCCGTGCCCGATCACCAACCACCGTCTGCAACTACCATTCCCTTGCCGTCGGTGTGCCGCCAGCAGCTCCTTCTTCCCCAGCCAGTTGCTCCGCCGCCCACAAGCTTCTTCTCCGGCGCCGGCTAGCCCCATTTTGGCCGAAACTTCCTCTACTCGCCATCGACCACGATTTCGGCACCGTTTTCGACACCGCTGATCTCTTTCTTCTCCTTGAGCTCCGTGAGTGTAATTCTAGCTTTGGTTTGAGCTGAATTGGTCTTGATTTGCTTAGGTTTCGAATTTTCAATTTCGGCCATATTAGGGTTTTTTATTTTTTTGAGCTTCGAATTGATTGATTCATGAAAAATCCCTTCACCAATGTTGCTCCTAGTATCTTAATCTACATGTGTGAATTTTTGTAGAATTTTTTGAGATTATTTGATTTTTGGGTATTTTTGAATATTTTAATATTATTTTCTAATTTTCGGAAATTAATTAAATAAATTATGAAATTGTGTTTTATGGTTAAATTAGGTGTTGAAATGAATTATAGGAATTTATTTGGAATTTTTATGAATTCTATGTATTTATTTTGAATTATTTAAGTTTATGTAATTTTGGGAAATTAGGGGTTAATTGTGTTTTTAATTGAAATTAATTGGTTAATTGAGTTTAATTATTGATATTATTGATAAATATGTTAAGAAAATTAATTTTGGATAATTGTATAATTTTTGGTGAATTTTTGAAGTAACTTTTAGTATATTTATATATATAGGGGTATTTTGGTAATTTTACCCTAAATTGGCTAAAAACGTAATTTAATTGGTTTTAATAGTTATTTAAGGTATAAAAATGATTTCTAAAAATTATTTAGTATTTTTAACTAATTAAAACTATTTTCGTGAATTATTTTCAAATATATATATAATATACGGTTTTTTCTAATAAAATGAGTTTTTATCGGTTTTTACTGTGTTTTAAGGTTAATTATGTAATTTTTATGTATAAAATGAATTTCTATATTATAAGGGTATTTTTGGTATTTCCTGAATTATTCTGTGATTGTGGACCCCGGTCGGTAGACTGTAGTTTGGAGTCCGACTGAGGGGTTGTGGATGAGTTGTTGTGTTTGTATTTTCGAAGTGTGTTTCTTTGCAGGGTCGGCTCTACTCTTTGAGTAGAGAGATGTCCGTTTTACAGGGGAGGTTCTGTCGAATTTTTGGTAGAATTCTCGTAAAACGTGATGTCCGGTCGAACCCTAATTTTGATTCTGTGTTTAATACTCTAGATCGAATTCTAGGATTTTTTGTTAGGTTTATTCTAATGTCGGTTATTTATTGTTTGTTTAGTTGCGCCGAGACCGATGGCTAGTGGACCAGGCCCGTCGGACCCATCTCGTGGAGCGCATTAGGGTGAGTTACTATTTTATGTATATGTGCTTAGGATGCATGATTTAGAAATATACGTTTTATTTTGATTAAAATGCATAAATAATGTGATTTGTATTTAAATATATTTTTGGTATATATTAAATTATATGCATGTTTTGTTAATAAATTATATTTAAAATGTTTTTAAATATATTTCTAGCTTATTTATAATTTTGATTGGATTCATTTGACATATATATACTCGAAATATACCTGGTTTACTTTTTGATATATTTCTGGTATATATATGGTTTATATTGTTATTTTATTTAAATTCATGCATCATGTATTTATGAATGGATGTTTTATATTTATTGATGAAGGATATCAATAGAACGTGCTACCTAGTGGGCAGCACTAGGACCGAGTACGTACCGGTGCGCTTATAGCATTTAGGCTATATTACTAACCATTTGTGGATATTGATTGGTTATGATCATTTGATGTGTGAGATGTGATCTGGGTGTTGATTGCTGGAGCTCAGTTGACCAAGTGTCTCGGGGCCAATCACACTGACAGTCAGACTGCTGGAGCTCGATTGACTTAGTGTCTCGGGGCCAGTCTACCGTCTAAATGGATTAAGTGGACATATTTGGAATAAGTGAGCCTGTATGGCTAAAGTGTTGTCTAACACTGTTTGAGGTTTCGATATCATAGGGTTCTATTTGATCCTTCATAAACTGTGATTTTCAATAAAAATATATAAAAATGATTTTTACTACATCTGTGTGAATTTGCCTGTATATATACATATTATATATGGTGTTGACTGTATGCATTGTCATTTAGTATGCATGTATATATATTATAGTAATTCACTCAGTGAGGTCTGACTCCCCTTCGTTGACTATTTTTCAGGAGAGTCAACATCTTCAGACCTCAGTAGCAGGCATGTACGTCGGATTTCTTCCGCCCCAGCTTCTTTGTGTAAACTGCTTACTTGAGTCTTATTTTTATAATCTAGACACTGCAGTAGTTGTAAATTAATCGTGGGATTTTATGTATTTTATTTATGTGAGATATTGTATTGTACTTGAACTGGATTTGTATTAAAAGATTTATATATATTGAGATGAGTATTTGACTTAAATCCAGTTGGTGAAAATAATATTGTGATAATTATGATACTTATGATTTTTATTTTCGCTGCATTATATATATTGTAATTATTACTATTGCATGGTTTATTTTATTTTATTTTTAGGCTTGCTACGGGTTCCGGATTCGAAAGAATTCCCGTTCCCTAGCGCCGGTCATGGCCCCTGTTTTGGGTCGTGACAAAGTTATTATCAGAGCGGAGTTTTGTGTCAGGGCTTAGTTGTGTGAGTTGTGTTTCTGTTGAACTACTGCAGTGAATAGGTTCGAGTATGTCTTGATAAGTATTCCTTGCTTAGTTTTCTGCGTTATTCCTCCGTTGTCTGTTTTGTTTGAATCTTTCCGTTTGTCTTTTCAGTATGAGGAGGCGAGCACGTGTCGCTCCACCGATCGTTGTAGGCCGAGGATGATGAGTCTTTTCAGGATGAGGTATTACCTCCTGAGCAGCCAGTTAGACGTAGAGGTCGTGGCAGAGGTAGACCTCGAGGAGCGGCAGGTCGCCGTAGGCAGAGAGAGTTTACAGGACGAGGAGCCTGTAGAGCCTGAGTTTGATGTTCCTGTTCCTCCAGTTGTTCAGCCTGTTCAGCCTGCCAATCAGCAGGGTATGTCTGACCCTGAGGCAGCTTTGTTCTATGCCCGAGTTGGCAGGATTACGTTTGATGGTACTTTCGATCTGTTAGATTTTCTGCATGCGATTGAGACTAGGACTCAGACTGCTCATACCGAGTACCAGCGAATCTTGATCGTCGAGTTGTCTGTTGAGGGACCAGCCTTAGATTGGGTTTATTCAGATGATCCAGCCTTATATGATGACGATGACTTGGGCTCAGTTTCGAGAGCGATTTATGAGGAGATTCTGTCCAGAGCCTCTTCGTTTGAGCTATCATCTTCGACTGACCAGTATTTCTCATGGTGATCGATCTGTAGAGGAGTATACCCGAGAGTTTCTTCGTCTGGGTAGATATGCAGAGGATCTGATGCGAGATCAGTATTTTGCAGTCACTACATACGTTACTTGGTTTGGGTTCAGCTTTTGCTGGTATGCCTACAGCAGGCCTTACTCTCGAGTCTGTGATTGAGTTAGCCAAGGAGATTGAGCTGGAGGCTAGTTAGGCAGGGAGCGATGCCTGATTACTACCAGCTGGGAGTTCAGTCGAGTGGATTGCAGGCTACTCCATACTCGAGTTCTCATGTTGGATCGAGTAGTTAGCAGTGAGGTCCGACTCAGCAGAGTCAGAGACAAGCAGCAGCGAGTGTATCGGAGCAGTAGACATGGCCGTGGAGGTCAGTGTAGATCATTTAGATTTGGATCAGGTGCTTCGAGCAGCAGCAGTGGTCACAGTTCTGGATCAGCGGCCAGTGTTTGTCAGACTTGTGGTAGAGTCCATCAAGGACCATGTTATCTGACACCAATCTGACATGCTTTAGATGCGGGCAGACAGGACATTTTGCTAGATCGTGTCCTTATTCCGGGTATCAGCAGTCACAGATTCCGTGATACCCACATGCTAGTGCTGCACCCGTGCCATTTCAGTTACCTCCAGCCCAACATCAGAGTTCCACTCAGTTTGTTCCACAGCAGAGTCGTGGTAGAGGTACTAGAGGAGGTGCCAGAGGTGTTGGCCAGACTTCTACCAGTCAGCAGGGAGGTCGAGGTCAGGCCAGAGTCTTCCATCTCACTCAGCAGGATGCTCAGGCATCTAATGCAATCATGGCAGGTATTGTTTCTGTTTGTTACCTGGATGCTTGGGTTTTGTTTGATCCGGGTGCCACGCATTCGTTTGTTTCTCCCGTTTTTGCTTCTAAATCTTATTGGCAAGCTTCGAGGATGGCTTTTCCTTTGTCTGTTGCCACTCCTCTGAGCGATTCCTTAGACACCGATATTGTTCTTTCTGGTTGTCCAGTTCTCATGGGAGGTAGAGAATTACCCGCTGATTTGATCCTGTTGGATGTGATGGAGTTTGATGTTATTTTGGGAATAGATTGGTTATCTCAGCATTATGCCGTGGTAGATTGCAGGAATAAAGAGGTGACGTTCAGAATTCCTGGTGAAGTAGAGTTTAAGTTTGTCGGTGATAGGAGTTCAGCACCTCAGAATCTTATTTCTGCTATTACGGCTAAGAAGTTGTTGAGGAAAGGTTGTCAGGGATATTTGGCATTGGTCAGGGATACTTCAGTGGAGAAGTTGTCACTCACAGATGTTCCTGTTGCTTGTGAGTTTCCTGATGTTTTTCCCGAGGAGTTGCCAGGTTTACCACCTCATAGAGAGATAGAGTTATGTATAGATGTGGTTCCAGGTACTACTCCTATATCTATGCCATCCTATAGAATGGCTCCTGCAGAGTTGATAAAGTTGAAGGAGCAGTTGCAAGAGTTGTTGGATAAAGGTTTCATCAGACCTAGTGTTTCTCCTTGGGGTGCACCAGTCCTGTTTGTGAAGAAGAAGGATGGTACCCTGAGACTGTGCATTGACTACAGAGAGCTGAACAAGGTGACAGTGAAGAACAAGTATCCTCTTCTGAGGATAGATGATTTGTTTGACCAACTACAGGGTGCACAGTTCTTTTCTAAGATTGATCTGAGGTCAGGTTATCATCAGCTGTGGATTAGTGAATCTGATATTCCTAAGACAACATTCCGCACTAGATATGGTCATTATGAGTTTCTGGTGATGTCTTTTGGTTTGACTAATGCACCAGCAGCTTTTATGGACCTGATGAACAGGATATTCAGACTGTATGTGGATCAGTTTATGGTAGTCTTCATTGATGATATACTGGTATATTCAAGGAGAATGGAGGAGCATGTATATCATTTGAGGATTGTACTACAGACACTGAGAGATCATCAGCTTTATGCTAAATTCTCGAAGTGTGATTTTTGGATGGAGAGTGTTCCTTTTCTTGGACACGTAGTGTCTAAAGAAGGTATTCAGGTTGATCCACAGAAGATTGAGGCAGTGTCTGAGTGGCCTAGACCTACTTCTGTTACTGAGATTCGGAGTTTTCTGGGTTTAGCCGGGTATTATAGGCGGTTTGTGTAGGATTTTTCCAGGATTGCAGCCCCTATGACTCGCTTAACTCAGAAGAATGTTAGGTTCAAGTGGTCAGAAGCTTGTGAGAATAGTTTCCAGTTGTTGAAGGAGAAGTTGACCACAGCGCCAGTGTTAGCTTTGCCTAATAGTGTGGATAAGTTCATAGTTTATTGTGATGCCTCTAGAATAGGTCTTGGTTGTGTGCTGATGCAGAATGGAAGGGTGATAGCCTATGCTTCGAGGCAGTTGAAGAAGCATGAGCAGAACTATCCTACATATGATCTTGAGATGGCTACAGTGATCTTTGCTTTGAAGATTTGGAGACATTATCTGTACGGGGTGACTTGTGAGATATTTACTGATCACAAGAGCCTTAAGTACATTTTCCAGCAGCGAGATTTGAATCTGAGACAAAGGAGATGGTTGGAACTGTTGAAGGATTATGACTGTGAGATTCTATATCATTCGGGCAAGGCTAATGTGGTAGCAGATGCCTTGAGTAGGAAGTCCTCAGGCAGTCTTGCTCACATCGGTGTTGAGAGGAGACCATTGATCCAGGAATTGCATCTGTTGGTGGATCAAGGTCTAATGATGAAGATTAGTAGATCAAGTGGACTACTAGCTCAATTTAAAGTACGATCTGTACTGAGGGATAGGATTAAAGCAGCTCAGAGCCGAGATCCTATTCTGGAAGAACTTGCAGAGAATGTTCGAGCAGGGAAGTTCACTGATTTCACACTCGATGATGATGGTGTGTTGTGGATCAGTGGTAGATTGTGTGTTCCTGATGTGGATGACTTGAGGGAAGAGATTTTAGAGGAAGCACATTCTACAGCCTACAGCGTTCATCCAACTGTTACTAAGATGTACCATAGTATCAGAGATTTATACTGGTGGGATGGATTGAAGAAAGATGTCGCTGATTATGTTGCTAAGTGTCTGACGTGTCAGCAAGTGAAAGCCGAACATCAGAAGCCTTCTGGGAAGCTTCAGCCTCTTCCTATTCCCGAGTGGAAGTGGGAAAGGATAGCTATGGATTTTGTGGTCGGTTTACCTCGTTCGAAGGATGGATACGATTCCATATGGGTGATTATAGATAGATTGACGAAGTCTGCACATTTCTTGCCTGTGAAAGCCACTTATTCTGTTACTAGATTAGCGAAGTTGTATGTGAAGCATATCGTATGCCTTCATGGAGTACCTGTGTCCATTGTGTCAGATAGAGGTTCAGTGTTTACTTCTCATTTTTGGCAGAAGTTGCAGGAAGCGATGGGCACTAGGTTGGATTTCAATACTGCTTTTCATCCTCAGACAGATGGTCAGTCTGAGAGAACAATCCAGACACTGGAAGATATGTTGAGGATGTGTGTCTTGGATTTGGGAGGTAGCTGGGATGATCATTTTTCACTTGTTGAGTTTGCATATAATAACAGCTACCATAGCAGTATTAGCATGGCACCATACGAGGCGTTGTATGGAAGGAAGTGTAGATCCCCTTTGAGTTGGGACGAGATTGGTGAGAGAGCTTTGACTGGACTTGAGATGGTTCAGGATGTTGCAGAGAAAGTCGCCGTGATTAAACGAAGATTAGAGACCGCAGTTAGCAGATAGAAGAGTTATGCGGATCCTAAGCGCAGAGATGTGGAGTTTCAGGTTGGAGATTTTATTTTTCTGAAGGTATCTCCGATGAAGGGTGTTATGAGATTTGGCAGGAAGGGTAAGTTAGCACCGAGATATATTGGACCGTTTGAGATTCTGGAGAGAGTTGGCACTATTGCATATCGGTTGGATTTGCCTCCGAGTATGTCATAGGTGCATCCAGTATTTCATATCTCGATGTTAAGGAAGTATATCTTAGACCCTTCACACGTGTTGCAGCTTGACAGTGTAGAAGTGAGTGAAGATTTGACGTTTGTGGAAGAACCTGTAGCGATTGTAGATTATCAAGTTCGACAGTTGCGATCGAAGCAGATTCCGATGGTCAAGGTTCTGTGGCGTAGCGACAGAGTTAAGGAGCATACGTGGGAGACTGAAGCTGAGATGCGAGCTTCTTACCCGTATCTCTTTCCTTCCTAATCTTGTAATCTTTTCTTTTTGGAATTCGGGGACGAATTCTTGTAAGGGGGGAAGACTGTAATATCCCGTGTTTTTAAATATTTTTACACGGTATCGGGATATGCAGTGTTAATAATTTTTGTATATATATTATGATATTTTACGAGTTGATATGTACTTAAAACCTATTTTAATTATTGTGTATTATTTACAGTGCTTTACGTAAAATTTTCCCGGGACTTGCATTTTCGGGGAAATTTTAACGTAAATAATTTACTAATAATTATTTTAAATATAATTACGGACTGGCATGAACTCATACGTATTTTTAAAATACTAAATAAAGCCTATGTGTGTAATTATTTATTTAATTAGGGTTTAATATTACCCTAATATTTTATTATTTGTTTATTAATTTTATTGTTATTTAATTATTTTATTTATTATTAAATTGTAAATAATAATGTGTGGTGTGTGATTTTTTCCAATTATTTTATTAAAAATTATTTTTTTATTATTTATTTTTTTTCTTTTTCTTTTTCTTTCTTTTTCTTTTTCTTTTTCTTTCTTTTTCTTTTTCTTTTCTTTTCCTTTCCTTTTCTTTTCTTTTCTTCTTCTTCTTCTTCCTTCCCGTGCCCGATCACCAACCACCGTCTGCAACTACCATTCCCTTTCCGTCGGTGTGCCGCCAACAGCTCCGCCTTCCCCAGCCAGCTGCTCCGCCACCCCAAGCTTCTTCTCCGGCGCCGGCTAGCCCCATTTTCCCC
This sequence comes from Mallotus nudiflorus, assembly GCA_947683625.1. Classification (NCBI taxonomy): domain Eukaryota; kingdom Viridiplantae; phylum Streptophyta; class Magnoliopsida; order Malpighiales; family Euphorbiaceae; genus Mallotus; species Mallotus nudiflorus. Next base: position 64,996 of record CANTUR010001381.1, on the reverse strand, counting down.
ATTTTGGCCGAAACTTCCTCTCCTCGCCGTCAACCACGATTCCGGCCACCATTTTCGACACCGCCGGTCTCTTTCTTCTCCTTGAGCTCCGGTGAGTGTAATTCTAGCTTTGGTTTGAGCTGAATTGGTCTTGATTTGCTTAGGTTTCGAATTTTCAATTTCAACCATATTAGGGTTTTTGATTTTTTTGAGCTTTGAATTGATTGATTCATGAAAACTCCCTTCACCAATGTTGATCCTAGTAGCTTAATCTACATGTGTGAATTTTTGTAGAATTTTTTGAGATTATTTTGATTTTTGGGTATTTTTGAATATTTTAATATTATTTTCTAATTTTCGGAAATTAATTAAATAAATTATGAAATTGTGTTTTATGGTTAAATTAGGTGTTGAAATGAATTATAGGAATTTATTTGGAATTTTTATGAATTTCTATGTATTTATTTTGAATTATTTAAGTTTATGTAATTTTGGGAAATTAGGGTTAATTGTGTTTTTAATTGAAATTAATTGGTTAATTGAGTTTAATTATTGATATTATTGATAAATATGTTAAGAAAATTAATTTTGGATAATTGTATAATTTTTGGTGAATTTTTGAAGTAATTTTAGTATATTTATATATATAGGGGTATTTTGGTAATTTTACCCTAAATTGGCTAAAAACGTAATTTAATTGGTTTTAATAGTTATTTAAGGTATAAAAATGATTTCTAAAAATTATTTAGTATTTTTAACTAATTAAAACTATTTTTCGTGAATTATTTTCAAATATATATATAATATACGGTTTTTCTAATAAAATGAGTTTTTATCGGTTTTTACTGTGTTTTAAGGTTAATTATGTAATTTTTACGTATAAAATGAATTTCTATGTTATAAGGGTATTTTTGGTATTTCCTGAATTGTTCTGTGATTGTGGACCCCGGTCGGTAGACTGTAGTTTGGAGTCCGATCGAGGGGTTGTGGATGAGTTGTTGTGTCTGTATTTTCGAAGTGTGTTTCTTTGCAAGGTCGGCTCTACTCTTTGAGTAGAGAGATGTCCGTTTTACAGGGGAGGTTCTGCCGAATTTTCGGTAGAATTCTCATAAAACGTGATGTCCGATCGAACCCTAATTTTGATTCTGTGTTTAATACTCTAGATCGAATTGTAGGATTTTCTGTTAGGTTTATTCTAATGTCGGTTATTTATTGTTTGTTTAGTTGCGCCGAGACCGAGGGCTAGTGGACCAAGCCTGTCGGACCCATCTCGTGGAGCGCATTAGGGTGAGTTACTATTTTATGTATATGTGCTTAGGATGCATGATTTAGAAATATACGTTTTATTTTGATTAAAATGCATAAATAATGTGATTTGTATTTAAATATATTTTTGGTATATTTTTGGTATATATTAAATTATATGCATGTTTTGTTAATAAATTATATTTAAAATGTTTTTAAATATATTTCTAGCTTATTTATAATTTGATTGGATTCATTTGACATATATATACTCGAAATATACCTGGTTTACTTTTGGTATATTTCCGGTATATATATGGTTTATATTGTTATTTTATTTAAATTTATGCATCATGTATTTGTTAATGGATGTTTTATATTTATTGATGAAGGATATCAATAGAATGTGCTACCTAGTGGGCAGCACTAAGACCGAGTACGTACCAGTGCGCTTATAGCATTTAGGCTATATTACTAACCATTTGTGGATATTGATCGGTTATGATCATTTGATGTGTGAGATGTGATATGGGTGTGATTGCTGGAGCTCGGTTGACCAAGTGTCTCGGGGCCAATCACACTGACAGTCAGACTGCCAGAGCTCGGTTAACTTAGTGTCTCGGGGTCAGTCTACTGTCTAAATGGATTAAGTGGACATATTTGGAATAAGTGAGCCTGTATGGCTAGAGTGTTGTCTAACACTGTTTGAGGTTTCGATATCATAGGGTTCTATTTGATCCTTCATAAACTGTGATTTTCAATAAAAATATATAAAAATGATTTTTACTGCATCTGTGTGAATTTGCATGTATATATACATATTATATATGGTGTTGACTGTATGTATTTTCATTTAGTATGCATGTATATATATTATAGTAATTCACTCAGTGAGGTCTGACTCCCCTCTGTTGACTATTTTTCAGGAGAGTCAACATCTTCAGACCTCAGTAGCAGGCCTGTACGCCGGATTTCTTCCGCCCCGGCTTCTTTGTGTAAACTGCTTACTTGAGTCTTATTTTTATAATCTAGACACTGCAGTAGTTGTAAATTAATCATGGGATTTTATGTATTTTATTTATGTGAGATATTGTATTGTACTTGAACTGGATTTGTATTAAAAGATTTATATATATGAGATGAGTATTTGACTTAAATCCAGTTAGTGAAAATAATATTGTGATAATTATGATACTTATGATTTTTATTTCCGCTGCATTATATATATTGTAATTATTACTATTGCATGGTTTATTTTATTTTATTTTTAGGCTTGCTACGGATTCCGGATTCGAAAGAATTCCCGTTCCCTAGCGCCGGTCATGGCCCCTGTTTTGGGTCGTGACAAGATTAATTTAGGTTGCATATTAATTAAAATTAGATTTTTTTAGAAGGAAGTAATTTAATTAGTTGTTTGATCTTTTATTTAATTGTTTTAATATGTTTTATTTATTTTTTGGGGCTTGTTTATTTATTTTTATATGTTTTGGGCCTTAAGCCCATATTAGATTCTAATCCACTTAAATAAATTTAGGTTTTTTTAAGTTTAATTAATTAAAATGTATCATTAGGCCCATAATTAATTAGATTTTAGGTTAGAGATAACTTAGGCTCATTTAGTAAATTAGATATAGGCCAACCTAATTTAATAAAATTAATTAGATTTAGCTCATTTAAATTAAAGTATTTTTTCATAACTTGTAGATTTAAGATCACTTTAAATTTAAAACATGTAGATTTAGACCCATTTTTAAAATTAAAATAAATAAACTTAGGTTCATTTAATTAAAATTAAAAGGAATTCATCCTTAGCTCACTTGTAAATTAAAATATATAGATTTAGCTCATGTAATTAAAATCCATGTAGATTAGACTAACTTAGGGATTATATGTTTGAATGAATGCATTATTTACTTGTATTTTCATAACTGTTTTGCCTTGGAGTTAATTGCTAAAATAAGGGTTTATATGAAATTGCATGTAAATAGAGGATAATATAGTAATTCATAAAGTAATTCTAAATGAACACGAGACTGAAAGAAGTTGGTATTTCGTACCCAGAATATCCTGGTTGTGGTGCTAGCTTTCTTTTAGGGAATCGAGTACCACCTTTTTTATTTGTTCCAGTTATTACCCTAGGTGACGACTCATCATCTCCATGCCATATCTTTGTGACAGTGGTTAGTGTATTCTCTAGAGTCCTAAGCTCAAACAATGTCACAGTTGCTAAAATCTTGGACGTGCGCTAAACCCCGCCATCTACAAGTACATAAAAGCGATCGCCTCTTCAGTAGCAGGCCATGAGGCGATAGCCTCTTCAGTAGAAAGCCATCCCCCTTCCAATAGGATAATTAATAAGCTTTTGCCAAATCATAACCATTTTAGCCTTGCAAACTAAAATACAATGGTAAAGAAAAGGGAAACATCTCTGTAATTATCGATGCTAAAACTATATACAAAAATAAAAATTCATTAAGATAAAGTTAAATTTTGCAAGCATCTGATTAATAAAAGATAAAATGTATCAATGTCAGAAGTAAACAAATAAACAGTAATAGCAGTCAAAAAGGGGATAATTCATAGATCCTAGTCTATTAAGAATCTGACTTAATGGCCTCAGGGTCATCCCCTCCTCCACTGTCCTCATCGTCGTCATCGTTATCATCCTCGTTGATCTAGAGAACTTCAATTTTTCACTTAAGGGTAGCAATCCTTGCATGGTTAGCCTCATCACGATCCTATTCAAATAGATCACAGGTTAGTAAATTATACAAGCATGCATATATATAGGTGTAGGAAAGATTGTTACCCTCCACTGTTGGGTGATGCCTAGCATATAATCCCTCTGAGCCTCAATCATCTGATACATCTATAGGCCTTGCTCTAGAGGAATCTATGTTATTGAAAGAATGTTAGAACTAACAAATGTGTTGAGGATGATTCAGGAAATAGGTTAAGAGCAAACTCACGTGAGTGGCATCCCCAGGAGTACATGCAGTTGTGAGCTCCTCGTCTAAGGTCAGGAAATGATAAGACAACTCCCTGGGAGGAACCCAATAATGAACCAAAGAATTGGGGGTGTGAATGAAACTATCAGTGAAAAACTAGGAGCTAGAGGTGGTGGGGGGTCTCATCTCCTCAGCTGCAATAGAAGTCCCCTCTCTGCTCTAACCCAGACAACATCTTAGAGGCTCTCTCTCTCACACCTAAGGTCTAGCTTGGAATGCAGGTCTGATTATGCAGCCTAAAAATAAGAGAAAACCATGTTAGGACATGATAATTTTGGAATAAAAAGGGAGTGTCAAACAATTATCTGAGAGGTAGAGGCAGTAGACTAAGGGAACCATCTATAAGAAGTGGATCTGGATGAACTCCATATACCAGCTCTTGATCCAAATGGTATGGTCCATGGCTGGCTCTCCAGTAATAGCCTGATCCAGCTCAGCCCCCTCCATCTCATAAGTTCACAGCATACTCCTCAGAGGGGATTTAAGCACATGTCTCACACTAGCTCCACAATTCCAATTTAAAATTTGCTCATCAAGGTACTAAACTCGATAACTTGGCCCATAAAGGGGGACCCTCCTCTGAGCTAACAATTTGGAACAAGTCATCTCCATGTTCCATTCGCCCTCAAGACCCTACAAATCATTTTGAATCTGCAATGGAAGTATCAATAAGTAAATAAGTAAATTTTTTAAAATTACTAACATGTAATGTGAACGTTGTAGGTACCGTATCCTGTGTCAGAGAGTTCATATATTGTTGGTGATTGTGTACTCTAGCCAAATGTCTCTTTAGAATACGACTGTCGCCTCACCTGCCAATGGTAGGGAAACCATCCCCTACTCACAGCACACCGATGAGCAGCTCTAACTCCTAGGCCTAAACCTGTAAAAGAAAGAAGGATAGCAAGTGTTAGTGAGAAAATATTGAAATGACTTAAGAAGAGAGAGAGGTGGAACTTACCAATACAGCATGCTAAAAGCCATAAAATCTCTTAGGTTCGTGGACCACCTCATCCATGCTCTGGTACAAGTAGGCCAAGGCACTGCTGCCCTGATCAAATGAAGACACCTGATCCAAGTCTTTAAGAGGAAATAGGAACATCAAATCTATTGAGTTGGTGGTGTCAAACAAAGAAGGTGGTGCTGAGAAGGTAAATTAGGAAAGCTCATACCATCTGGGCTATCTCACAGGGTGTGACCATTGCCACAACTCTATCTCAAGTATAAAAGCTCTAGATCTAGTCAAGATTGAGGGTATAGGTCCCCTTCAAGTCTGGGACCATACCTAGAAGGCACTTGATGTAGCAACCCTATCTAGGGTCAGTTGGTAAAGGCTCGCATCAAAGGGAACAAGATCTTCAAAACACATAATCTAGGTGATGGCAACAAAAGAGTTAGGATCCAGAGTGAGCTTCTCGAATGGAAGGTGGAAGGTGTGTGTTATGTCAAACCACCTCTCCATTAGCACATGGAGTGGCTAATATTCTATCTGACCCTGCTCCAAAGGAAGCGACAGTATGAAGCCCTTGAATTCAATTTCCTGGATTCGGTCCTTCTAGCCGTCGATTAAGTCATTATAGAAAACCCAAGCCCTGTGGAATTTTTTGGCGCCCTTGAATGTTTGTGTATCCTGCTATAAAAGAAAGGGAATGAGAATCAGGGAAGTTGAAAAAACATCATTCAATTTTTTTATTTTAAAAGTAAAAATGGCTAAATAATTGAAAATGGTTTAGTTCAACTTGTCACAAAACTATAGCACCTTATAAAAGAAGAGATCACCTCACCGTAGAGGTGATCATCTCTTTGTATAAGGTAATCACCCCTGTGCATGAGGCAATACTCTATACGTTGTCATAGAGGTGACCGTGCCTTTTTCATAAAGCGATCGCCCCATGAAGAGGCGAAGTGAACGGTCTTTATTTTTTTCACCTAAAATCATAAATGCATCATCAATCAATCTAATTTTCAATTATAAATGATAAATGAACATAAATGTAGCCTAACCCAATGTAATATGTAGGAAAATAAAAAGAATTCAAAAACTAACCTCTTTGGATGCTGAAGAACAAATATGACTCCTTAGATCCGCCAAAAGAGGAATTGTATCTCCTTTTAACAATCCAAGACTGCAAAGGGCATTTGTAGATGGAGAAATGCAATCCTACTGAAGCATAAGTAGTGTCCTCTCATCATCCATTTTTTAAAAGGTATGTACGCTGGAAGGAAGAAGGAAAAAAAAGAGAAAAGAAAGAAGAGAGGAGAATAAAAAGAAAAAGAAAAGAAATAAAGAAGAAAAATATGCTTTTATAGTAAAGAAGAATAGTTTAGGTTTTTTGAAAAAAAATAGTGATAATGATGGAAAGAATTTCCTCCTCAGGTGCATCTTGAGAATCGAGGTTGTTGGATAAAAGTACTCTGGTTAATTTATTTTTAAATTTAATAATGTACTGGATCAGAAAACCCCAAGGTTTGTGTTTCTCAAAGAGGGGTTATTTGGGTTGTATCTTCGAAGCTCGTAGTCAAGGAAGGGTTATTCGGGTTATATCCCCAAAGCTCGTGATAAGAGAACGACTATTCGGGTTATATCCCTAAAGCTCGTGATGAGAGAAAGGCTACTCGGGTTGTATCTCTGAAGCTCATAGTCGAGGTAGGGCTATTTAGGTTGTATCCCCAAAGCTCATGATGAAAGAAGGGTTACTAGGGTTGTATCCCCAAAGTTCATAATGAGAAAGGGTTATTTGGGTTGTATCCCTGAAGCTCGTAGTCAAGGAAAGGCTATTCAGGTTGTATCCCCGAAGCTCATGATCAAGGGAAGGGCTGCTCGGGTTGTATCCTGAAGCTTGTGATGAGAAAAGGTTGTTAAGGTTGTATCCTCGAAGCTCATAATCGAGGAAGGGCTGTTTAAATTGTATCCCCAAAGCACACAGTGAGAGAATGGTTGTTCGGGTTGTATCCCCGAAGTTTGTACTTCAGTTAAGTGATAATCGAGCCAGAAAAACTCGAGAGTCTTTCTAGTGAGAATCAGGCCAGGAAAACTTGAGAGTCTACGTTTATGTTTAAGTATTGTATCGGGCTAGAAAAACTTAAGAGTTTATGTTTTAGTCTAATGACAATCGGGCCAGAAAAACCTAAAATTCTGTGTTTTAGTCAAGTGATGATCAGGCCAGAAAACTCAAGAGCCTGTGTTTCAGGTGAGTGATAATAGAGCTGGGAAAACTCGAGAGTCTTTATGTTAGTCGAGTGACGATCAGGCCAGGAAAACTTAAGAGTCTATGTTTTAGTCGAGTGACGATTGGGCCAGAAAAACCTGAGAGTCTGTTAAGTGTTGTATATGGCCAGAAAAACCTAAGATTTTGTATTTCAGTCGAGTGATGATCAGGCTGGGAAAACCTAAGCCTGTGTTTCAGTTGAGTGACGATTGAGCCATTAAAACCTGAGAGTTTGTGTTTTAATTGAGTGACAATCGAGCCAAGAAAACTCGAGAGTCTTTAAGTCAGTCTAATGACGATCATGCTAGGAAAACCTGAGAGTCTACATTGCAGTTGAGTGATTATTGAGTCAAAAAAAACTCGAGAGTCTATGTTTCAGTTGAATGACAATCGAGTTAGGAAAACCCTAAATTCTTTGTGTCAATTAAGTGATAATCGGGCTAGGAACACCTGAGAATCTGTGTTTCAATTGAGTGACAATTAAGCCAGGAAAACTCAAGAGTCTTTGTATCAGTCGAGTGATGATTAGGCCAGGAAAACCCGAGAGTCTATGTTTCGGTTGAGTGATGATCGGGCCAAGAAAACCCGAGAGTCTGTGTTTCAGTTGAGTAACAATCAGGCTAGGAAAACCTAAGAGTCTTTATGTTAGTTAAGTGACAATTGAGCCAGAAAAACCCTAGAGTCTGTGTTTCAGTTGAGTGACGATTGGACCAGAAAAACTCGAGAGTCTGTTAAGTGTTGTATCGGGCCAGGAAAACCCGAGGATTACAGTCACGTTTCAAGATTGAAGAATCCATCTCTCGAGTGAAACTCGGGAGTCATGGATGCTATTTTTTATTTTCTTATGTTGTGCATGTGATTTTTTAAAAAAAAATTATCATTGACTGTATTTAGTTTTTTAAAAAATTAGAGGGCAAACTGTAGACACCCAGTTCGATCGATGATAAGGGGCGAACTGTGGATGCTCAGTTTAGTCAACCCATAATAGAGCCTAATGACAAGAATTGTAAAACTTGAATGCAAGAAGGAAACCCTAAATCTTCTCAAAATGAGCCCGAGGACTAGAAACCCATAAATAAACTTAAAACCCTTACAAAACTAGTCTAAACTGCCTAGGCCCGTTAAGCTCAATGCAAGGTAAGTCAGAGAGGCGAACACCTCTATGGAGAGGCATTCACCTTTATGAAGAGGCAATCACCTCTATGACAGCAGCAAAAGAAGCGATTGCCTCATCGTAGAGGCGCCACCTCTATAGTAGCCAGTTCCCTCTGCATTAAATGCAGAGGTGATCATGGCAGCCAATTTAATGGGCCTACCTCCTCTGCAACTCAGCCTTTGGTCTGAGAAAGAAATCTTTAAGGCTAGAAAATACAATGATGGAGTAGAGTAGTACGGGTATGGGTTAGAGGTATGAATAAAAAGGAGAAGAGAGAGAGAGGAAGGGGACTTTTGGCATTTTCTTAAAAAAACACTTAGCAAAAAAAAAAGAGTTTGAGAGAAAAGAGAGCTCTGGAAAAAGGGAGGAAGAATGTTTTTAAGAGGAGAAAAGCCTAAAGGTTGATTTGCTTGAGAAAGAGAAGGGAAGAAGCTTGCATTCAAAGGAAGACCAACATTCCTAATCGTTTCTGAGGGCCAACTATATTTGGAAAGCTCATTTTTCAGTAATCATCTTGATTCTTTTCGAATTTAATTTATAGATTTGCTTGATCCCTTTACTTGATTGCATAATCTCTAGTTTATTTGTTTACTAATTTGTGTATTCATTTCCTTGCATATTATTTGTAATGTGTCTTGTCGTTAGCATGATTCCTTAAGTTTTAAGTGTAGTTATGTATTTAGCTTGCTTTTAATAGTGGATCCTTACTTGAAATGAAAGTTTGGCCAATTTGAGAGTCATTTGAGACTGTTCATTAGACGATTGCTTCTCAGAGAGGCGATCGCCTCACTGCCATGAGGTGATCGCCTCTTTAAAAAGACAATCGCCACTTTGACAAGCCTACATGAGTTCATTATTCGGCTTAGCCTCTACGAACAATGTCGCCTCATTGCCATAAGGTGATCGCTTCTTCACAGAGGCGATCGCCACTTTGACAGAGTCTTATACGACTTTGTCTCATTTTTTGTGTATTGTGTAGAGTTTTCATGCATGTATAGTTTTTAACTACTCAAGTCTGTTTTGTATGATCCCCACAATATCGTTCAAATTAAAGTTTAACATTTACCTTTTGTGGCTTTGCATCTTTGTTTATTTAATAGTTCCTTAAGTTGATTTTTGTGGATTTTTATGTAAGATCTTTATGTATTTCGAGAAACTAATATTTTGTCTATTGCAGGGATTCATCGATATTTTTAATCATCAAGTATTTATCTCATTAATTAGTTCTTGAGAGGTTTTTCTTAAATCACGCAATTTATTTTCAGTTTATTTCTTGTTTATTATACTTTTATTTTGTACAAAATGTTGTAATCCTTAATCCCTTCGCCACTTGATTTGGAATGTATGGTTGTAGATTATAATTTTTGTTTTATTTATGGTTAATATTAGTACCAGTCGCATGAATTTAATTAATGTACAAATTTATATCTAATTATAAAATCCAACAATTGTTTGAAGAAAATTGCAATCCGTGTGGTAACAAAGAAATTATTGAATGATTAAGGGTAATAAATTACAAAACGTAAATAAAGGCCAACTGTAAGGTTGGGTAGGCATTCATACACTCACACCTAGTTTCTGAACCCAATCTCTGAATATGACTTCTGGAAACTTCTATTGGCAGTGTATCCTAATTTTTATCCGAGTGGTGACTCTATCTCCAAATAGACTTTATGATCTATTTCGTATTTCCTAATAAGCCTTGAATCCATATTGTATTATAATCGTCAAATATTTGAGCGCGCATTAAACCTCTCTCCCTGCGATAATGATTCATTTATTAAAAATTACGTAGTGTTATTTTTTCTCGAAGATAGTGGATGTCAAATTCAAGGATATTGTCTAATATGCTTGAGGTCCACCACTTTCTCTTATTGGAATAGAGTGCTGGATTGCTTGATGAGGCTGGCAAATCCACACTCGACGCCTTGCTATTAGTAGAAACAAATCTTTGTAAAAAGAATCTGTAAGAATTTTTTTAATTGCAACCGCTTAATGTGTTGTTATTAGGAAGTAGGCATTATAGTATTAAATTATTAAATTAGAAAAAGTTGTCAAAGCATTCCACTTTGATTACATTATTTGGATTTTGTTACAACAGATGCTCCCAAAGCTTATTAGTCCGTTTGATATACAAGGTAAAATATCTTGTGACAGATCCAAGACATTCGATCTCTTAATTCTATAATTCTCTCATTTTTTATCATTAGTATTAGCCATCTATTACAGAAGGATTTTACTATATAATTATTTTTTTTCTTTTGCCGCAAAGGTAACCAACCTTTAGCACAGTAATTGAGTCCATCCTCTTTCATTGGTGTGTCTGGCCATGATCATATGCTAGATTTATTTATTTCTGTCTTTTTTTGTTTCAATACCCAATTGGCTTTTTGTGGTTCTCCCAGCTAGTAGTTGGTACAAAAGCAATAATATTGGACCTGGTGTAGTGGGAATGTTTTAATTTTATTCTTAAAATTAAGTTGATTATTTTAGAATAAAGGACTGTGAGAGTTTGCAGAGAGGAAACAAACACGTCTTTGTTCATTAACCTTTTTCTAATTGAGTGGATTGTATGCTCAAAGAAGTCATTAGAGAAATAAAAGAAATAGTTATATAGCTCTCAGTTACTTATGTTGGATGCTCTTTTTTCTTTGTGGGGAGAAAAGAAAGCATTCTAATTATTGGTTGTTTTGGTCTAAGGAAAAAATCTTTAGAAAAAAATTATGGGTGGATATCCTATGTCGGCTGTTTATTGGCTGTCTAAGCAAGAATTATGGTGACAGTTGGGTGGTTTACAAATGAATTGTTGTCCTAAACTGAAGTTGAAAGAATTGTAATAAAATAGTTGTAGCATTAATTTTATTATGAATGTGAATGAACAATATATTACTTGTGAGAGAATAGTTCTCAAATAGTGAAAAGAAAATCTCTATATAAAGGGATTGAAATTCATTAATGAGAATGTTAAGAAGAAAAAAAAAAGATATATTACTCTCCAAATTATTTCAATATTATAGTTCTCCAAATTGTCTCCAAACTCTCTCTAAATTCTCTTAAAATCATTTTACTATAAAATATTTTTCTTCTAGTTAAATATTACTAAATTCAAGTTTGGTTCTATAACAAAATAAGTAATTCAATCTTTATTTCACAACACGTCATCAGCACGAGAAGCTCTCGATCAAAACAATAAGGTACATATTTCTTAATATTTAATATTTATGAATATATTAGTTGATTATATATTATCATGGATGGCTATGCCTCCTACTAATTTATATATTTATATTTATTTCTTCAATCTAACTTTATGTTAATTGTTATTTTTATTTTGTTTTACTAATTACACCATTGATGCAAATATTACTAAAAATGGTTCTAACCTTATGGATGACTATGCCTCCTACCAATTTATATTTATGCACATTTATTTTTTTTATTATTTATATTAATGGAAAGCTATACCCTATTTTATATTAATGGACGGTTTTGCCCCATATTTATACATATCGTTATGTTAACTCACTTGCTATAAATAATCATATCAATATTATTTATTGATTTTACTTTATATAATTTATTTCTCAATATATTATATTAAAAAAAATTTTAATGGCTATATTTTTATTACCAACGGTAATATAACGGTAATAAACGGCTATATTTTTCATTATAAATAGATGAGCTATAAATTTTATTTATTCACACAAATTCATACATTTTCTCTTTCTCTCTTTACTCTAAATTGTAAACATGATTTGGTATATTTATATTTGTGTTTTGATCATGACTATTATAATAGTTTTAGGAATAATTAATATGGAAGATGATTTTCTATTTGATATAATTTTAAGTATTATTGTATCATTTTTTATACCACTATTATTTCTTGCAATATTCATTCATGATATAATTAATTAGTAAATTCTGATCATGTTTGATTTTTTTTAGTAGTCATCAAATTTATGAATTCTAATTGAGTTATATTTTTTTTATTAGTTATCATAATGACAAATCTAGCAAAGCTTGAGTTCGTTGCTCTTGACCTCACGGGAAAAAATTATATGTCTTGGATTCTAGATGTAGAAATGCATCTTCAATCAATGGGGTTAATTGATACCATAAAAGAAAATAATAACACCTCATTGCAAGATAAGGCCAAGTCTATAATTTTTCTCCGTCGTCATCTTGATGAAGGATTAAAATGTGAATATTTGACTGTCAAAGATCCAAGTGTTCTTTGGAAGGATCTAAAAGATAGATATGATCATCAAAGAGATGTAATACTACTAGTAGTCACTGATGAATGGAGAGCTTTACGCTTTCAAGATTTCAAAAAAGTGAGTGACTATAATTCTGCAATGTTCATAATAGTATCACAATTAAAATTCTATGGACAGACAGTCACAAATGAGGATATGCTGGAGAAAACTTACTCCATATTTCATGCATCAAATGTTACACTGCAACAACAATACAGGATGCAGAGATTTAAAAAATATTCTGAACTAATTTCATGCCTACTGGTAGCTGAGAAAAATAATGAACTCTTGATGAAAAATCATCAGTCCTGTCCCACTGGCTCAATAGCATTTCCAGAAGCAAATGCTACAAATTATTCCAGATATAAAAATTACAATAGCCATGGAAGTGGGAAAGGTAGAGGTCATGGACGTGGAAGAGGTCAATTCTTTGGCCATGGTCATGGAAATAAATATAATAATACTCCACAACAAACTCAGACTCAACCTCAAAAGAAGTTAAAATCAGTCATCAGTGGTGTTCAAGAAAGGCCTCAACATAAGTCTAAAACTGTGTGTTTCAGATGTGGTAGTAAAGGACACTGGTCACGAATTTGTCGAACACCACCACATCTTTGCCAATTTTATAAGGCATCATTGAAAGGCAAAGAAAAGGAAATAAACTTCAATGAGCATCATACTCATGTTAATGATACAACTCATCTAGATGTTTCTGATTTTACTGATGATTTTACTAACAATGAAAATTGAGACATCTATAATTTTAAGTATATTGTTATTACTTATTTGATTCTGAAGAATATGTTATTATTATGTATGTTATTTTTAAATTAAATAAAATGTCCTACTTTATAATTATTTTATGTTTTTACCTTAATTGATTAATTTTTTGTTTATATATTTTGAAGTTTAATATGGATTGTACTCAACATAAAGACAATATTGAAGATCTCTGCATACCAGATAGTGGTACTACATATACTATCTTGAAAAATAGAGATTATTTCTCTGAAATAAAGCCCATAAAGGCAGTTGTAAAAATAATATCAGGTCCTGTAGATCTGATTGAAGGAATTGGCAAAGCTAAATTTATGTTACCAAATAGAACAAAGTTTATAATTGATAAAGCTTTGTTTTCACCAAAATCAACAAGAAATTTGTTGAGTTTTGAGGACATATATCGAAATGGGTGTGATACCCAATCTATTACTATAAATGGTAATAAATATTTAAATATAGTTTCCTATGAATCAGGAAAAATATAAGTATTGGAAAGACTGCCACAACTCCCTACTGGATTGCATTACATGCATATACATGTAATTGAATCAAATATGGCAGTAAAAGAAAAATCTTATGATCCTTCAATAATAAATTTATGGCATGACAGATTAGGTCATCCTGGATTAGTAATGATGCGAAGGATAATTGAGAATTCACATGGGCATCCCTTGAAGGGGCAAAGAATTCCTCAATCAAATGAAATGCCATGTACAGCTTGTTCTCTCGGAAAATTAATCTTGAGACCTTCACCATCTAAAATTCAAAATGAATCACCTATGTTTCTTGAAAGAATTCAAGGTGATATATGTCGGCCAATTCACCCACCATGTGAACCATTCAGATATTTTATGGTATTAATTGATGGTCACATGTTTGTCTATTGTCAACTTATAATGTTGCATTTGCAAGGTTGCTTGCTGAAATTATTAAATTACGAGCATAATTCCCTGATTATACAATCAAGAGGGTAAGACTTGATAATGCTGGTGAATTTACATCTCAAGCATTCAATGATTATTGTATGTCTACTGGGATCATTGTTGAGCATCCTGTTGCCCATGTACATACTCAAAATGGTTTAGCTGAATCATTGATTAAACCCCTTCAGCTTATTGCTAGACCATTAATAATGAGAACAAAGCTTCCCATTTCTGTTTGGGGTCATGCAATCCTACATGCTGCTTCATTAATTCGCATCAGACCTAGTGCTTATCATAAATACTCCCCACTACAATTGGCATTTGGTCAAGAGCCAAATATTTCCCATCTCAAAATTTTTGGTTGTGCAGTATATGTACCCATTGCGCCACCTCAGCGCACAAAAATGGGTCCTCAACGAAGATTGGGAATTTATGTTGGGTTTGAAACACCCTCGATTATTAGATATCTTGAACCTTTAACTGGTGATGTTTTTATAGCACGTTTTGCTGATTGCCAATTTAATGAGGTTGTTTTCCCAACATTAGGAAAAGGGGAGAAAGAAGGGAAAAGGGATATTTCATGGAATGAACCATCATTATTGCATCTGGATCCTCACATAAAACAATGTGAATTAGAAGTGCAAAAGATTGTGCACTTACAAGCAATTGCAAATCAATTGCCAGATGCATTTACTGATACAAAAAGAGTGATTAAATCATACATACCAGCAGCCAATGCTCCTGCTCGTATTGAAATTTCAGAAATAAAACCTGAGAATAAAGACACTCATGAGTCTAAAACACGCTAGAAGCGTGGAAGACCAATTGGTTCTAAGGATAAAAATCCTCGAAAGAGAAAGGGAGTAGATAATCATATTGATAACGAGAAAAATATCCCTGAAGAAATAGAAAATAAAGAAAGTCATGAAACATTGTCATATATTGTTGCATGTGAAATCATAAATGACAAAGATGATCCTGAACCAAAATCAGTCATGGAATGTCAAAATAGGCATGATTGGATAAAATGGAAAGATGTTATGCAGGCTGACTTGAACTCACTAAACAAATAAAATGTTTTTGGACCAATTATTCCTATGCCTAAAACTGTGAAACCTGTAGGATACAAGTGGGTCTTTGTACGAAAAAGAAATGAGAAAAATGAAATAATAAGGTACAAAGCTAGACTTGTAGCTTAAGGTTTTTCACAAAGGCCAGGAATTGATTATGATGAAACGTATTCTCCTATTATGGATGCAATTACGTTCAGGTGTTTGATTAGCCTAGTAGTTTCTAAGAAATTAGAAATGCGTCTTATGGATGTTGTGACTGCTTATTTGTATGGATCACTTGATAGTGACATTTATATGAAAATTCCTGAAGGATTTAAAATGCCTGAAGCATTAAGTACAAAACCCAAAGAAATGTATTCGATCAAGCTCCAGAGATCTTTATATGGGTTAAAACAGTCTGGGCGCATGTGGTATAATCGTTTAAGTGATTATTTGATTAATAAAGGATATGTCAGTAATATTATCTGCCCATGCGTTTTTATTAAGAAAAAAATATCTGGATTTATGATTATAGCTATATATGTTGATGATTTGAATATCATTGGAACAAAAAATGAGATCCATGAAGCAACAGTATACTTAAAGGAAGAATTTGAAATGAAAGATCTTGGAAAAACCAAGTACTGCCTTGGTTTACAAATTGAGCAAATGCACAATGGGATATTCGTGCATCAATCAAATTACACAGAAAAGATCTTGAAACGCTTTAATATGGATAAAGCAAATCCTTTAAGTACTCCAATGGTCGTTAGATCACTCAATATTGAAACTGATCCATTTCGACCCTGTGAAGAAAATGAAGAAATTCTTGGTCCTGAATTTCCATATCTCAGTGCCATTGGAGCTCTAATGTATCTTGCTAATTGTACTAGACCTGACATTTCTTTTGTAGTCAATTTATTAGCAAGGTTCAGTTCAGCTCCAACAAAAAGGCATTGGAAAGGGGTCAAACATATACTTCGATACCTTCGAGGAAATGTTGATTTGGGTTTATTTTATTCTAACAATTCAAAACAAGAATTGATTGGTTGTGCAGATGCAGGGCATTTATCTGATCCTCATAAAGCGAAATCTCAAACAGGCTATGTGTTCACAAATAATGGAACTGCAATTTCTTGGCGTTCCCAGAAACAAACGCTTGTCACTACTTCCTCAAATCATTCTGAAATTATTTCACTACATGAAGCAAGTAGAGAGTGTGTGTGGCTTAGATCAATGACACATCATATTGAAGAATCTTATGGTTTTCCAATCAACAAAAGTCCAATAATTTTATATGAAGATAATGCAGCATGCATTGCACAATTAAGGGAAGGATATATCAAAAGTGATAGAACCAAACATATACCTCCAAGATTCTTTTCATACACTCAAGAGCTAATAAAAGACAATCATATAGATATCAAGTATATTCAGTCTAGCCAGAATTCAGCTGATCTTTTCACAAAGGCACTTCCAACTACAATCTTTAGAAAGCACGTTCACGATATTGGAATGCGACATCTTCATACTATGTGAAGGAAGATTATACATATCAACTTGAGGGGGAGAAAATCATGCACTGTACTCTTTTTCCTTAAGCTAAAGTTTTTCCCACTGGGTTTTATTTAGCAAGGTTTTAACGAGGCAGTTGCAAAATATTGTTATTCAAGGGGGAGTATTATGAATGTGAATGAACAATATATTGCTTGTGAATTAACAATATATTGCTTGTGAGAGAATAGTTCTCAAATAGTGAAAAGAAAATATCTATATAAAGGGATTGAAATTCATTAATGAGAATGTTAAGAAGAAGAAGAAAAGATAGATTACTCTCCAAATTCTTTCAATATTATAATTCTCCAAATTCTCTCCAAACTCTCTCTAAATTCTCTTAAAATCATTCTACTATAAAATATTTTTCTTCTAGTTAAATACTACTAAATTTAAGTTTAGTTCTATAACAAAATAAGTAATTCAATCTTTATTTCACAACAAATTTGATAATTTTGATATTAGTAATAGTAAAACTAATTCGATGAACATTGCAGCTACAATCAAATCATTAATATTCCCATTCAACGAGTAATTAATAACTAATTTAATTTAGTTATATATATCAAATGTTGTATTTGAGACCTTTTTTAAGCAGAAATAATTTCTTGCAATTGATTTCAACGATTGTTAGTATTAATATTCTCGTTCTGAGTTCTTGAGAGTACTCCTGCATTAGTATAACTATAAACAATAAAAAAAATTAATAATTTTTGAAGAATACATTATATTTATAAATAAACTTTATATCTTAATTTATAAAAAATTTAAAAATTACCAAAATAATTAATAAAAATTATTTATAAAAAATATTAATTTTATTTTAACGAATATGAATACATTTTATTAAACCAGCTACCACATCAATAAAATATTATTAGGCGATATGTGAATAATAGTTAAATTAAAACTTAGTTATAGAAAAGAAATCAATAGTACTCAGTGAAATCAGCTAGTGACTATTTTGCTTTTAGTGACCAAGCCAGAAAATTCAATATATTGCTTCTCTTATTAGCTAAAGATTATAAAATCTTATCATGGAAATAGAAAAAAAAAATCATGCTAGACGGGCAAATCCAATCTAGCCTAGTTGGATAAGAACAGCAATTAATGTTGTAGATAATAACAAGAACAATCTTGCAGATTAATTTGCCAAACATGGTATAATTTCCTTAAAAGCATCAACAAATGAAACGATGTTTGTCTCCCCTTCCACAGTTCAAAAAAGGAAAAAAAAATTGTAAATAAGGTTAGCTTTTCCAAGTTTGTTTACTACAAAACCAGAAGCATCATTTTTATGTTTGTACAAGTTATTGCAGGATAGAAGCATCACTTTACAGTAGATATAATAATCTTTATATTCTTTGCTGGTTTCTTCTGTTGAAAATTAAACAAGAAAAAGAATATTGTAAATGGATATACCAGAGGAGGTACACTACACAGAACATGAAATGGGTGTCATTTTTCAAGTGATGAGCACAGAGACCTTGGCCATTCGCGCGTGAAAACCACAAGTGAGTTCTGAGTTCAAAAGGGTATGGCTTTAAGGCACCAAACATATAGCCAGGTGTCTGGACAGAGCTATGGTACTGTCCTTTGGCTGTATACACATGTCACTAAGGGAGATGATGACTCTTTGTAAGAGAAAGGTTCTTTCAATAACTCTTGTCCTAAAGGTTTGTACTGCATACAAAGGCTCAATTATTTTGGTTATTTTTGGTTAAAATAAAATAAAATAAAGGATAGGATCTTTTGCTTAAGTGGGTGATGCATATATTCTTGTTTTTGGTTCATTTGGCTTTCTTTTAGTAGATTATTATCTAGTTTATATAGTTAATTTTGCATATGATATGTTCATATAGAAATGGTATGGAAATCTATCTTCAATCTCAAACCCTCACCACCAATTGTCACCTTGCTGCCATAGGCACCTTCTTTGAACCCAGAGTGTGAAAAGAGAGTGCAATAATAAAACTAAAAGGACATTGTCTTTTAAGGTCATTGTTTCAGGTGTTGTCCCATAATTTGGTCCTGGAATTATTTGTACACATTGTATGGCCAGTTGCAGCTTTTTCTTTTCTTTTTTTTTTTTTTTTTTTTTTCTCTCCTTTAGTAATGAGAGGAAATTAAAATGCATTTTAGGTTATAAATTCCTTGATTTTGAGTTCCCGGAAATGGTGCCATGTGCTATGCATGCTTCTGTCAGGGGAATGGACGGTGGCCACAGACTATTGGTTACACTGTCGTTTCATGCCTCTACTTCTCCTAACACTAACATCCAATATGGATTCATCATGTGTCAGACCTATCTTTGATTATAAATCCAAAGAACTTAAGCTCATACTTAATCATATAACTAACATATAACATGAATCTATATACCATCAAGAATTCAATGCATTTGGGATGTTCCTATCGAGCCTCTCACACTTTATGTTAACTCAAATTTTTTTATCTGAACTATTCCACATTCAAATAAATTTTAATTAATTCAATTTAAACTAAATAATATCACAAAAATATTTCCTTTATTCTTTTTTAATTATTCTTTAAAAATTATACACATAAATTAAAAAATTTAATTTATATATGTATAAAATATTATACTATCTTTATAATAATTTCCTCAACTAATTATTAATTTTATATATTCTCAAAAATAGTATATATATAAATAAGGGTATAATAAAAAAATATAGTTAAAATGCATTAGTAATTAAAATGATAAATAAATTAGAGTAAAAAATTCAATCTAAAATGACAATTAAAAAAGAAGGAAAGAATATTTTAATAACTAATTTAACATAATATAAAATTTTCATAAAAGTGAGTGATTTAATTATAATGTTTTAAACTTTTATTATCGCAACGTATCAAAATTTTGGAAGTTGGAATTTTAGATTTTTTAAGACTTTTTTCTAAATTATTCATATTTAGATTCTACTAAATTTAAACTAATTGGATTCAGTTTAAAAATCTTCTAACAGCTAAAAATTTATAAAACTACAAGTCACTTTGTCAGATATCCAAACAAAGGTTAAATTGATATATAACTAATATCATACAATATTTATTCATGTCTCTATAACTAATTATATAGATATAAATAATTTCAATGCGAGTATAAATCATTATATGATATATCAATTATTTAATTAATTGAAGTAAATTGATTTTATTTATTTATATCTAACCATAATATATATATATATATATATATATATAGGTAATTATATAACACCAAAATATCTAAATAAGTTCTCGAAATGGGCAGGACACTTCCTTAATAAAATATATATTTGAAATAGGTAAATATTATCGTAATCTCATTCATATATATTTTGTGGGAGTGTGAGACAGTTGGCTTTTGCGCTTATGAATGGCTTAGCTCATAAATTAATTAACTAAAAGGCAAAGTTAAACACAAACACATAGAAAGATTTTGTAACCCATGAATGTGCTAAAACCAAAAGTAAAAATAAAATAATCAAAGTGATAACTTTTTCTAAAAGTATTTATAAGTATAAAAATTAAATTTTATTATTATTAATTTAAAAAATTCATTTTTTATTATAGAGTTCAATATTTAGATTATATGATCACCCTATTAAAAGAAAAGTAAAATAATTAGACAGCACACTCACACAATCACAAGCCCCATTTCCACGAATCATTATGTATATAGTAGTCCTAAATTTTGATGAATTAAAAAGTTAAACTAATAAAAATTGGATATTTAATTAAATGATAAAGATTTGTGTAGTGAGTAGCAATACTACAGTGCGTCACTACCCACTACACAAAGCCTATAATGCATTTTTTACTTTTTTTTCATTTTATTATTAAAATTTTTTTTATAAATTATGGATATTTAAATCCTTATACAATGAGTTGAACCATGTACAATTTAGATTTTAGATTTTAAGATAAAAAAATTATTTTCACAAAAAATTTGAAATTTAAAAAAATAAAATTTGAAAAAAAAATTTACAAGTTTCGGATGTTTAATCCATACACGACGGATTCACATATATGCAATTTAGATTTTAGATTACAGGTTACATGTATTTAAGTTTTTACATGACAAGTTCATCTATATACAATTAGGTTTTAAATTTTTTTTAAAAATATATAATCTACAAATGTTTAAATTCTTATATGATAAATTCAATCGTATGCAATTTAAATTTTAAATTCAAAAAAAATTTAAAAAAAATTAAAAACATGCTAGGAGTAAAATTGAAATTTGTCCCAATTCATTATTTACATACATGTTACGAGTTGGAACATGTATTGTCATCCTTAATTAAAATGATGGTGAAACTAAATGGAATGATATTATTGATTTGTTGTTTCAACTCATTTCTATTTCCACACACTTTCCCTAGCTAGCTCCGCTATAAATACAAATCAACCCACATGCACTCTTGCCATGAAAAACGTCCATCATTCCCTAGCTACATAAATCTCTCTTTTCACCTTTAGTTTCCATATAAAAATTTTCAAATGAAGACTTCCATTCTAGGCCACCTCTCTTTCATCCTCTTCTCTTTAGCAATAGCACATCACACTCGATGGCCTCTACCTGTGCTTCTCTTATCACTGTTTTTATCTTTGTTTGCTTTCTCTTTGAACTACTGGCTGGTTCCTGGTGGGTTTGCATGGAGAAATTATCGCCACCATTATCGAAAACTTGTAGGTCCAGTTGGTGTACCTTTTATTGGCATCTTACCTCAAATGGATTCACTTTCTCATCGTAAATTAGCTGCCATAGCTACCTCGTTAAGTGCAAAAAAGCTTATGGCATTTAGCTTAGGCACAACTCGTGTAGTCATCAGTAGCCATCCTGATACAGCAAAAGAAATCCTTTCTGGGTCTTCTTTTTCTGATCGTCCTATAAAAGAATCGGCAAGGTTATTGATGTTTGAACGTGCCATTGGCTTTGCTCCTTCAGGTAATTACTGGAGACACTTACGTAGAATAGCTGCAACTTACATGTTTTCTCCTAGGAGAATCTCTGGTTTAGAGCCATTAAGGCAACGTTTGGCTGATGAAATGGTGACTAAAGTGAAAAATGAGATGGAGGCAAAAGGAGTTGTAGTCTTGAGAAAGATATTACAGAAGGGTTCTTTAAGTAATGTACTAGAGAGTGTGTTTGGAAGTAGTTTAGAACAACATCATGAGCTATTAAGTTCAATGGTTAAAGAAGGATATGAGTTAATTACTAAGTTCAATTTAGAGGATTATTTTCCTTTAAATTTTTTGGACTTTTATGGAGTTAAAAGAAGGTGCTATAAGTTGGCATGTAAGGTCAACAGTGTTGTGGGTCAAATTGTAAAGGAGAGAAACAGATGTGGAAATAAGGATGATTTTAGTCGTGGGAGTGACTTTCTTAGTGCCTTGCTATCTTTGCCTAAACATGAACAGCTCAGTGAAGCAGATTTGGTGTCTGTTTTGTGGGTAAGAATCTCTTTTCCCTCTCTTTCCAACACAACATTTATCTATCTTTGCTTTATTATATATATATATATATATATATATATCTTCTTTTAATATACCAATGGTATTTCATTTTTCTAAAAATGATGGGATAGAGAATAAAACTATAATAACCCTAAAAAAAAAAAGTGATGGATATAATATTGCTTTTTTTTTTAACAATTAAAAAGTAAAAAGTTAAGAGAATGAGTGAATAAACTCATGATTTTACTTTAAAATATCTATTACCTATCCACAAAATTATAAAGGGGGAATTGAATATAACATTACTAGTAAACTGATTTGTGCCGTAATTTTAATAGGAAATGATATTTCGAGGAACAGATGCAGTCGCCATACTTCTCGAGTGGATCATGGCTAGAATAGTTATGCACCAAGATGTTCAAGCCAAAGCTCATCAAGAACTCGATACGTGCGTAGGCCGCAACCGGCAAGTGCAAGATTCAGACATCCCCAACCTCCCTTACCTCCAAGCTATAGTCAAGGAAGTACTAAGATTGCACCCTCCAGGACCATTACTCTCTTGGGCCCGCCTCGCCGTGGAAGATGTCTACGTGAACAAAATCTTTGTTCCAGCTAGCACGACTGCAATGGTCAACATGTGGGCCATAACCCATGACCCCTCTGTTTGGAAAAACCCAGGGGAGTTCAACCCGAACCGATTTCTACAAGAGGATGTGGCAATAATGGGCTCAGATTTAAGGCTGGCACCATTCGGTTCGGGGCGGAGGGTGTGTCCCGGTAAGGCACTAGGATTAGCCACAGTGAATCTGTGGCTGGGGCGGTTTCTACATCAATACAAATGGCTGCCCGTTACTCCAGAGCCTGTGGACCTATCTGAGTGCTTAAGGCTGTCCCTTGAAATGAAAAGGCCATTGACTTGTCGAGTGGTTAGTCGTTGGACCAAAGCTAGTAACCCTTGAAACAAAGTCAAAATGGTAATAATAATAATAATAAATAATAGATAACTCGAAAGCCCATTGTAAAGTGATGTGAGGACGTGAACAAATCATGTCCTTTTTTAAGGTTTGTGTAATAAAGTTAGAATATCGGCCGAAGCTAGAGTAGAGAGCCTGTGTTCAGTGTCAACAATATGATGCATTGGCCAAACTTAAAGTGTGTTGTGATATATAGCTAATATGTGCATTGGCCAACTTTGAAGTGTGTAACGTAGAATATGCTTTAGTTAAGTTTCAATATATAGTTTGCTTTTAAGATTTGCTAATCTCTTTTTTAGTTGTACGTGTCTTGGGGCTAATTAAAGTAACTTTTTATGAATAGATGATAAAGGTTACTTCAGTTGATATTTTCCTCATTTTCAATTAGACTTGGACACCGTGAATCATATCAAGTTTAAAATGTAAAAAAAAAAAAATGAAATCAAGAACAAAACAACTTAATGCGTATCAAAAATCAAAGCTATACTAAATGAAACCAAACAATTCTATTCCTACCCATTGCCCAACATATGGTGCCATGTGTTCTCTACCATCCTTTTCATATCATTGGCTTGTTTTATTAGTGTGACTTTGGTCTATAATTTTGTCAATCATATGGGTGTGAGAGTTTATATTATTATTATTTTTTTAAGAAAGAGTGAGAGTTTGCATTTGGTCAGAATTTACCACAATTAATTATCAACAAATCAAAGATTAAAAAAAAACACTTTCCTGTTGATCAGTGTTCTTTTTTTTTAACTAAAGATTACAAACCCCACAATGGCTTTTTTTTTAAAAAAAACTAGTCATTTGATTCTAAGTGTATGTATAAGCAATTTTGTTTATTAAAGATTATAATTCGTTATGTCTTTTTGGACAAAGCATGCTCCTTAAACTTTGTGCATAGTGAAGATATTTCATGGCATTTGGTCTTCTTTTTTATATGCTTTATTGTTGAGTATCACATTTCATATTTTTTACTTTTTTAAAAAAAAATAGAGAATTTAAATGAAATAGAGTATACAATCAATATATATAGATAGAGGCACAAACTTGAATTACACTTTAAGGATAGTTATCCTTTTATCATTTATCAGTAAAAATTAAATTTAGTTAATAAATTTTTAGCATTTATTATTATTAATAAAAATGATTTTGCGAAACTAAGTATTTTTATTTCAACATATATATTTTAAAAAATATAAAAGTAACTTGTAGAAAAAATTATAGAAATGAATCTTCTTAGTCATAACTGATACTGTTTATATATATTCATGTTTAATTAAAGGATTTTTATTTTCTGAATAGGGTTATCCAGACAAGAAAGGTAACAAAATCCGTTTATGAAAGGAACTCTACCCCAAAGAGGATTCCTAAGCAAAGAGGGAATACTCTCCTACCAGGATTAGGAATCGTATCCCACAAGGAATCTTACTCCTTTCAGGTTCAAGTATCACTATAAATAGGACTTTATACCTCTCATTTTAGATCATCTCATTCTCTTATATTCTAATTGTTACTTACTTTCTATACAAAATATCTTTCTGTTCTCTAACTTAGGCATCAGAGTGTTTGTGGGGACTCTCCCCACCTTTCAGCTTGCTCGCTATTCATTGATTGTAGGGTCTCAAGCTCAAGAGTTTCAGAAATAAGTTATCAAGTGGCGTCATCTATGGAGACTCTTGGGAAAAGCCATTCATATACCTGCTAAGCTAAAGACATTCACACCATGACTTCCAGCCCACCACCAACTTCAACTCCTAAAACTAACATCAATCCTTCTGTGCCCATCCCTTCGACTAATCTCTCAACCCCTCTCCCAACAATAGTGCTTCCAACCACTTTTCAGTATGTCGAAACTTCATCCGGGTATACATATTCACTTCCTGACAACACCCAGAGATGCCCAGCTTCGGGCACAAACTGTCCACATTACGCTCCTTTACAACACCACCCTCGTTCAATACCCTTCATTCCTTTTCCAATTTTGATAAACACACCGGCAATTACCACACCAAACTTGAACACTGTGAACCAAACACTCAACCTCAACCAAACCAACAAGGAAGTTATGATACAAAATATCCAAGCACAAATGGCCTTAATGCAGCAACAACTAAATGCTTTAATATAAAGCGGGAATTCTAAACCAGCTCATATTGATCAACTCTGACAGGCACCAGAGACAAGCAAGGGAAAAGGTAAAGCACTGGAAGGGGAATGCAGTTCAATAATTCTGGCTCTTGATGACTCAAAGTTAGCTCAGAAAGTTGAAGAGGTTATACACAGAGCCCATACAAAATAGAGAAAAGAGGATGAATGCGTTATGGATAGTAGAACTCAATTCATAAAAAGAATAATTCAGACAAAAATCCCTACTAAATTCAGAATCCCACTACTTGATCAGTATGATGGGATGGGAGATTCAGTCAACCACATATCGGCATTCAGAACAAGGATGTTGCTCCAGATGTAAATGATGGAATCATGTGCAGAGTCTTCCCAAGCACACTCATAAAGAATGCCCAAAAGTGGTTTCATTGACTCCCAGAGAATTTAGTCACTTCTTTTGAGGATCTAGCGGAGCAGTTTCATACCAGGTTTATTACCAACATTCCCCCAGCCAAAAACATCAACGATCTTCGGATGTGCCGGTAAGAAGTCAATGAATCTCTGCTAAGTTATCTTGATCGATTCAATAAAACAGCCATGCAGATTGAAAATATTATTGATGAGGTTGCTATAGAAGCTTTGAAAAATGGTACTAGACTCAGAAAGCTTAAAAATAAGATAATGACAAAGGAACCAAGCACCTTTGCGAAAGCAATGGCGATGGCAGTCAGAATGATAAAAAAGGATGAAGATAGAAGGATGTGAAGGGAGGAGGAGAAGCCACCGGCCAAATATGAAAGACCAAGATCCAGACGAGCAAGCTTCCCAAAAATAAATTTTAAAAACTTGACAAGGAAGCCGACAGATACACACCCCTGAACACCTCTCGATTCAGAATTCTCATGTAGATAAGGCAGAATGGCATTAGAATCACCCCCGCAAAGAGAATTAGCCCCAGCCGAAGATCCACACAAGACATAGGACAATACTGCCAGTATCATCGAGAATATGGGCATAACACTGAGGCTTGCAGAGAGCTGAAGCACGCCATAGAAAGACAGGTACAAAATGGTAAACTCAATAATTTCATGAACACATCAAGGAGTAGAAACTCAAAAGCTCAGGGGCATGACAGGTCAGAAGCGAAGAGAGCTCGGAAGGAGCCGGTTGGTATTATTAACATGATTGTTGGCGGAGAAAATTCTGGGAAGAAATTGAAACGAAGTAGGGGAGAAAAGCCAGCTTTCAAAAAAAGGAAGATCGTATTCAACTCGGAAGATGGTTTGCATGTTTGCCATCCCCTTTGTGATGCCCTGGTGATTAATGCATACATAGAAAATTACTTGGTAAAGAGGTTATTAGTGGATAATGGAAGCGCTATCAACGCATTATCCTGGAATGCATACAAAGCAATGGGAGGCTCTGTCACTAATCTGAAGACCAACCAGAACCCCATCACAAGCTTCTACAGAGGAACTATACAGCCAATAGGATTCATGGAGTTGAACCTAGAATTTAGGAATTAAGACGATGAAGAAACGAAAGTTATCCAAACAGTATTCAACATAGTGGATCTCCCACTAGCGTACAACGGAATCATAGGACATCCGGCACTCTATGAAGCAGATGCAGTCATTAGTATCCGACACCTAACTATGAAAATTCTTGTTGAGAGCGAAACTCTTACCATCCAGGGAGATCAACATATGGCTAGACAATGTTACCAGATAGCCATGAAGCCTCAGGCAGAAGCCTTCCCCCTAGAAGCATGGGAAATAGAGAAGCAGGGTGCAGGTCCACAACCAGTCAAAGACACGAAAGCCCTACAAATTATGGATGGCAAAGTGGTGAAGATTGGTAATGAACTTGACCATGACATCAATGAAGAAATAAGGGAGGTCCTCACCAAACACTCGGAAGACTTCGCTTCCCGGGCATCTGAGATCATTGGTGTGGATCCGCAGGTTGCTTGTCATAGTTTAAACATCAAACCAGGAGCAAAACCAGTGGCCCAAAAAAAAAAACCTCTGCCTATGAGAGGCAGAGGATAATTGTTATGGAAACAAAGAATTTGTTAGAAGTCAAATTCATTAAGGAAGTTACTCATCCATAATAGGTAGCCAACATGGTACTTTTCAAAAAAAGGAATGGAAAATATAGGATGTGCGTGGACTATATTGACCTTAATCGGGCATGTCCCAAAGATAGCTACCCATTGCCCATGATTGACCAGCTCATAGACTCCACTGCTGGCCATCGATTATATAGTTTCATTGACGCGGCATAAGGATATCACCAGATACCAATGAAGGAAGAAGATCATGAGAAAATGTCCTTCATCACCCATGAAGGCCTATATTGCTATAAGGTGATGCCCTTCGAACTAAAGAACGCTGGAGCAACATATCAACGAATGATGAACCAGGTGCTTCAGGACCAGATTGGCACAAACATGGAAGTATATGAGATGACATCATCATCAAGAGCAAGCATGCAAAAAAACACCCAACGGATCTGTATCAAGTTCTCCGATTACTAAGCAAGTCTAGGATCAAGCTAAATCATGAAAAATGTGTCTTCGGAGTCAAAGCGGGCAACTTCCTAGGATTCATGATATCCCACAGGGGTATTAAGGCCAACCTGGAGAAAATGGAAGCCATACTCAACATGAAAGCCCCAAAAAATATCCACGAAGTACAAAAACTAAACGGTAGAATCGTGGCATTGGGGTGTTTCATCTCATGCTCAGCCAAAAATTGTCTACCATTATTCTGAGCACTAAAAAATTCCAAAAAGTTTGTTTGGACTGCAGATTGCCAAGTAGCCTTCGAAGACATCAAGAAGTTCTTATCCTCACCACCCCTACTCAGCAAGCCCATCCCAGATGAAATATTGTATTTATATCTCTCTGTAGGCCAAGAATGCATCACTTCTATACTGGTAAGAGAAGAGGGAAGCCAGCAAAACCCAGTATATTACATCAGTAAAATGCTCTGAGGATCCAAAGTCTAGTACCCCATATTGGATAAGCTGGTTATGGTTGCGGTTCATGCGTCCCGAAAGCTCTGACATTACTTCCAAGCACATCCTATCGTGGTCCGATCCTGTTTCCCTCTAAGAAAAATCTTACAAAGACTAGAGACCTTGGGCAAACTAGTTCAATGGTCGATGTTACTTGGCGAGTTCAACATTGATTATGAGCCCCGCCAATACGTAAAAGCTCAAGCATTAGCAGATTTCGTACAAGAAATGGCTCCAGAAGACCTCACCATGACAAAAGCACTGAAATGGAATCTCTATATTGACAGAGCTTCCTCCTCTCAAGGATCCAGCACTTGAGTGATTCTCAAAGGACTGCATAAAATTCATAACCGGTATGCAATTCAGATAAAGTACAATGCAACTAATAATGCCGCATAATATAAGGCACTCATCATAGGCCTGAAATTAGTTGTCGAAGTCAGAGCCGAACACCTCACAATGCACTCAGACTCCCAGCTGGTAGTAAAACAGGTTAATGGCACATTCTAAGTCAAAGACATCGGCATTGCCAAGTATGTGGACAAAGTCAGACAACTCTTAAAACATATCGAATAAGAAGGGGGTCGGTGGGAGATCGTCCAAATACCTAGACAGGAGAACTCTCAGGCTAACCTCTTGGCCAAATCGGCATCTGAAGACAGTCAAGCATTTAAGGATATGGAATTCACTGAGGCACTGACAAAACCCAGCATGGAAGATCCTAAAGTTTTAGAGATATGGGAAGTCTTGGAATGGATGCGTCCGATAGTCCAATACTTGGAACACATAACTCTCCCTAAAGATAAATTGAAAGCTTAAAAACTAAAAATGAGAGCAACCCACTATTCTATCCACCAAGGGGAGCTCTACAGAAAATTCCTGTCACACCCATAGTCTAAGTGCATCTCTCAAGAGGAAGGGAATTACATACTTAGGGAAATCCATGAAGGAATTTGTGGAGCGCATAAGTCCCACTATGCACTAAACCAGAAAGCACTACTCTAAGGATATTATTGGCCTACCATGTCTAATGATGCTTAGAAGCTAACTCAAGCATGCAGCAAGTGCCAACAATTCGCTTGACTCAATCACAAGCCTTCCTACCCCCTACATCCGATCAGCAGCCCATGGCCCTTCGCCATGTGGGGGATGGACATCCTAGGCCCCTCCCCAACTTCCACTTCATAAAAAAAGTTCCTAATTATGGCTATAGACCATTTCACTAAATGGGTAGAGGTAGAGGCAGTTCCAACCATCACAGAAGCTCGGATACAGCATTTCTTCTAAAGAAAGGTCATTTGCAGATTCGTCATCCCTCACACTCTGATAACGGATAACAGTAAATAATTAAATAATGAAAAGTTTAGAGGTTTCTATTCAGACCTCATAATAAAGCTTCGTTTCACCTCAGTAGCCCACCCGCAAATAAACTGACAAACGGAAGTCACCAATAGAATTATCATGTAGGGGTTAAATAAGAGACTTGACGAGAAAAATGGAAACTGGGTTGAGGAGCTTAACAATGTAATCTGGGCCTACAGAACCACTCCTAGATCATCCACTAAAGAGATACCATTCAAGTTGACTTATGGTATGGACGCAGTAATATCGGTGGAAATTGGTTCACCAAGTTATAGGGTCAGCCGCAGTCTCGATCATAACGTCAACAACATTAATGCATGGATATGTCTGGACCTACTAAAGGAAAGGCGGAGAGCGGGCAACAACTATGGTAGAAGCACATCGACAGAAGGTGGCACGATATCATCTCTGGCGATGTCGCCTAAGACAATTCAAATTAGGAGACTGGGTACTTAGAAGGGTAGATATTGGCAAAGGTAACTCAGGAACTGGCAAGCTAAGTCCAAATTGGGAAGGCCCATATCAAATCTCAAAACACACAACCAAGGGAGCATACAAACTAAGAGACGAAGGAGGCAAAAAGCTACCACGATTTTGGAACTTAGATTGCCTCAAAAAATACTATCAATAAATTGTACTCATAAAGATATTCAATAAAGTATCTCTTCATTAAAGCAACAATATTTTTACAACTGATCGATTATAAAAAAAAAGATGAGAAAGGTTTCTATTCTACAATTTGTATATCCAGACTACCAGGCCCAAAGATAGAGGGGTAAACAACATCAACGGCATTTAAAGGCACAGTAGATTCAGCAGCAGTAGCAAACTCCAAATTATTCCTCATGCAAGAGGTACCTGCCCTTTTGATGAGCATCCTCGTCAGCATCAATCTTTGCAAGGTCTATCGACATTATTCGATCTAGCATGTCCAGGTCCAATTCAGAGTTCTGAGAAAGCAGGATCCTCCTACACTTAGCCCTGTAGGCCTTAAGAAATCCCCCTACCATGTTTTGGTAGGACCTTTTATCATTCTCTCGGGATTTCTCGACCTCAAACAGCCTCTTCTTCATATCTGCAATTTGAAGATCCTGCTCTTCAATCGTCCTTGTCAATTGACCTTGATTATGCTCCAGATCAGCGATCTTCTTTTATCCCACCTCAACCTCAGACACCTCTACATATTTTTTCTAGTAGAGCTCTAGCACTGCTTTTGCACCATCCAGCTTCTTCTCAAAGTTAATCGCTATCGCCCCCACCTCCGTCTCCTTCAGACTATACTTGCTTTTTACGTAAAAATATTGGTCTTTCACCAGTAGCAAGGCCTAACCATCTATGATAGGGAAGTTCATATTAACACAAGTAGACATGTAAGTAAAAAAGTGTGAGTAACAGAGATAACATTCACTTACTTCTAATGACTGGCCGATCATTAAATCAAACAGTTCCTCAGACCAACTCTGCATATCCACTGGCAGCCTCAGCGACTCAGCATACTGATCTCATACTTGGTTGTTTGAGATACTCAGAGGCTTCATCTTATTCAGTATCCACCCTCTCATATCCGGACACCCAGATAGCCTCAGGCGTTGAATGTATATCTCTTCATCGAGCCCCTCTGCATCAGAATCCTACTCGATCAACCGCCTTTTTCTCTGATCCACTTTCCTAGCTCAGGTTGACTCAACTACCACCTTGCCTTTGGGATCGATAGCCATCTCCTCAGGGGCCGCAGGAGCTTTGGGTTCTAAAGAAGGGGATACCAATACTTCCTCTAGAGCTGTTGGTTCGTCAGCTAAGGAAATCCCATCTATAAAAGCAAAAAAGTCAACCATCTACAAGCAAAAAGATAAAAAAATTCATAAGGATACCTTTAAGTAACATAAATGTACCAGTAGAATGAACACGGCCTGGACAGACTCTCCACAAGTATCTCCTGGATACGTCCTTAACCAATCGATCTTTGTCAAAACCATTGAGATACAGCCGTAAGACCATCTCCACATCATGATCAGAAAGTCTCACAGGCCATTTGACCTTGTAGCATTCATTGTACAACATTCGCCAGACATCCACAAAGTCCAACGGGGTGCTCGATAACGAAAAAATTTTGCCTCCACTTCTTATGGAGCTCCGAAAGCTTTACGAAAAAGGTATGGTTGGGACCGGCTGACAGAGAAAACATCAGTTCTCCTTTCTTCCTAGCCAAACTATACAGATATTGGAAAAGTCTAAATTAGGCTCTTTCCCCTTTTCATGCATCAGTTGGATACCCAGTCAAAATTTTATAGCTATTCGGATGGAGTTGACCAGGCGCTATATTATGCCTATACATGAATCTTTTAATAAAGGGATCTAGTAGAAATTTTAAACCCCCCTCTAGCTATTCAAAATATACCACTAATCGATTTAACCCTAACATAGGAGTATGAGCCCTAAACTTCCTATCTACTGTGTGAAGGGTGTAATCGGTGGGAATACAAAACCGTCGGCAGTACCACCCTAGCAGTTCATCATCTATTTTTTATACAAACAGGTTGGAACTAACCTGTTCCCTCAATGCCATAATATTTTCTACAAAGAAGAAAAACGCACGAAAGGCAAAGGAAACAAGAAAAAGGAGAAAAACAAAGTTCACCTGGTTACAAAATGCAAAGATCGTGGCAGACAGGAAGAAAGCGGCAGTACCAACACAAATATGACAATAGTGAAACAAAAAGGGCAAAATGCATTAGTTGATGGACATAAAGATATTTATAGAGTTACGGAACGATCTGGAAACACACCATTAATTGCCCTCATCATTACTTCGCTTCTCCCTATATCATTAAGGGCAAAATGGGAAAAATGAAAACCATTAATCGAGTGACCGTTATGATGGCAGCGAAAACATCTCTTTTACTGACACACGAAAAGACACATCGCTCACATGATTCAAATTTCAAATCCCTAAGAATCAAAGCGACATTGCCATACCTCAGCCTGCCCGCGTCTTTATCAAAGCTCTTTTTCTATTTACTCGAAATAAGCATTCGAGCTACACTTTTATCAAATTCTGGATATCCAGCACTCAAGCTGCGCCTCTAAGGCACCGAGCATCTAAGTCCAGTGATTGAAGCTGGCACCCTCAGGTCGCGTCTATAGTACTGAGGTTCCGAGCATGTAAGCCTCACGTCCTTGCACTGAGCATCTAAGCCTCGAGCATCTAATTCCAGTGACTGAAGCTAGCACCCTCACATCGTTTCTATAGTACTAAGGTTTCGAGCATGTAAGCCTTGCGTCCTTGCACCGAGCATCTAAGCCTCGAGCATCTAAGTCCAGTGACTGAAGCTGGCACCCTCAGGTAACTTCTATAAAATTGAGGTTCCAAGCATGTAAGCCTCACGTCCTTGTACCGAGCATCAAAAATTCAGTGACGACTGGTTCTGTCACATCATTTTTACACAGACGGATTAATCTATTACACTTGATCTTGTAGATTTAGTGAACTCTAAAGGTCCAGACGACGCCTCGACAACACGATGCTTTTAAAACTCGATACCGAGCTTTACTTTCTCCCTATGACTGAGGCTGGCCATCTCAGCTTACCCTTCTATGTCACTGTGCAACACCTAACTACTTCTTAAATGGAGCCATAAGTGCTTTATTCTACTCAGACACGACGGACATAAATATCCGAATATACCCGAGGGGGGGGGGGACTCTTGATACCGCTTATATATATTCATGTTTAATTAAAGTGTAATGACCTATAATTTTAAATTAATTTATTTTAAAATGAGATATGCAGTGTTAATAAATTTGGAGATTTTATTAAATTATTTTCGTTATTTGTGATTATTTAATAATTATTTTTATGTTAAGTAATTATTTTATGTAGATTTGAATTTTAGAAGTTATTAAATTTATATTAGGGTTTATATTGTTAGTGTTACTTTGAAAATAATTATTTTAAGTACAAATAATATTTTATTGATTGACTTAATTTTGAGTGTTATTTTTATTATTTAATTATTCCATAATATTGTTTATTTTATCATTATTATTATTATTATTTTAAAAGGTTATATGTACGTGTATTATATATATGGTGTGCATATATATATATAATATTGACTAAAATAAAGTTGACCACATTATTTTAATAATACTTTATTATATAATATTATATATATATACACATGCATAAACCCATACATACATTCAATAAACATATAAGCATATATTCATATACAAACAAACATAAACATATGCATACATTCAATAGACACATGCATACTTTCACAGCAAACATAACAAACCAACTTAGAAAAAAAACGCAGAAACTTACCATTATCTCCCTCCTCCCCGTACGTTCTGATCCCTGCCCTTCACTATGCCTCCCTCTCTTCTGGCCAGTCACCACCATCTTCCCCGACCTTTCTCTTGCTGTTTGCTCGTCAGAAGCTCTCCGGCTTTGTCTGTTTTTTAAGGAGGCCGAACCTCCATTTATTCCGGCCAACTCCTTTGTCGTGCCATCGTTTCCTCCTCTAGCACTAGTGAGCACTAATCCAAGCTTAGTTTAAGCTTTAATCCCAATTTGCTTGAGTTTTTCTTGATTTTTATTTTTGGAGCTTTAGGGTTTCGATTTTTTTTAACTTGATATAGCTTGAATCTTGCAAACTCCCTTTACAAAAGTGCTTCCTTGAAGCTTAATCTACCTCTATAAATTTTTGTTTGAATTTTTGGAATTTATTTTGATTTTTAGGAATTTTTGAATATTTTATTAATTTTCGAAAATTAATTATTAAAATTATAAATTTGGTATATTTAGTGTTATTATTAATTTTTATTAATTTTAGAGTTGAGATTATAATTTTTGTGATTTTTATGTAATTTTTATAATTATTTTTATATTATGTCAATATTGGATAATTAGGTTTAAGTTGGGTTTTTGTTGAAATTATGGTTCAAATATGTGTTTTAGTTAATATTAGTTATATATATGTTGAGAAAATAATTTTTATACATTTATAGAATTTTTTAGTAACATTAGTATATTATGTGTATTTTTGTATTATAGGGGTAAATACATAATTTCGTGCTAATTATAGCTAAATAATATATTTTAGTTGGTTTTAATATTATTTAAGGAATTAAAATGATTTTTAAAAATTATTTACTATTTTTAACTAATTAATACTAATTTTTGAAAATTTTTTTCAAATAATATATTATATATTATTTTGGTAATTAAATGGATTTTTAGTAAATTTTAATATGTATTTAGGCTATTTTAGTTATTGGACTATATAAAGTGAATTTTTATTAACTTATATTGAATTATCGAGAAATTGAATTTTTAATAATATTATATTATTATTTCGGGATTTTTACGTAATTATTGAGAAAATAATTACTTTTGGTGTTTTAATGTTAAATATGTTGTATTTTGATATTTTAAGGATATTTATGGCATTTATTGATTTTTAATATATTTATTATAGTATTTGAATTTTTGGTGAATTGTGGACCTCGGTTGGGGAATTATGTAGTTCGGGATCCCAACCGAGGGTTGTTTGAATTCTAGTATTCGAAGTGCATTTTTCTTGCAGGACTGACTCTACTTTTTAGTAGAGAGATGTCCATTTTATAGAGGAGGTTCTGCCGAATTTTCGGTAGAATTCTCGTAAAACGTGACATCGGGTCAATTCTGATTTCTATGTTCTGTCATCCTAGATTGAGTCTCTAGAAGTTAAGTTAGATTTATTTTGATTCTATAATTATTTTAACACCGAGGCCTAGTAGACTGAACCCGTCAAACTAGTCTCATGGAGTGCATACTTGTGAGTTGTTATTTTATGTATACATAGCATTTAGGTTGCATGTTTTAGCACATATACATGTTTTAATTGAATTTATTCATAAATTATTTCATTAAATGATTAGTATACTTTAGTTATATTCCTAAGTAAATACATGTCATATTATTGATTTATACTTAAATTTTTTTAAAATATATTATTGGTTTATTTTTGATATATTTTATGTTTGATTTGAATTTATCTGACATATATGTACTCGAAATATACTTAGTTTATTTTAGGTATAATTCTGGTATATATATGGTTTATTTTATCATTTTGAATATCATCATGCATTATTTATTTTCATAATGGATGAATTATTTTAAATGAAGGATATCGATAAAATGTGCTACCTAGTAGGCAACACTAGAACCGAGTTCGTACCGGTACGATAGATTGTAGGGTTGAATTACTAATTTATTTGTGGAAAAATTGATATGATTAATTTGATTGAGATGTGATGTGATTGATGGTGTGATTGCTGGAGCTCGGTTGACCAAGTGTCTCAAGGCCAATTACACTGACAGTCAGACTGTTGGAGCTCAGTTGATTTAGTGTCTCGGGGCCAGTCTACTGTCCAAAATGGATTAAGTGAATTTATTTGGAATTAAGTGAGTTTTTATGGCTAGAGTGTTGTTGTTTGGGGTCGCGATTAAATAGGGTTCTATTTGATCTTTCATAAACTGATGTTTTTCAGTATTATATATAAAGTGATTTTCAGCATTTATATGTATATGCCTATATATATATTTATTATATATACTGATGACTAATTGCATTTGACATATAGGAAATGCATGTATATATATTATAATAATTCACTCAGTGAGGTCTGACTCCCCTCAGTTGACATTTTTATATGAGAGTCTTCTTCTTCATACCTAAGCAGTAGACCCATTCGTCAAACTTCTTTCGCCCCGGCTCTTTTATGTAAATTATCTACTTAATTTTTATATTGTACTCTAGAAAACTACAGTAGTCATATTTTATATTAGTAGTGAGTGATGTTTTATATTCACTGTATGTGATTTTAATTTAGATGTTTTATCTTAATATTGTACTAATGTATTTCATGATATAATATGAAAGAGTTTATTTTATTATATTGGTTTATGATTTTTAATTGTGGTGCATATTTTATTATTATTGTATGTTTTTATTTTTAAGGCTTGCTACGGGTTCCGGATTCAAAAGAATTCCCGCTTCCTAGCATCAGTCATGACTCCTAGTTTTAGGTCATGACAAAGTTGGCATTAGAGTGGAGTTTGTATCTGGGCCTAAGTTGTTAGAGTTATGGCCCTAGTTTTTTTAGTCGTGTTTTCTTTTAAACTACTGCAGTTTATTAGGTTCGAGTTTATCTTTGATAAGTATTCCTTGATTTAGTTTTTTGCGTTATCCTTAGTTGTCTGTTTTGTCTGAATCCTTCTATTTGTCTTTTCAGAATGAGGAGACGAGCACGTGTCGCTATGCCGGTCGTTGAGGCCGAGGATGATGAATCCTTTCAAGACAAGGTTTTACCTCTTGAGCCGTCAACGAGGCACAGAGATCATGGCAGAGGTAGACCTCGAGGAGCGGCAGGTCACTGTAGGCAAAGAGAGCTACAGGATAAGGAACCTATAGAGCCTGAGTTCGAGGATGTTCTGATACCTTCAGTTGCACCACCAATTCAGCCTGTTTATCAGCAGGGTATGTCTAACCCTGAGGTAGCACTATTCTATGCCAAAGTTGGTTGTATAGCATTTGATGGGACTTCTAACTCATTAGACTTTCTATATGTAATTGAGACGAGGACTCGAATTGCTCACACCGAGTATCAACATATTATGATTATAGAGCTGTCAATAGAGGGACTAGCCCTAGATTGGCTCATCTAGATGATTCAGTCGTATATGATGACCATGACCTGGGCACAGTTCAGAGAGTAATTTTTGAGGAGATTCTGCCTAAAGCCACTCTGTATGAGCTACAGACTCTGGCTGACGAGTATCACCGGAGGTGATAGATCTGTTAAGGACTACAACAGAGAGTTTCTTCAACTGGGTAAATATGCAGAGGATTTGATGAGGGATCAGTATTTTGCAGTCACCACTTATGTTAATGGTTTGAGTTCTGCTTTTACTGGGATACCTATAGCAGGCCTTACTCTAAAGTCAGTGATAGAGTTGGCCAAGGAGATTGAGCTAAGGCTAGTCAGGTAAGGAGCTATGCCTGATTATTACTAGCTGGGCACTCAGTCAGGTGGATTTCAGACTACTCCGTACTCGAGTTTTCAGATTAGTTCGAGTAATCAGTGAAAGGGCCCAGTATAGCAAAGCCAGAGACAGCAACAGAGGGTACATAGGAGTAGTAAACATGGTCATGGAGGTCAACGTAGATCGATCATATTTGCATCAGGTGCTTCGAGCAGCAACAGTAGTCGTAGTTCTGGGTCAGTATTTATCAGACGTGTGGCAGAGTCCATCAAGGACTGTGTTACATGGCACCGCTGACTTATTTTTTATGCGGATAAATAGGACACTATGCCAGATAATGTCCCTATTCTGGTTATCAGCCACAATAGATTCCGCGATTTCCACAGCATTCGATCTCCAGTGCAGCACCAGTTCCTTTTCAGTTACCTCCAGCTCAGCATCAGAGTTCTACTCAGATTATTCCTCAATAAGGTCATGGTAGAGGTACTAGAGGAGGTGCCAAAAGTGTTGGCCAAACTTCTACCAGTTATCAAGGAAGTCGAGGTCAGGCCAGAGTTTTCCACCTCACTCAATAGGATGCTCAGGCATCTAATGTAGTCGTGGCAAGTATTTTTTCCATTTGTTACCTGGATGCATAGGTTCTGTTTGATCTGGGTGCCACGCATTCGTTTGTTTCTCCTATTTTTGCTTCCAAGTCTTATTGGCAAGCTTCAAGGATGGCTTTTCCTTTATTTGTCGCCACTCCTCTGAACGATTCCTTGGTCACCGATGTTGTTCTTTCAGGTTTTCTACTTTTCATCGAAGGTAAAGAATTGCCCACTGACTTGATATTGTTGAATGTGATGGAATTTGATGTTATTCTTGGTATGGATTGGTTGTCTCAGCACTATGCCGTTGTGGATTATCGGAGTAAAGAGGTGATTTTCAGAATTTTTGATGAAGAAGAGTTTAAGTTTGTTGGTGATAAAAGGTCTGCACCTCAAAATCTTATATCTACTATTACGGCTAGGAAGATACTGAGGAAGGGTTGTCAGGGTTATTTGGCATTGGTCAGGGATACTTCAATGGAGAAGTTATCGCTTACAGATGTTCCTGTTGCCTGTGAGTTTCCTGATGTTTTTCCTGAGGAGTTGCCAAGTTTACCACCTCACAGAGAGATTGAGTTCTGTATAGATGTAGTTCTAGGTACTACCCCTATTTCGATGCCACCCTACAGAATGGCTCCTGCAGAGTTGAAAGAGTTAAAGGAGCAGTTGCAGGAATTATTGGATAAGGGTTTTATCAAACCTACTGTTTCTCCTTAGGGTGCACCAGTCCTATTTGTGAGAAAGAAGGATGGTACCTTGAGACTGTGCATTGACTACAAAGAGTTTAATAAGGTAACAGTGAAGAACAAGTATCCTCCCCCGAGGATAGATGACTTGTTTGATCAGCTACAGGGTGCACAGTTCTTTTCTAAGATCAATTTGAGGTCGGTTTATCATCAGTTGCGGATCAATGAGGCCGATGTTCCTAAAATGGCATTTTGCACTCGATATGGCCACTATGAGTTTCTGGTTATGTCGTTTGGTTTGACTAATGCACCAGTAGCTTTCATGGATCTGATGAACATGATATTCAGACCACTTGTGGATCAGTTTATAGTAGTCTTTATTGATGATATACTAGTGTATTGGAAGAGTATGGAGGAGCATGTATATCACTTAAGGACTGTACTACAGACACTGAGAGAACATCAGCTTTATGCTAAATTCTCAAAGTATGATTTCTGGTTGGAGAGTGTTGTTTTCCTTAGACACGTGGTGTCTAAAGATGGTATCCAGGTTGATACATAAAAGATTGAGGCAGTAGTGGCCTTGACCAACTTCAGTTACTGAGATTCAGAGTTTTCTGGGTCTAGCTAGGTACTATAGGAGGTTTGTACAGGATTTTTCCAAAATTGCAACTCTTATAACTCGCTTGACTCAGAAGAATGTGAAGTTTGAGTGGTCAGATGCTTGTGCAAATAGTTTCCAGTTGCTGAAGGAGAAGCTGACCACAACTCTAGTTTTGGCTTTGCCTAATGGGGTAGATAAATTCACAGTATATTGTGATGCCTCTAAAGTTAGCCTAAATTATGTATTGATGCAGAATGGTAGGGTGATAGCTTATGCTTCAAGGAAGTTGAAGAAGCATGAACAGAATTATCCTACCTATGACCTAGAGATGGTTGTAGTGATTTTTGCTCTTAAGATTTGGAGATATTATCTGTACGGGGTGACTTGTGAGATTTTTACAGATCACAAGAGCCTTAAGTACATTTTGCAGCAGAGAGATCTGAATCTAAGGCAGAGGAGATGGTTCAAACTATTGCAAGATTATGACTGTGAGATCCTTTATCATTTAGGCAAGGCTAATGTGGTAGCAGATGCCTTGAGCAGGAAGTCCTCAGGTAGTCTTGCTTACATCAATATGAAGAGGAAACCGTTGATCCAAGAGTTGTATAAGTTAGTGGATCAAGGTCTAATGATGAAGATAAGTAGATCTGGTGGACTGCTAGCTCAGTTTAAGGTGCGATCTGTGTTGAGAGATAGGATTAAGGCAGCTCAAAGTCGAGATCCTATTCTGAAAAAGCTTGCAGAGAATGTTTAAGCAGGGAAGTTTACTGATTTCACACTTGATGATGATGGTATTTTGTGAATCAATGGTAGATTGTGTGTCCCTGATATGGATAATTTAAGAGAAGAGATCCTTAAGGAAGTACATTCTACAGCCTACAGCGTACATCCAGGTGTCATTAAAATGTACCATAGTATCAGAGACTTATACTGGTGGGATGGACTGAAGAAGGATGTAGCTGATTATGTTGCTAAGTGTCTGACGTGTCAACAAGTGAAAGCTGAACATCAGAAGCCTTATAGGAAGCTTCAGCCTCTTCCTATTCCCCAATGGAAGTAGGAAAGGATTGCTATGGATTTTATGGTTGGTTTACCTCATTCCAAGGATGGATACGATTCCATCTGGATGATTATGGACAGGTTGACCAAGTCTGCACATTTCTTGCCAGTGAAAGCCACTTATTCTGTAGCTAAATTGGCGAAGTTGTATGTGAAGCATATTGTGTGCCTTCATGGATGTCAGGATCCAAAACAGGGGCCATGACCGACGCTAGGGGACGGGAATTCTTTCGAATTCGGAACCCGTAGCAAGCCTAAAAATAAAATAAAACATGCAATAGTAATAATAACAATATTTAATACAGCGGAAATAGAAATCATAAATATAATATTAACATATGCACCAACTGGATTTAAATCAAATCCTCATCATCACATATATATAAATCTTTTAATACAAATCCAGTTCAAATATAATACAACATCTCTTTAAATATTTAAAGACTACTGTAGTGTCTAGATAAAATAAAACTAAAGACTCAGAGAAGCAGTTTACACAAAGAAGCCGGGGCGGAAGAAATCCGGCATACAGGCCTGCTACTGAGGTCTGAGGAAGATGACTCTCCTGAAAAATAGTCAACGGAGGGGAGTCAGACCTCACTGAGTGAATTACTATAATATATATACATGCATACTAAATGACAATGCATACAGTCAACAGTATATATCTAATATGTATATATACAGGCAAATACACACAGATGCAGTAAAATCATTTTATATATTTTTATTAAAATCATCGTTTATGAAGAATCAAATAGAACCCTATGATATCGAAACCTCAAACAGTGTTAGACAACACTCTAGCCACACAGGCTCACTTATTCCAAGATATATCCACTTAATCCATTTAGACAGTAGACTGGCCCCGAGACACTAAGTCAACCGAGCTCTAGCAGTCTGACTGTCAGTGTGATTGGCCCCGAGACACTTAGTCAACCGAGCTCCAGCAATCACACCCCCAAATCCTTTCTCACACATCAATTAATCAAAATAATCAATATCCACAAATGGTTAGTAGTATTGCCTAAATGCTATAAGTGCACCGGTACGTACTCGGTCATAGTGCTGCCCACTAGGTAGCACGTTCTATCGATATCCTTCATTAATAAATATAAAACATACATTCACAAATAAATGATGCATGAACTTAAATAAAATAGCAACATAAACCATATATATACTGGAAATATACCAAAAGTAAACCAGGTATATTTCGAGTATATATACATCAAATAAATCCAATCAAATTATAAATTAAGCTAGAAATATATTTAAAAACATTTTAAATATAATTTATTAACAAAACATGCATATAATTCAAAATATACAGGAAATAAACCAAAATAAACTAAAAATAAACTTAGGTAATAATTGAATTATTAATGCATAGATAATCAAAATAAAACATATTTTTTCTAAATCATGCACCCTAAACATATATATATAATATAGTAACTCACACTTAATGCGCTCCACAAGATGGATCCGACGGGCCTGGTCCACTAGGCCTCGGTCTCGGCGCAACTAGATAAACAATAAATAATAGACATCAGAATAAACCTAACAGAAAATCCTAAAACTCGATCTAGAATATTAAACACAGAATCGAAATTAGGGTTCGACCGGATATCACGTTTTACGAGAATTCTACCAAAAATTCGACAGAACCTCCCCTGTAAAACGGACATCTCTCTACTCAAAGAGTATAGCCGACCCTGTAAAGAAACACACTTCGAAAAATAAGCTCAACAACTCATCCACAACCCCTCGGTCGGACTCCAAACTACAGTCTACCGACCGGGGTTCACAATCACATAACAACTTCAGAAATACCAAAAATACTCTTATAGCATAGAAATTCATTTTATAAGTAGAAATTACATAATTAACCTTAAAACACTGTAAAAACCGATAAAAACTCATTTTATTAGTAAAATCGTATATTATATATATAATTGAAAATAATTCATGAAAAATAGTGTTAATTAGTTAAAAATACTAAATAATTTGTAGAAATCATTTTTATACCTTAAATAACTATTAAAACCAATTAAATTACATTTTTAGCCAATTTCGTGTAAAATTACCAAAATACCCCTACATATATAAATATACTATAATTACTTCAAAAATTCACCAAAAATAGTATAATTATCCAAAATTAATTTTCTCAACATATTTATCAATAATATCAATAATTAAACTCAATTAAATAATTAATTTCAATTTAAAACACAATTAACCCTAATTTTCCAAAATTACATAAACTTAAATAATTCAAAATAAATACATAGAAATTCATAAAAATTCCAAATAAATTTCCATAATTCATTTCAACACCCATAATTATCATAAAACACAATTTCATAATTTAATTAATTAATTTCCGAAAATTAGAAAATAATATTAAAATATTCAAAAATTCCACAAAAGTTCATACATGTAGATTAAGCTAAGGGGAACAACATTTGTGAAGGAATTTTTCATGAATCAATCAAATTGAAGTTCAAAAAAATCAAGAACCCTAATATGGCCGAAATCTAAAATTCAAAACCTAAGCAAATCAAGACCATTTAAGCTCAAACTAAAGCTAGAATCACACTCACCAGAGCTCAAGTAGAAGAAAGAAACTGGCGGTGTCGAAAACGGGGGCCGAAAACGTCGTGAACGATGTTGCTCCAACTCTCAGCTTCTCCGACCAAAAATGACTCCCAGACGCCGGAATCAGCTGCAGCAGGCGACGGAAGAGGTTGAGGAAGGAGGTGGCACACCGGACGGCACACCAACGATAAGGAATCGACAGTTGCAGCGACGGACGGCGAGGGAAATGGAAATCGAGGAAGAAGAAGAAATCGGGGGCAAATGTGTAATTTTCTAAAAGTTTTGTTTTTTTGACATATTATATATATATATATATATATATATATATATATATATATATATATATATATATATATATATATATATATATATATATATATATATATATATATATATAAAATTTATACTATATAATAAAATAATATTAAATTACACACATTAAATATACACCACACACTTAATATTTAATATTTTAAAATTTAATAATAAATAAAAATAATTAAATAACAATAAAACTAATAAATAAATAATAAATTATTAGGGTAATAAATTAAACCCTAATTAAATAAATATATACACACATAAGCTTTATTTAGTAATTTAAAAATACGTATGAGTTCATGCAAGTCCGTAAATCTATTTAAAATAATTAATAGTAAATTATTTACGTGAAAATTTCCCCGAAAATAAAAGTCTCGAGAAAATTTTACGTAAAGCACTTAAAATAATAATAAACAATTAAAAATTCAATTTAAATTAAATAAGAGCTTATAAAATATCAATATTATATTTAAAAATTATTAACACTGCATATCCCAATGCAGTATTAAAATATTTAAAAACACGGGATATTACAATGGAGTACCTGTGTCCATTATATCAAACAGAGGTTCACTATTGACTTCTCATTTTTGGCAAAAGTTATAGCAAGCGATGGGCACCAGGTTGGATTTAAGTACTGCCTTTCATCCTCAGATAGATGGTCAGTCTGAGAGGATGATCCAGACATTGGAATATATGTTGAGGATGTGTGTTTTGGATCTGGGAGGTAACTGGGATGATCATTTGCCACTTGTGGAGTTTGCTTATAATAATAGCTACCATAGCAGTATTGGAATGGCACTATATGAGGCTTTGTATAGAAAGAAATGTAGATCCCCTCTAAGTTAGGATGAGATTAGGAAGAGAGCATTGACTGGA
Source organism: Mallotus nudiflorus (assembly GCA_947683625.1). Classification (NCBI taxonomy): domain Eukaryota; kingdom Viridiplantae; phylum Streptophyta; class Magnoliopsida; order Malpighiales; family Euphorbiaceae; genus Mallotus; species Mallotus nudiflorus. The sequence continues at coordinate 20,118 of CANTUR010001381.1, read as the reverse complement.
CCTGAGATGGTTTAGGATGCTGCAAAGAAGGTTGCTATGATCAAGAGGAGATTAGAGATTACAGTTAGTAAACAGAAGAGCTATGCAGATCCGAGACGTAGAGATATGGAATTCTAGGTAGGAGACTATGTTTTTCTAAAGGTGTCTCTGATGAAGGGTATGATGAGATTTGGCAGGAAGGGTAAGCTAGCACCGAGATATATTGGACTGTTCGAGATTCTAAAGAGAGTTGGCATTGTTGCATATCGGTTGGCTTTGCCTTCGAGTTTATCTCAAGTGCATCAAGTGTTCCATATCTCGATGCGGAGGAAGTATATTTTAGACCCTTCACACGTGTTGCAGCCCGATAGCGTGAAAGTGAGGGAAGACTTAACGTTCGTGGAAGAACTTATTGTGATCGTTGACTATCAAGTTTGACAGTTGCATTCGAAGTAGATTTCAATGGTCAAGGTGTTGTGGCACAGCAACAATGTAGAAGAGCAAACTTGGGAGACCGAAACCGAGAAGAGCTTCTTACCTGTATCTCTTTCCTTCTTGATTCTTGTTTATTATTTTCTTGAATTCGGGACAAAATTTTTTAAGGAGGAGAGACTGTAGTGATCCATATTTTTAAATTAATTTATTTTAAAATGAGATATGCAGTGTTAATAAATTTGGAGATTTTATTAAATTATTTTCGTTATTTGTGATTATTTAGTAATTATTTTTATGTTAAGTAATTATTTTATGTAGATTTGAATTTTAGAAGTTATTAAATTTATATTAGGGTTTATATTATTAGTGTTATTTTGAAAAGAATTATTTTAAGTACAAATATTATTTTATTGATTGACTTAATTTTGAGTGTTATTTTTATTATTTAATTATTCTATAATATTGTTTATTTTATCATTATTATTATTATTATTTGTAAAGATTATATGTATGTGTATTATATATATGGTGTGCATACATATATAATATTGACTAAAATAAAGTTGACCACATTATTTTAATAATACTTTATTATATAATATTATATATATATACACATACATAAACCCATACATACATTTAATAAACATATAAGCATATATTCATGTACAAACAAACATAAACATATGAATACATTCAATAGACATATGCATACTTTCACAGAAAAAATAACAAACCAACTTAGAAAAAAACTGCATAAGCTTACCATTATCTCCCTCCTCCCCGTACATTCCAATCCTTGCCCATCACTGTGCCTCCCCCTCTTCCAGCCAGTCACCACCATCTTCCCTAACCTTCCTCTCACCGTTTGCTCGTCAGAAGCTCGCCGGCGTTGTTTGTTTTTTAAAGAGGCTGAACCTCCATTGATTCCGACCAACTCCTTCATCCGGCCATCATTCTTCATGATTTCGATGTCTTTCTCCTCCTCTAGCACTGGTGAGCACTAATCCAAGCTTAGTTTAAGCTTTAATCCCAATTTGCTTGAGTTTTTCTTGATTTTTATTTTTGGAGCTTTAGGATTTCGAATTTTTTTTAACTTGATATAGCTTGAATCTTGCAGATTCACTTTACAAAAGTGATTCCTTGAAGCTTAATCTACCTCTATAAATTTTTGTTTGAATTTTTGGAATTTATTTTGATTTTTGTGAATTTTTGAATATTTTATTAATTTTTGTAAATTAATTATTAAAATTATAAATTTGGTATATTTAGTGTTATTATTAATTGTTATTAATTTTAGAGTTGAGATTATAATTTTTGTGATTTTTATGTAATTTTTATAATTATTTTTATATTATGTCAATATTGGATAATTAGGTTTAAGTTGGGTTTTTGTTGAAATTATGGTTTAAATATGTGTTTTAGTTAATATTAGTAATATATATGTTGAGAAAATAATTTTTATATATTTATAGAATTTTTTAGTAATATTAGTATATTATGTGTATTTTTTTATTATAGGGGTAAATACATAATTTCATTCTAATTATAGCTAAATAATATATTTTAGTTGGTTTTAATATTATTTAAGGAATTAAAATGATTTTTAAAATTATTTACTATTTTTAACTAATTAATACTAATTTTTGAAAATTATTTTCAAACAATATATTATATATTATTTTGGTAATTAAATGGGTTTTTAGTAAATTTTAATATGTATTTAGGTTATTTTAGTTATTAGACTATATAAAGTGATTTTTTATTAATTTATATTGAATTATCGAGAAATTGGATTTTTAATAATATTAAATTATTATTTCGGGATTTTTACGTAATTATTGAGGAAATAATTACTTTTGGTATTTTAATGTTAAATATGTTGTATTTTGATATTTTAAGGATATTTATGGCATTTATTGATTTTTAATATATTTATTATATTATTTGAATTTTTGATGAATTGTGGACCTCGGTTGGGGAATTGTGTAGCTCGGGATCCCAACCGAGGGTTGTTTGAATTCTAGTATTTGAAGTGCATTTTTCTTACAGGACCGGCTCTACTTTTTAGTAGAGAGATGTTCGTTTTACAGAGGAGATTCTGTCGAATTTTCGGTAGAATTCTCATAAAACGTGACATCTGGTCAATTCTGATTTCTGTGTTCTGTCATCCTATATTGAATCTCTAGAAGTTAAGTTAGATTTATTTTGATTCTATAATTATTTTATTTGTTTAGTTGCGTCGAGACCGATGCCTAGTGGACCAAGCCCGTCAAACTAGTCTCGTGGAGCGCATACCTATGAGTTGTTATTTTATATATACATAGTATTTAGGTTGCATGTGTTTAGCACATATACATGTTTTAATTGAATTTATTCATAAATTATTTTATTAAATGATTAGTATACTTTAGGTATATTTTTAGTAAATTTTAGATATATTCCTAAGTAAATGCATGTCATATTATTGATTTATACTTAAATTGTTTTTAAGTATATTATTGGTTTATTTTTTATATATTTTATGTTTGATATGAATTTATCTGACATATATATACTCGAAATATACTTAGTTTATTTTAGGTATATTTCTGGTATATATATAGTTTATTTTATCATTTTGAATATCATCATGCATTATTTTATTTCATAATGGATGAATTATTTTAAATGAAGGATATCGATAGAACGTGCTACCTAGTGGGCAGCATTAGGACCGAGTATGTACTGATGCGATAGATTGTAGGGTTGAATTACTAACTTATTTGTGGAAAAATTGATATGATTAATTTGATTGAGATGTGATGTGATTGCTGAAGTTCAGTTGACCAAGTGTCTCGGGCCAATCACACTAATAGTCAGATTATTGGAGCTCGGTTGACTTAGTGTCTCGGGGCCAGTCTACTGTCCAAAATGGATTAAGTGAATTTATTTTGAATTAAGTGAGCTTGTATGGCTCGAGTGATGTTATTGTTGTTTGAGGTCGCGATTAAATAAGGTTCTATTTGATCCTTCATAAACTGATGTTTTTTAATATTATATATAAAGTGATTTTCAGCATTTGTATGTATATACCTGTATATATATTTATTATATATATTGATGACTAAATGCATTTGACATATAGGAAATACATGTATATATATTATAATAATTCACTCAGTGAGGTCTGACTCCCCTCAGTTGACATTTTTACATGAGAGTCTTCTTCTTCAAACCTCAGCAGTATACCCATTCATCGGACTTCTTCCGCCCCGACTCTGTTATGTAAATTATCTACTTAATTTTTATATTGTACTCTAGAAAACTGCAGTAGTGATATTTTATATCAGTAGTGAGTGGTGTTTTATATTCATTATATGTAATTTTAATTTAGATATTTTATCTGAATATTGTACTAATGTATTTCATGATATAATATGAAAGAGTTTATTTTATTATATTGGTTTATGATTTTTAATTGTGGTGCATATTTTATTATTATTGCATGTTTTTATTTTTAAATTTTGCTACGGGTTTCGGATTCGAAAGAATTTCGGTTTCCTAGCGTCAGTCATGACTCCTAATTTTGGGTCGTGACATAAAGGGTTTTTGTTTTATGAATATAGTTATCCGGACAAGGAATGTAATAGAATCTGTTCATGGAAAGGACTCTACCCCAAAGAAGATTTCTAAGCAAAGAGGAAACACTCTCCTATTAGGATTAGAATTTTTATCCCACATGGAATCTTACTACTTTTAGGTTCAAGCATCACTATAAATAGGATTTTATACCTCTCATTTTAGATCATCTCATTCTTTTATATTCTAATTGTTTCTTATTTTTTATACAAACTCTTTTTCTGTTCTCTGACTTAGATATCGGAATGTTTGTAGGAACTCTCTTCATCTTTCACCTTACCCGTTATTCGTTGATTTCTGAATCTCAAATTTAAGAATTTCGAAAACAAGTTATTAATAACGTAAATATGATGAATTTATAAATTTAAAAATAATTTAATACACTGCATGAAAGTTTAATAAATCAATTTTTTTAAGGAACATATATTTCATGGCATTTTTCCCAAAGTTTTGGCTTTTGAGAAGATTTAAATCTTTGTTGCTTTTTTTTCCTTACTACTTGATTTTTATTTAACCCGTACATCTCGAAAGGCATAGGCCTTTAGCGTCCTTTCCTTGATTTAGGCTTGTGCCTCGTTTCTTAAAAATAAAAATAAAAATAAAAATAAAACTAAAACTAAAAAATATCCATAAATTCATATTTTGATTGAAATGGGACCCACCACACTTGAGAGTGCAATTTGATGACATGTCAACTTGTGATTTGACCACGTATAATCTCCATGTATTGAAAAGACAAAATGTTAGATTATGCACCTGCATTTTGTGGAAAATGTGAATTTCAGCTAAATGTTGTTACAAGTTTACATTAGATTTAATTCAGAAACAGTCAACAAAGTTACATTAGATTCGAACTTAAGGTTGTGTTGACTTTGTGATAGTTTTTTATAAGAATTTTTAAAATATAACTTTGTATTTACTTTTGATATTTTTATAAAAATTTTATTTAAAAACTGTTTTTATCATTTTCACAATTTCAATAGATTTAAATATTTTTTTTTATTACAAATATAAAGTAAAAATATGAAATTGTAATTGAAAACATGGAATTTTCATTTGAAAACATATTATTTTTATTACAGCGTTTTTTCTACTTTTTATATTTATTAACTATTATTTTATTTTAATATTATAAGACAAAACAAACACTATTTTTCAAATCCTAAATTATTTCAATTTTTATTTACTAAATTGAACAAATAAACACATTTTCTATTTTTAAAAAATGGAAAATAGTTTTCAATTTCTAATAAGTAAATATATTTTACAAATTTTTTATGAAAATGAAAATTTTTATTTTATCTGAAAATTGAAAAATGAAAACAGAAAAATAATTGCGATCTTTACATAAATGTACTAAAAATTAAAAAAATTTCAAAAATGTCATTGACTAAAAAAAAATTTTTAATTATTTTTTTTAACTTTTTTATTTCAAATATATCACATTCTCCTTGTTACCCTTATTTTAAGGATTTTTTTTTTCCATCATTTTTTCTTACATTTTTTCCTTTTTACTGATTTTTTCAACTTTTTTTAACATTTTATTTGTTTTCTTTGTTTTTCAATAATTTTTTTTACTTTATACTGTTTTCATTTTTTTCAATATTTTTTAACTCAATGTTTTTTTAAAGTCTTCATCTATTTTTTTCTTAATATTATTTTGTTCAACATTTTTTTCTAACATTTTTTGATATTGTCTTCATTTTTTTTCTCAATATCTTTTTGCTAAATATTTTTTTCTATTTTTATAGTACTATATTTATTTTTTTCGTTCTCAACATTTTTTTTCTAATGTCTTCATCTTTTTTTTAAACTTTTTTTACTCAGCATTTTTTTAAGGTACTGTCTTCATTTTATTCTCAATGTTTTTTTTTTTTTGCTATATATATAGTTTTCTCTTAAGACTTTTTTTTTTTTTTGCAAATGAATAATTATTAACTAAACGTTTTCAATTGTTGTTAAACCAAACAATAAATATCTTCAACTGTTATAATAACAATAAATAAACAAAATCCTCTCCTCTTAAATTCTTAAAGAATAAAGATTTTATTTTATTTTTACTTTAATTTATTTATTAATGATAACTTGTTTTCTGGAACTCTTGAGCTAAAACCTTGTAAGTGATCAATAAGGGTAAGGTGAGAGGTGGGGAGGATCCCCATAAACCCTCTGATACCTAAGTTAGAATATGTAGAGAGAATCCAGAGAGAGGAGGAGAACAATGAGAGTATAAGAGAATAAGATAAATGAAAATGAGAAATATGGAGTCCTATTTATAGGGATAGTGATGCTTAAACCTGAGAGGAGTAAAATTCCGCTTTGAATGAAAGTCGTAAGCCAATTAGGAGAGTGTTCCTTCTTTTTTGGGAGTCTCTTAATTTAGGAACCTTTTCCTACTTTTTTTTAGACGTCATTTCTTTCTGAGTAACCTGTATAGGAAAATAAAGATCTTGCTTAAATAGGAATATATATGTAGGGTATCAAGAATCCCCCCCATAAGTCTGTTAAGATATTTATTTCCAATATATTCAGGTCTGTATGAAAATGTCATTCTTCCAAAGAGAGACTGCTTGAATCATTGCATTTGATATGAAAGGGTGAGCTGAGGTGGCCAGCCCTAGTCACAGGAAAAGATAAAGCTCGGTACCGAGTCTTGAAATCATCGTACAAGAACATCGTTAAGTGTCAGCTGGACTTGAGTGCACAAGACCTAAAATAGAGAAGATGTAATGGATTAACCCATTAGTACGGAGACAACATAAAGGAACCAATCGTCATTGGAGTTTTGATACTTGGTGCATTAAAAGCACGGCCCGAGTGTTGAACCCCAGTACTATAGAAGCGACCTAGGGGTACCAGCTTCAGTCATTGGTTTTAGATGCTCGAGGCTTAGATGCTCGGTGCAAAGACACAAGGCTTACTTGCTCAAAACCTCAGTACTATAGAAGCTACCTGAGAGTGCCAGCTTCAGTCAATAGACTTATTCTTGGTGCATTAAAAATGCAGCCCAAGTGTCGTATAGTCTCGGTGCATTAAAAGCATGGCCTGAGTGCCAAACCTTAGTACTATCGAAGCAACCTGAGGGTGTCAGTTTTCAATTACTGGACATTAATGCAAGAGCTTTAGATACTCAGTGTGGAGGGGCAGCTGGTAGTGATGTGCACGGGGTTGATAACCACTATGTCATTTCGATACCTTTTTTGAATTTTGAATTGCATAACCATCACATTTATTTATGTGTCAGAAGATAAGACATTTCTACTACCATAATGATGACTACTCGATTAATGGGTCTTTTTCATTTTTTAAACTACCCTTAATGATGTGGGAGAGACCAAAACATTTATGAGGGTAGTAATGGCTTGTTCCAGATCCTTCTTTTATCTTATAAAAACCTTTGCTTCTTCGATCTATTGCATTTTTGCTTCTTGCTATCTTGGTTGCTTCATCTTCCTTGTGCATTCTATCATTAGGCTTTGTCTGCAATAAAATTTGCATTCTGTAATCAAGTGAACTTTTATCCCTTCATACATTTCTTTTTTACTTATTAGATAAATCCATGGCACTGAGGGAACAAGTTAGTTCTGATATATTAGTCTCTATAATAGATGAGGACCTTGCTATGGTGGTATTGGAGGCACTTTAGTATTCCCGCCAATTTCACTTTGCACACCGTAAATAGGAATTTAAAGCTCATACTCTAATGCTAGATCTCGATAAGTTAGTATGTATTTGACCAACTAGAGGGTGGTTTAAAGTTGCCTATAGATCCCTTTGTGAAAAAGTTCTTGAATAGATATAACATAGCACCGATCAGCTTCATCCCAATAATTATTGGATCCTGACTGGATTTATAGAATTAATGTATGAGGAGGGTAAAAGAGTCAGACTTAGACATCCTGAGATATATGTATAGTTTGAATAAGAAAATGAGGGAGCTAATGTTCTCACTGTCGGCCATCCCCAACCATAGCCTTTTTGTGAAGCTTCTGGTCCTTCATAAGAATTGGAGGCATAAATTTTTCATTGTCAAACACTAATCAGACTTTATAGATGTCTGGTGAATGTGGTTAGATAAGTGACATAAGGTGAAATGCCCTCTGAAGTTGTCCAACCAAAATACAGAGATGGTCCTGAGACTTCATCTCCATGGCTTAGCTGATGCTTGGTTTGTCGAATATGTATCCAAAAGATATCTTTAGAGGTCTGCCTTGATCGTGTATAATCCACAGTATATTTTAAGCTTCGAGAGGTATTATTTCTGACTTTCATATTTTTTTTATTTTGTAGATGGCTGACTTTTTTTTCTTTGCGAATGGGATTCAGCTTATAGATAATGAGCCTGAAGTACAAGAAAATATTTGGATTCCTTTTCCATTGTAAGAACCTACCACGCTGGCAGCACCTGCTGAAGATGCCAGTTTTAAGGGTAAATCCATTGTTGGGTCCTCTCAGGGGGACAAGGATGAGGGGCGAAAGAAGAGGGCACTAGATAGAGACTCGGACGCTGAGGAGCTGTGCGAGGAAATATTCATCAAGCGTCTGAAGCTCTCTAGGTATCCAGACATGAAGGCGTGGATCCTCAATAAGATGAAGCCTCCAAGCATCTCAAATGGTTAAGTTAGAGACCAACATACAGAATCCTTGAGGCTGCCAGCTAACATGCAGGTGCTAGATGGAGGAGGATAGTGATGAGCTATACAACTCCATGATTGGACACTCATGGAGGTAAGAGTATGATGTTGTCTATCTTGTAGTTTGTGTTGCCAAGGAATGACATTTGTTCTCTTTCTCAGATGGCTCAGGCTTTTGCTATTGGCGAAAGATAATTATTACTACTTAAAGAGATAGTATAGCTTGAAGGAGATAAAGTTAGGTACCATAACAATTGACTTCGAAAAGAAGTTAGATAAGGTGAAGGCGGTGCTGGAGCCTTGCCAAACTAGACACGCGGAGGCAAATGCGAGCCAGAAGAAAGTGTTTTGATCTAGAGCACAGTTAAGCTCAATTGACTTATAAGATCAAGGAGCAAGACGCCTAAATCGCTGCCCTGGAAAGGCAATTACGAGAAGCCAAGAAATCCTGCGAAGATGAAAAAAAGATGTACCAGAACATGGTTGGGGGATTTTTGAAGGCATATAAGTCTGAGTGCTGAAGAGTTCTGCTTGCCCAGAATCTGGGGATTAGATTTTCGGTACAGCCTCCACTTCTACCCACTTAATGAAATGGTCTATAGCCATAATTAGAAATTTTTTCTATGATGTTGAGGTTGGGAAAGGACCTAGGATGTCCATTCCCTATATGGCGAAGGACCAAGGGGCTGCTAATCGGATGTTGAGGCTTGGAAGGCTTGTGATTAAGTCGGGCAAACTGCTAGCACTTGTGGCATTCCTGGGTTAGCTTTCGAGCATCATGGGACATGGTGGGCCAGTAGTATCCTTGCAATAATACTTTCCTAGTTAACGAGTATTGCGATTCATGTGCTTCGCAAATTCCTTCGTGGATTCTCTGAGTACATAATTCCCTTCTTTTGGGGACACACATTTAAACCATGAGTGTGAGAGGGATCTTTTGTAGAGTTCTCTGTGATGGATAGAGTAGTGGGCCGCCTTTATCTTTAGTTTTTGAGCTTTCAATTTATCTTTTGGAAGTGTCCCATTTTTCAGATATTGTCACGACCCCAAAAACAGGGGTCATGATCGGCGCTAGGGAATGGGAATTCTTTCTAATCCGAAACCCGTAGCAAGCCTAAAAATAAAATTAAAACATATAATAATAATAATAATAACCTAAATAATATAATTTGCAGTGGAAATAAAATCATAAGTAAGACAAGGTAAATATACATCAATGGATTTAAATCCTCATCTCATATATAAATATTCCTTTAATACAAATCCAGTTCAAATATTTGAAATACATAACTCACACAAATATAATACATAAACTCCATAACTATTTACAACTACTGTAGTGTCTAGATTATAAAATAAAACTCAGATAAGCAGTTTACATAGTGAAGCCGGGGTGGAAGAAATAATTTTAACATTGCATATCTCGATGTAGTTTAAAATTATTTAAAAACTTGGGATATTACAGTCTTCCCCCCTTATAAGAATTCATCCCCAAATTCCAGAAAAGAATAAACACAATTAAGAATGGAAGAGATACGGGTACGAAGCTCGCATCTCAACTTCAGTCTCCCACGTATGCTCCTCAACTCTGTTGCTACGCCACAGAACCTTGACCATCAGAATCTGTTTCGACCGTAACTATCGAACCTGATAATCAATGATCGCCACAGGTTCTTCCACAAATGTCAGATCTTCATTCACTTCTATGTTGTCGGGCTGCAACACGTGCGAAGGGTCTGAGATATACTTCCTCAGCATCAAGATATGAAACACCAGATGCACTTGAGACATACTCGGAGGCAAAGCCAACTGATATGCAACAGTGCCAACTCTCTTCAGAATCTCAAACGGTCTGATATATCTCGGTGCTAACTTACCCTTCCTGCCAAATCTCATAACACCCTTCATCGGAGACATCTTCAGAAAAATGAAGTCTCCAACCTGAAGCTCTACATCTCTGTGCCTAGGATCCGCATATCTCTTCTGCCTGCTAACTGCCGGTCTCTAATCTGTGCTTAATCATGATGACTTTCTCTGTAGCATCTTGAACCATCTCAGGTCCAGTCAAAGCTCTCTCACCAATCTCATCCCAACTCAGAGGGGATCTATATTTCCTTCCATAGGATCTACATTTCCTTCCATACAACGCCTCATATGGTGCCCATGCCAATACCTGCTATGGTAGCTGTTATTATATGCAAACTCCATAAGTGGAAAATGATCATCCTAGCTACCTCCTAAATCCAGAACACACATCCTCAACATATCTTCCAGTGTCTGGATCGTCCTCTCAAACTGACCATCTGTCTGAGGATGAAAAGCAGTACTGAAATTCAATCTAGTGCCCATTGCTTCCTGCAACTTCTGCCAAAAATGAGAAGTAAAAACTAAATCTCTATCTGACACAATGGACACAGGTACTCCATGAAGGCACACAATATGCTTCACATATAGCTTCGCCCAATCTAGCTACATAATAGGTGGCTTTCATAGGTAAGAAATGTGCAGACTTCGTCAACCTGTCTACAATCACCCAAATGGAATCGTATCCATCCTTAGAATAAGGTAAACTAACCACAAAATCCAGAACTCCTATCACCCACAAACTTAAATTCTTCTTCACCAGGAATTCTGAAAGCCACCTCTTTATTCCGACAATCTACCACAGCATAGTGCTGAGATAACCAATCCATACCCAAAATAACATCAAACTCCATTACATCCAACAAAATCAAATCAATAGACAATTCTCTATCTCCCATGAGAACTGGACAACCAGAAAGAACAATATCGGTGTCCAACGAATCACTCAGAGGAGTGGTGATAGACAAAGGAAAAACTATCCTCGAGCTTGCCAATAAGACTTAGAAGCAAAAATAGGAGAAACGAATGAATGTGTGGCACCCGGATCAAACAGAACCCATGCATCCAGGTAACAAATAGAAACAATACCTGCCACGACTGCATTGGATGCTTGAGCATCCTATTGAGTAAGATGGAAGACTCTGGCCTGTCCTCAACCTCCCTGCTGGCTGGTAGAAGCTTGGCCAACACCTCTGGCACCTCCTCTAGCACCTCCTCTAGCACCTCTACCATGACCCTACTGTGGAAGAAGTTGAGTGGAACTCTGATGCTGGGCTGGAGGCAACTGAAAAGGAACGGGTGCAGCACTAACAATCGATTGCTGAGGAAATCACGGAATCTGTGGCTGCTGATATTGGAGTAAGGACATGATCTGGCATAATATCCTGTCTGCCCGCATCTGAAACATGTCAGTGGTGTCAGGTAACACAGTCCCTGATGGACTCTACCGCAAGTTTGGCATACACTGGCAGCTGATCCAAAACTACGACCACTACTGCTGCTCGAAGCACTTGATCCCAATCTGAATGGTCTACGCTGACCTCCACGGCCATGTCTAATACTCCGATGCACTTGCTGCTGCTGTCTCTGACTCTGTTGAGTCAGACCTCTTTGCTGACTACTCGAACCAACATGGAAACTCGAATATGGAGTACTATGAAATCCACCTGATTGAACACCCGACTGGTAATAATCAGGCATAGCTCCTGCCTAACTAGCCTCAGCTCAATCTCCTTGGCAACTCAATCACAGACTCTAGAGTAAGGCCCGCTGTAGGTATAACAGTAAATGCTGAACCCAATCCGGTAACGTAGGTGGTGACTGTGAAATACTGATCTCGCATCAGATCCTCTGCATATCTACCCAGCTGAAGAAACTCTTGGGTGTACTCCTCTACTGATCGATCACCGCGAGAAATGTTGGTCAACCGGAGATGATAACTCAAACGAAGCGGCTCTGGATAGAATCTCCTCATAAACTGCTCTCGGAACTGAGCCCAGGTCATCGTCAACATGTAAGGCTGGATCATCTGAATAAACTAATCCAGGGCTGGTCCCTCAACAGACAACTCTACGATCTCATGATCCGCTGGTACTCGGTAGTGAGCAGTCCGAGTCCTAGTCTCGATCGCATGCATAAAATCTAACGGATCGAAGTCCCATCAAAAGCAATCCTGCCAACTCTAGCATAGAACAGAGCTGCCTTAGGGTCAGGACATACCCTGCTGATAGGCAAGTTGAATAGACTGAACAATTGGAGGTACAGGAACATCCTCGTACTCAGGCTCTACAGGCTCCTCATCCTGTATCTCTCTCTGCCTGTGGCGACCTACCGCTCCTCGAGGCCTACCTCTGCCACGACCTCTGTGTCTAACTGGCGGCTCAGGAGGTAAAACCTCATCCTGAACGGACTCATCATCCTCGGCCTCAATGACCGGTGGAGCGACACGCGCTCACCTCCTCATTCTGAAAAGACAAATAGAAAAATTTAGACAAAATAGGCAACGGAGGAATAATGCAGAAAACTAAAGCAAAGAATAGTTATCAAGACATACTCGAACCTAATTCACTGCAGTAGTTACCAAAAGAAAACACAACTTTGAAAACTAGGGCCACAACTCACACAACTAAGCCCTGACACATAACTCTGCTCTGATACCAACTTTGTCATGACCCAAAACAGGGGTCATGACCGCGCTAGGGAACGGGAATTCTTTTGAATCCGGAACCCATAGCAAACCTAAAAATAAATTAAAACATGCAATAATAATAATAATAACATAAATAATATAATTTACAGTGGAAATAAAATCACAAGAAAGACAAGGTAAATATACATCAATGGATTTAAATCCTCATCTCATATATATAAATATTCCTTTAATACAAATCCAGTTCAAATATTTGAAATACATAACTCACATAAATATAATACATAAACTCCACAACTGTTTGCAACTACTGCAGTGTCTAGATTATAAAATAAAACTCAAATAAGCAATTTACATAGTGAAGCCAGGGCGGAAGAAATTCAGCGTATAGGTCTGCTACTGAGGTCTGAAGACAATGACTCTCTTGAAAAATAGTCAACGGAGGGGAGTCAGACCTTACTGAGTGAATTGTTATAATATATACATGCATACTAAATGACAATGCACACAGTCAATAATATATATAATAAATATATATACAAGCAAATACACACAAATGCAGCAAAATCATTTTTATATATTTACTGAAAATCTCCGTTTATGAAAGATCAAATAGGACCCTAGAAAATCGCAACCTCAAAACAGTGTTAGACAACACTCTAGCCATACAGGCTCACTTATACTAAATAAATTCACTTGTTCCATTTGGACAGTAGACTGGCCCTGAGACACTAAGTCAACCGAATTCCAGTAGTCTAACTGTCAGTGTGATTGGCCTCAAGACACTTGGTCAACTGAGCTCCAGCAATCACACTCCCAAATCATATCTCACATCACATAAATCAATCCATCTAATCAATATCCATAAATGGTTAGTAATGAAGCCTAAATGCTATCAGCGTACCAGTACGTACTCGGTCCTAGTGCTGCCCACTAGGTAGCAAGTTTTATTGATATCCTTCATTTTAAATATAAAACATACATTCATAAATAAATGATGTATGAATTTCAATAAAATAGTAACTTAAACCATATATATACTAGAAATATACCAAAAGTAAACCAGGTATATTTCGAGTATATATACGTCAAATAAATCCAATATATTTGCAAAATAAACTAGAAATATATTTAAAAACATTTTAAGTATAAATGTTTAATAAAACATGCATATAATTCAAAATAATCAAAAATATACCAAAAAATAAACCTAAGTACTAATTAAATCATTTATGCATATTTTATTAAAATAAACCATACATTTCTAAAACATGCACCCTAAAACATATATATATAAAATAACAACTCACTGTTTATTGCGCTCCACGAGACGGGTCTGACGGGCCTGGTCCACTAGGCCTCGGTCTCGGTGTAACTAAACAATCAAACGACAACACGACATTAGAATAAATCTAACAAAAGCTCTAAAGACTCGATCTAGCATACTAGACACAAAATTAGAATCAAAGTTCGACCGGACATCACGTTTTACAAGAATTCTATCGAAAATCCGGCAGAACCTCCCCTGTAAAACGGGACATCTCTCTACTCAAAGAGTAGAGCCGGTCCTACAAATAAATACACTTCGAGAATAAACATAGTATTCACAATCACAATCCCCGGGTCGGATTCCAAACTACAATTCACTGATCGAGATCCACAATTTACAGAACAATTACAAAATACCGAAAAAGCCCTTTAATAATAAAAATACATTTTATAAATCCAAATTACATATTTAACCCAAAACATGTTAAAACCGATAAAAATTCATTTATTTAAAAAAATCGTATATTATATATATAATTTGAAAATAATTTATGAAAAATAGTTTTAATTAGTTAAAAATACTAAATAATTTGTAGAAATCATTTTTATACCTTAAATAACTAGTAAGACCAATTTAATTACATTTTTAACCAATTTAGTGTCAAATTACTAAAATACCCCTATATATATAAATTTACTAAAATTAATCAAAAATTCACCAAAAATAATATAATTACTCAAAATTATTTTCTCAACATATAATTCAATAATAATAATAATATACTCAATTAACTAATTAATTTCAATTAAACACATAATAAACCTAATTTCCCAAAATTACATAAACTTAATAAATTCCACATAAATACATAAAATTCACAAAAATTACAAATAAATTTCTAAAATGCATTTCAACACCTATAATCACCATAAAACACAATTTCATAATTTAATTAATTGATTTTCGAAAATTAGAAAATATTAATAAAATAATCAAAAATTCACAAAAATCAAAATAATTCCTAAAAATTCTAAAAAAATTCCAGCATATAGATTAAGCTACAAGGATCAAATTTTATGAAGGGAGTTTGCTTGAATCAATCAAATTGAAGCTCAAAAAAATCAAGAACCCAAAGTGGCCGAAATGGAAAATCAAAACCTAGGGAAATCTAGATCATTTTAAGTGAAACAAAGCTTGGAATCACACTCACCGGAGCTCAAGGAGAAGATAGAGACCGGTGATGTCGAAAACGGTGGCTGGAATCGGCTTGAACAGCGATGAGGTGAATTTCGGCTTCTCAAAGAAAAATCCGGCCAAACACGCCGGAGAAGGAGGCTTCAAGCGTCCGGAAAGGCTGTGAAGTGGTGGGTGGCAAGCCAAGAGGCATACCAACGGCAAGAAAATCAGGTTGCAAACGGCAAAATTGGGTGAGGGACGATCGGGGAAGAGGAAGATGATGTCGATGGCAATTCTGTAAATATGGTAAACTTTTGGTTTTTGATAATAAATTATGTATGTATGTATATATATATATATCTATACCATATATTATAATAATATATAATCTCACACACATTAAATATACACCACACACATATTTTAATAATATATACACACATATAATTAATTAATTAATATTAAAACTAAATAATAAAAATTAATTTAATCAATTAAATCCTAATTTACTTTAAATAATGTACATACATACATTTTATTTAGCACTTTAAAATTATGTATGGGTTCATGCAAATTTGTAAAACTATTTAAAATAATTAATATTAAATTATTTACATCTTAATTTCCCTCAAAATAACATTCCCGGGAAAATTTTACGTAAAGAACTTAAAATAATTAAGAATAATTAAAATAACTTAATAATTATCAAACATATGAAAATAATCATAAATATATACAAAAATTATTAACACTGCATATCCCGATGCAGTTTAAAATTATTTAGAAATTCGGGATATTACATGAACGATATGTTTCATCCATTCTGGGACTTCCCGTACATCCATGATTTTTGAATCCTCAGTGCTTGGTTTTGTTAGTGCTTCAGTGAGCTCCATTCCTCTGAATGCTTAATTATCTTCAACTGCTGACCTGGCTAATAGGTCAGCCTCAGAGTTTTCATTTTGGGGAATCTAGATAATTTTCCGCTGTCCCTCATCTTGCTCGATCTTCTTCAGCAGCTGCATAACTTTTCCAATATATCTGGCAATGCTTAGATTTTTAATTTAGAATATCCCTTTGACTTGGTTCACTACCGATTGAGAGTCCAAGTGTATCATGAGATGCTCAACTTTGACCTTTATGGCCAACTTTAAGCCTATGATGAGTGCTTCATATTTTGCAGCATGTTGTAATATACTCTATTCGAATGACATATCTGATATAAACTTTATGTGGTCCTTTGAGGATAATCCCCACGCTAAATCCTTGGATAGAGGATGCACCGTTGACATAAAGCCTCCATTCTGGGGCTTTGGAAGTGGTGAGATCTTCTAGCGTCATTTCCTGTACAAAGTCTACTAATGCTTGAGCCTTCACCTTTTACCGGGACTCATAGTCGATGTCGAATTCTCTAAGTAATATTGACCATTGAACCAACCTGCCAAATGTCTCAAGTCTTTGTAGAATTTTTCTCAAAGGGAAGCTAAACCTTATTATAATGGGATGAGCCTAGAAGTAATGCCTGAGCTTTTGGGACGCTGTGGACAATAGCCATAGCTAATTTATTTAGTGTTGAGTACAAAATCTCTGATCCTCGAAGTACTTTGCTAAGGTAGTACATCGGGCTTTGCTAACTTTTTTCCTCCCTCACTAGTACCGAAGTGATGGATTCTTAGCCCTCAAAAAGGTATAAGTACAGTGTTTCCTCTAGGATCAACTTGCTAAGCAGAGGTGGTGAGGATATGAAATTTTTAATATCTTCAAAGGCTGCCTGGTAGTCTTCAGTCCAAACAAATTTCTTGAAATTTTTTAAAGCTTAAAATAGTGGTAGGCACCATTTGGTTAAGTAAGAAATAAAATGCCCTAAAGTCGTGATCCTGCCATTCAGTTTTTAAAGCTCGTGGATAGTTTTTGAAGCTTTCATATTGAAAAATGCCTCTATCTTTTCCAAGTTAGCTTCGATCACTCTGTGGGATATCATGAATCCCAAGAACTTTCTTGCCTTAACTCCAAAAAATCACTTCTTCGGATTCAACTTGATTTGGGATTGGCTCAGCAATTGGAGGATTTGATCAAGGTCCGTGGGGGTGTTGCTCTGCATGCTTGCTTTTGATAATAATGTCATCCACATATACTTCGATATTTTTTTTATCTGGTTCTAGAGTACATGGTTCATCATCCTCTAATAGGTTGCACCTACATTCTTTAATCCGAAGGGCATCACTTTGTAGCAAGTAAATACCTTCGTGGGTGATGAAGGATGTTTTCTCTTGGGCCTTCTTCCTTCATCGATATTTGGTGGTATCCTTGTGCTGCATATATAAAACTATACAAATCATGGCCGGTGGTGGAGTCTACTAATTGTTCAATTGTTGGTAGTGGGTAGCTATCCTTGGGGCATACCCAGTTGAGGTCAGTGTAATCCACACACATTATGTACTTTTCATTGGATTTCTTTCCTAACACCACATTAGCTACCCATTTTGGGTAGGTAACTTCGTTGATGAATCTAGCTTTTAGCAATTTCCTCGCTTCTTTAGTGATTATCTTCTGCCTCTCATATATAAAAGTCCTCTTCTTTTGGATCATCGGCTTCGCCCCAGGTCTGATGTTCAAGATGTTCTAGGTGATCCGAGGATCTACTCCAGTAATCTCGGATGTCCAAGAGGTAAAGCCTTTTGAGTGTTTAGTGAGGACTCACTTATTCCCCACTTAATTTCATTGTCAAGCTTATTGTCGATATTTACCATTTTTCCCTCAGCAATCTGTAATGTCTGCACGTCATCCACTAGTTCAAGGCTAGCTCCCTACTTCTCTATCTCCTAGGTTTATAAGGGGAATGCTTCTATCTAAGGTTTAATTACCATCTGGTAGCACTACCTGGTCGTGTGCTGATCTCCATGAATTGTTAGGATTTTGTCTTCGATTGGAATCTTCATGGTCAGGTGTCAAATACTTGTGACTGCATTAGTTTCATAAAGTTCTAGTTGTCCTATGATATTATTGTATGCTAGCGGGAGATCCACCACGTTGAACTGAGTTTTAATGACTTTTGTTTCTTTAATGTCTCGGTTTCTAAATTCTAGACTTAGCTCTATAATTCCCATCGATTGTATAGTTCCTCCACAGAAGCTCATAATGGGATTCTGGATAGCCTTCAAGTTAGTAATAAAGTCTCTCATTGCTTTATAGGCATTCCAAGACAATTCATTGATGGCACTTCCATCATCAATCAGTAATCTCTTTACTGAATAATTATTAATGTATGTGCTCACCACTATGGCATCATTGTAGGGGGTACCGAATATGATTCCTATCTTCTGAATTAAACACAACAGTTTGTCTCTTCTTAAAGGTAGGTCTTTCCTCTCTACGGGCCCTTTTAGACCTTTTTTCATCATTTTCTCCTCTGATAATCATGTTGATTATGTCGACTGGTTCATTCTAGGCCTTCTTCAGTTCTGGCCTATCCTGCCCTTGCGCATCCTGATTCATAGTTCCTCTGGACATGTCGGTAAAGTTGCTAAGTTTACCATTTTGCACTAGTCTTTCTATGGCATTCTTCAGTTCTCAGCAGGCCTTGGTATCATGCCCATAATTCCAGTGATATTGGTAATAGTTCCCTCTATCTTACGTGGTTCTCCTATTTGGGCTGGGGGTAATTCCCACCTCATTCTGTCTGACCCATATAAGGATCCTAGATCTAAAGGTATTTAAAGGCGTGTATCTCTCAACTTCCTTTTCAAACCTTTCCATTGGGTTTTTTAAGTTCGTTTATGAAAAGCTTGCCCTTTTAGGTTTTGATCTTTCTTCTTTAGCTGGTGCTTTCTCTTCATCCCTTTGCATCCTTCTGTCTTTATCCATTTTTATCATCTTGACTGCCATGGCCATCACCTCCACAAAAGTGCCAGGTTCTTTTGTCATTATCTTGTATTTGAGCTTTTTGAGTCTAGTGCTATTCTTTAGGGCTTCAATAGCTACTTCTCTACAAGATTCTTAATTTGCATGGCCACCTTATTGAATGGATAAAAATAGCTTCGTAGTGATTCATCAGTCTCTTGTCGGCACATTTAGAGGTCATTGATGTTTTTTGGCTAGGGAATGTTGGTAATGAACCTAGTCCAAAATTTCTCTGCCAGGTCTTCAAAAGAGGTGATGGAGTTCTCAGGAAGCCAATGAAATCACTTTTGAGCACTCTTTGTGAGCGTGCTTGGGAAAAGCCTGCATATGATTCCATCATTCATGTTCTGGAGCAATATTCTTATTCTGAACGAGGATATGTAGTTGATGGGATCTCCGGTTCCATTATATTGATCAAGTTACGACATTCTGAATTTAGTTGGGATCTTTGTCTGGATTATTCTTCTTATAAAGGGCGTTCTTCCCTCTATAACACATTCATCTTCTTTCCTCGGCCTTGTGCAGAATTTGTGTATAATCTCTTCAACCTTTTGGGTTAATTTTAAGTCATCGAGAGCTGGAACTGTTGA